>CM040117.1:42712943-43051497 GCA_022559845.1 Amorphophallus konjac | reverse complement strand
ACCACGTGTGCACACACAGACCATGCGTCCCAGGTCTGGCCTCTAACTGGTTTTCCCCTCAGCCGGACTCTGGCTACAAGACTTGGGGCCCGACGGAAACTAGTCTAAAAATCGTCTCTAAGGGTAGCCTCTCCACCACTCCCTGGTGGGACCACTCGCGTGTAAGCAGGCTACGACTAGTGGAGGGTCACTGAGAGAGTAGACTCTCAAGACAACAGAAAACAACGTCCGAACCCGATGAAGTACGGGGACCATCCCACATACCAGCACCGTCGCACGGCAACCACAGTCGGAGAAGAAACAGGACTCACAGTCCACTGTCACGCACGCACCCTACGCGAGAGTCGAGAAAACTCAAGTGGCGCTAAGCCACTGGGCTCTGGGCAGTCCTCTAGACACACTACACCCAACGCTCCTTGAGTCACAAGACTCGGGGTCAAGACCGTTGTACGCAACAGCATAAGGCCGTCAATCTAGTCTAATCTCTAGGTCTAAAATCACGGTAGCACGACTACCGAGATAACTCACGAGCCGCCAAGACCACTCCCTCGGGAAGGGAACGTAAAGGACCAAGGCCACCCACACGGGCCACACAGAAAACACATAAGCATGATTCCCAAGGCAGAACACAAGCCGCCATGTCGATTTCCCATCTCAGGGCAAGCGGGAAACCTCCAACCCCAGGCCGGATAACTGGACTCGCAGTCCAAGGCCAAACACGTGGCCCACATGGGAATCGCCTTCCAAAGAAACCCACGACATGCGGGGGAGACCCCACCGCACACACACCGATACACGGTGACTCGATCGAACGTAACACGAAAGCCCAACACGCGAGAAGTCACCCGGACTCTCAATCCTACGGGCACGCTAAACGAGATAACATGGTCTTCCAGACACCCTCAAAACACGGACACAGAATCCCATGGGTGTCTGGCACTCACGAGACCGCAAGTCGACCACTGGGTCCCAACCGGGTCGACCGGGGATCCACACATCGCGGAGCAAGGCGGAAAACACAAAAACTCACCTCGAAACAACACAAAGCCTGACGGTCTAGCCCTAGACCGTCACATGGCTGTAACGGTCTAGGCGGGACCGTCATCCACCTGGCGGCCTAACGCAGGCCGTTACACGGCCCATAGGAACGCAGGATGTAACGCGCCTGGCTCAGCGCGTTACGTAAATGTAACGCGCCTGCCCTGGTGCGTCACGCGTGCCTCACGCTCCCAGCTTGAAAATGGGATGTAACGCGTCTGCCCCAGTGCGTTACACGAATGTAACGCGCCCGGTCCAGCGCGTTACACACACAGACACCCAGCGGTCAAACGACAACAGTTGGAACACCCCTGACGGCCCACCCCAGGCGCGTCACGCGTATGTAACGGTCCGTCGGGGGCCGTTACACCCCCAGCCCTCAGCTGGGTAACAGGGGATGTGACGCACCCACCCAGGCGCGTCACACGGCTGTGGCGGTCTATCGTGGGACCGTCACACCCACGAACACCAAAGCCCAAAGCAAAGGGAATGTAATGCCCCTGCCCAGGCGCGTTACACACACGTAACGGTCACTGGAATGACCGTCACACCCTCCCGAGAACGTTACGGCAGGAAACCATCCAAAACACCGATCCACGCCCCGATCACCCCCGGGTGATGGGGAAACAAAGGGGAATCCATCCCCAAGCCCCTAGGCATGCATATAAACCCCTGGATCGGCCAAAAACGCCGTAAAACGAGAGATCGGCCCACAAGCCCTAAAACATGGGTTTTGCCCAAAAAAATCCCGATTCCACCCGCTCGGCTCACCACGGCCTACGAAACTCGTGGGAAAGGAAGTGCACGAGCTGGGGGTCCATCTCCCTACCTCCACCGAAGATTTCGCGCACCGTGGACGCCGATCCACGAAGAAACGCCTCCAAAACCCCGCCGGTGCCTCCACGCCCGCGAACCGGCTGACCACTCGCCACCGCCTCGTTCCTCGACCCGTCCTCGCAGTCCCTCATCCCACGGGCCTCGCCACCTATCCCTCATTCCCCTCCGTCGGCCACCGGAGAAGAGAGGGAGAGAAGAGAGAGCGTGAGAAGGGAGAGAGTGAGGAAGAGAGAATGAGGGGAAGAGAGAGAGTGTGGGGTTTATATAGGAAAATCCGGAAATTTGGAAAAATCCCAAAAAATAGAAAATCACAGCCTCGCGATCCTCGGAACGCACCGATCGCAACGGTACCACACTCGCCTAGGTGAACGGCCCAGTTCACCCGCAACGAGGTTCCGAAGGAATTACCGAAACACACACCGGGAATCGAAAAACACACGCGGAAAAGCCGCGGTGCTCTTCCGGGCCTCCGAAACAACTCCGGATCGCGCCGATCCGAACACGAAAGATGTCCGAAACATCATTTCAGACACAACGGAGCTAGATATACCGGAACGCAAATCCGGGACCCGAGAGGATTGATCCGAAAAACCCGGGACATTACAGCCCTCCCCCCTTAAAGGAATTTCATCCTCGAAATTCAGGACCTAGCACAAAGTCACAGGGGAAGAACATTGAACCAATTGACACGCTGTCAGAGCCCCAGCACAGAAAACCTCAATCCTCACGAAAACACCAATCCTGAGGGACACAGCCAGACCTACAATCACACACAACACCTCGCTCCTCACGCCGAGCACACTGGCCAACAGAGCAGGCATATACCAAAGGGCATAGTCCAGCATCACCTCAGACAACGCGAGAATCCACCATGGTACCGCAGCCACAATCTTGCTCACCGAGGAAACACAACCCTCGACACGAGCAACAGCTACTGACCCATCCAATGGTCAGCAGACAAATCGCACATCAGCTTCGCAGCCAGCTAACAGGTCGCACACCCTCCTCAAGGGAGCAACCAAAACAGAGCCTCCACTAGCTCAAGCAGTCCTCTCAGCAGACCGCAACCAGAACATCGGCTCAGCA
This sequence comes from Amorphophallus konjac, assembly GCA_022559845.1. Classification (NCBI taxonomy): domain Eukaryota; kingdom Viridiplantae; phylum Streptophyta; class Magnoliopsida; order Alismatales; family Araceae; genus Amorphophallus; species Amorphophallus konjac. The sequence goes on along the minus strand of CM040117.1, from coordinate 43,048,536 downwards.
CCAAGAAACACCTCACACATGGCAAGCCAAAAGCCGGATATAACACTGTGCCAACACTTGTCAGAAGATAAACTTTGACAAAGCCCAGATCCCATCCGGAAAGGCACATCACAGAAACGACCATCAAAGGTCTCGCTGGCACACGGCTCTCGCCACGCTCGAGCCCCGACAACCAGCACCTTCTGTCTGTGAAAAGACCATGCGCCGACGATCACCAACCGCTCGCTCAGGTTCTTCTTTCTTTCCTGGTCCTTCACCGGGTCGAAGGAAACATTACAAACCTCGGCAAGCCATCCGTCGACTCTCACAAAGACCGAAGCGGCATCTCGAGCCGCACTCCTCTCAGACTCCGCATCCGAGCTCGAACAACGCACCAACTCGACCCTCTCGGGGAGCACGACGAAACCAATTGAGAAAATCCTGGTGTCTTCAGTCATCACCTCACTGGACTCAGACTCACAGGGGAACCATCCCATGCTGGTCACCAAACCAGGGATAACCATTGCGACACCAGCGTCCTATCAAGGACCACCAATCCGACGCTAATCTCACAAAAGGCCTCCGCCCACAGGCGTCACTCTTCCATCTGGTCTCATCAAATCCTTCGACCAATCCTGGTGGACACCTACCAATCCCGATTCCGCCCTTACCACAGAGCCACGGGACACCACCTGAACAATGCTCACGGGTCCCTAAGCAAGATATGTCTCACCGGGGCCAGCTACGAGACTAGCCTTACCAGTCACCCGCAGCTACCAACAGGAACCCACAGCCTGGCAGAGATCACTTCTCCAAGAACGATCTCATTCGAGGACACGACTGGGAACACAAGTCGGGCACCAGGCCACCGACTCTGACCAACACGTCCTCGACCTCCGTCAGGTGACATCCTCAACAACCCCCTCCAGGTCTAACACTGACGCCAGACACGGCTTCCATTATAGGAACAGGGTACTCATGCGGCGCACTAGCCAGCACATTCCCCAGCACTCCATCCTGCCAGTGCCAACAATCATAACACCTCGAGCAACGGCACGGCAACAACACGGTTCACACCAAGGAACCAACCCTCCGATGCTCAACGCAAACTCAGGAATCCGCCTGTAGCAACCAACGCTACGATCTTGAACCAATGGGTTACAAGCCCACTACACTTCCGCTGCGCACTCAGATCCGCACACACAGTCGAAAAAGCGAACACCGCCCAACCAGCACTCGTCCTTCCGGAACAGCGCCAGCACCCTTACACGATAAGGGAACGGTCACAACTTCTCACAGGCAACCACCTTGCCAAGCATAATCTCTCTAACGAATGGAGAAACCAGCGCACTCCCGACCAACGGAAGAACTCCATGCTCGACCTGACCTCGAACCTCGCGCATGCTGGAAACAGCACCATCCAACACCAAGGAAAGCCATCGCTTCCATCAGGTCAGCGCCTCCGACACACTCGGCGAGTGTCACGTCGGACCACAAGCACAGCATCTCTCGATGCACCATCGCTGCAATTCCTTGAACTGCAACACACCACACCAAGAGCCGCAACACGAGCCATAACGACAACCGCCGGCGCTCATCCTCGAGTCCCGAACTCGCCGTGAGCCTTCACATATCAAGCCAACTCCAGGGCGAACGCAACCCATTCGCACACAAGAGCGCAGGAGCAAGACTTACTGGGACACCACAGCCCAATCCTGCCTCGAAATCCGTAAAACAATCGGGACCGACACGTCATTTCTGACGCCACAGAGCACGACAGGGACAATTGGCTCGACAAAAATCGTAGCTCACCGAGAAGATATTCCGCTCACCCGAGCACACTTCTCGATCAGAACACCTCAGGAGCTGGACAAACCTAAAGCTGAAGTGGCCAAAACCGACAGCAGCTCCCTCAGAGCACACTCACGGCCACTTAACAACCAAAATCCTCTCCAGCCACCTGACCACGCCGCAGATTCCTCGAACGCAGCGCCGTGAGCTCGCGCCTGCCAGCAACCTCTGCCCAACGCAGCACAACCAGGGCCACCACCGATGAGGGAGAAGGCTCTCAACCTCGATCCTTAGACCCCATGCTGGCACGAAAGCCGCGGACAGTAACCACCTTCACAGCGCCGCACAGCGCACTCAAGCTCTCAAGCGAGAAACTAGGCGGAAAGCGAACACAAAACCCTAAGCCAGCTGCCGACTGTGCTGGACCTTATGGACTCTGATCACTGCAATGTCTTGAATTCCTATGTACGTCTACAACCACCGCTCTGATACCAGCTGTAACGACCCGAGAATCCGATTACCGGGAAGGCCCGATAACCCGAGACTCGCATCGCCGCCCACGAGCCGGGAGGGCTCAGAAGGGCTAAAAGGAGTGTGGAGGCACAAAGAAATAGGAAATAAAGCAGGACAATACAACAATTAATAGAATAAATAAACAACTACAGCTATAATAGAGTCCAGTCTAACAGAAAGTACAATCTAAAGCAGTAAAGCGTACCACATGCCAAGTGAACACTTGGCTCGGCAAGTTGGCAACTGAGAACCTCCGCTCCGCGCCCTCGAACCTCGAGGAAGAACCGTCACACCTAAAAAGTAGGGAATGAGTCTCCAAAACAGAGACTTAGCAGGGGTCCCGCGGAACCCCAACCGGAAACAACGGCGGTAGCGGAAAGGAAGGCTACAAGAGCAACCGCAACAGCAGGAACAGTAAACCCGGTGGCCGGTCGAAGCACGGCACTACAACTACTCCTACTGTACCAGAAACACACCCTGACCTCGCGGTCGAGGCTACCGGACAACACTAGTACCGCTTACCGAAGTAAAAACACACGGTAACCATGCCGTAGGGGCCTGTCCCCCGGACACAGTCGACCTGGACACACTGTCCAAGGTGCAACCGCGACCATCCGATCGCGGGTACCGCACAACGAGACGCAACCTCGGTAGAGTCACTAGCACTAGTCTGACAGCGCAAAAACCAACACACGCGCCACGGCGAAACAACCGAAACTCAACGGTCGACACGACCGAAACCCGAAGGTCAAAGTCACAGAAATTGATAGTCTGTCACTCCCAACTCGACAGGAGTACCTCCCACTAGAAGCACAGCCGGTAGCATCCCCTGACGTCTTACACCGCGCCGCAGGTGAACCGCCTGGCGTGGTAGCTCCTACCAAAGGCACGAACACCGTACAAGTAACCACAAACAAGTGACTAGCTGGGGTCACACCCGTCGACGTGGGTCCAACCGCCCCAACCACGTGTGCACACACAGACCATGCGTCCCAGGTCTGGCCTCTAACTGGTTTTCCCCTCAGCCGGACTCTGGCTGTAAGACGTGGGGCCCGACGGAAATCAGTCTAAAAACCGTCTCTAAGGGTAGCCTCTCCACCACTCCCTGGTGGGACCACTCGCGTGTAAGCAGGCTACGACTAGTGGAGGGTCACTGAGAGAGTAGACTCTCAAGACAACAGAAAATAACGTCTGAACCCGATGAAGTACGGGGACCATCCCACGTACCAGCACCGTCGCACGGCGACCACAGTCGGAGAAGAAACAGGACTCGCAGTCCACGGTCACGCACGCACCCTGTGCGAGAGTCGAGAAAACTCAAGTGGCGCTAAGCCACTGGGCTCTGGGCAGTCCTCTAGACGCACTACACCCAACGGTCCTTGAGTCACAAGACTCGGGGTCAAGACCGTTGTACGCAACAGCACAAGGTCGTCAATCTAGTCCAATCTCTAGGTCTGAAACCACGGTAGCACGAGTATCGAGACAACTCACGAGCCGCCAAGACCACTCCCTCGGGAAGGGAACGCAAAGGACTAGGGCTACCCACACGGGCCACACGAAAAACACAGAAGCACAATTTCAAGGTAGCACACAAGTCGCCATGTCGATTTCCCATCTCAGGGCAAGCGGGAAACCTACAACCCCAGGCCGGATAACTGGACTCGCAGTCCAAGGCCAAACACGTGGCCCACATGGGAATCACCTTCCAAAGAAACCCACGACATGCGGGGGAGACCCCACCGCACACACACCGATACACGGTGACTCGATCGAACGTAACACGAAAGCCCAACACGCGAGAAGTCACCCTGACTCTCAACCCTACGGGCACGCTAAACGAGATAACACGGTCTTCCAGACACCCTTAAAACACGACACAGAATCCCATGGGTGTCTGGCACTCACGAGACCGCAAGTCGACCACTGGGTCCCAATCGGGTCGACCGGGGATCCACACATCGCGGAGCAAGGCGGAAAACACAAAAACTCGCCTCGAAACAACACAAAGCCTGACGGTTAGCCTAGACTGTCACATGGCTGTAACGGTCTAGGCAGGACCGTTACATCCACCTGGCGGCCTAACGTAGGCCGTTACACGGCCCATAGGAACGCAGGATGTAACGCGCCTGGCTCAGCGCGTTACGCAAATGTAACGCGCCTGCCTGGTGCGTCACGCGCGCCTCACGCTCCCAGCGTGAAAACGGGATGTAACGCGCCTGCCCCAGTGCGTTACACGAATGTAACGTGCCTGGTCCAGCGCGTTACACACACAGACACCCAACGGTCAAACGACAACGGTTGGAACACCCCTGACGGCCCACCCCAGGCGCGTCACGGGTATGTAACAGTCCGTAGGGGGCCGTTACACCCCCAGCCCTCAGCTGGGTAACAGGGGATGTGACGCACCCACCCAGGCGCGTCACACGGCTGTGGCGGTTTATCGTGGGACCGTCACACCCACGAACGCCAAAGCCCAAAGCAAAGGGAATGTAACGCCCCTTCCCAGGCGCGTTACACACACGTAACGGTCACTGGAATGACCGTCACACCCTCCCGAGAACATTACGGCGGGAAACCATCCAAAACACCGATCCACGCCCCGATCACCCCCGGGTGATGGGGAAACAAAGGGGAATCCATCCCCAAGCCCCTAGGCATGCATCTAAACCCTTGGATCGGCCAAAAACGCCGTAAAACGAGAGATCAGCCCACAAGCCCTAAACATGGGTTTTGCCCAAAAAAACCCCGATTCCACCCGCTCGGCTCACCACGGCCTACGAAACTCGCGGGAAAGGAAGTGCACGAGCTGGGGGTCCATCTCCCTACCTCCACCAAAGATTTCGCGCACCGTGGACGCCGATCCACGAAGAAACGCCTCCAAAACCCCGCCGGTGCCTCCACGCCTGCGAACCGGCTCGCCACGCGCCACCGCCTCGTTCCTCGACCCGTCCTCGCCGTCCTCATCCCACGGGCCTCGCCACCTCGCCCCCATCCGCCTCCGTTGGCCGTCGGAGAAGAGAGGGAGAGAAGAGAGAGTGTGAGAAGGGAGAGAGTGAGGAAGAGAGAATGAGGGGAAGAGAGAGAGTGGGGGGTTTATATAGGAAAATCTGGAAATTTGGAAAAATCCTGAAAAATAGAAAATCACAGCCTCGCGATCCTCGGAACGCACCGATCGTAATGGTACCACACTCGCCTAGGTGAATGGCCCGGTTCACCCGCAACGAGGTTCTAAGGAATTAGCGAAACACACACCGGGAATCGGAAAACACACGCGAAAAAGCCGCGGAGCTCTTCCGGTCCTCCGAAACAACTCCGGATCGCGCCGATCCGAACACGAAAGATGTCCGAAACATCATTTCGGACACAACGGAGCCAGATATACCGGAACGCAGATCGGGACCCGAGAGGAAGGATCGAAAAACCGGGGCATTACACCCTGGCTACCTCTTTCGTTTTCTTCTGTTGTAGCTCGAAAGCCTTAAAATCTGAGGTGCATATTTCCTCTTGCGCCAGACGCGTGCCGGCTAGTTCATTCTTCCGGCTCGGGGCAACAATAGTCAGGTAATACTTTGCCAAGAAGGCCTTAGCATCAGCTGCCAGCTCATTTAGCTGTTCAAAGGATCTAACTTCGATGCCCATCACCCTTTGTAGGATTTCATCTTTCAGATTTCTTTCACATCTTCGAACGGCGTCCTCGTGACTCGAAGGGCACCAACATCTTTCATGAGGATTTCTCCCTTTTCTTGTATAGTCCAAAGCGGACTCATCATCTTTGTTTAATTATTTGTAATTTGGCCTCAGTGGCTTCCCCCTCGACCAGCTTCATCTTGGCCGCTCGCTCGACCCTTGGCTTATTCATCACTGCCGGAGCTATCGAACTCGGGTGCGGGCCAGCTGATTGTAGAAGCGGGTTTATCCCCGACATCGTATGAGGTATCATACTTGCCCCCTGGTGCGTCTGTGAAGCTGAAGGGCATATCAACGGCATATGTCGTATCTATTCAGAGGAGATGTCCCATGTATAATCATCTGCTAGCCGGGGCGTAGCTGGCGGCGGCGAGGTTCGAGTGGCTCAGCACCACCCTACAAAACCTCGGATGAATGTCCGACTTGCCCGGGTATGGCTAAGTATAAGCACATCTTGCTTAATTTTTTCTTTATCTCTTCAACTTCTTGCAACCTTTGATATAGCTCGGCTACCATGGCAGGATCAGGTTGGGAAAAGTCAGGAGCATTACCCCCTATCTCGATTTTAGGTAGATTCAACGGCATCTTATCATCATCGCCGTGAACATCTTGTCCCCCAGAGGTTGACATTTCTGCCCCCACACCCTCATATGGAGGAGGGGTATTATGACATGCCTCCTCATCGGATGGTGGAAGGCATACTTCTTCATTTTATTCTTCATCAGCTTGCTCGAGCTGGGTAAGGTTGATAATGTATTATAGGAGAGAATAATGCTCTTCCCTCTATTCTTTGAGATCTTCTTTTTCTTATCCATTGTGGTCGGCGTATGCCCCCGCGATAGGTCATCTAGTGCGTAGGACACTTTTGATTTCCCTTTAGCTTCTTGTATCGGGCCCAGGGGTTCTAAATGTCCCCGCGGGATATGTTCATTGGCGCAGGCTGTGGGAGCCTCAGACACCTCTTCAGGTAATAGGTGGTATAAAGATATCATGTTGACACCCCTCTTTAGATCGGGCAGCTCATGTGGACGTGGAGGATCCACTTTATGTTCATCCATCTGGAGCTCCCCTTTCCTGATCAGACTTTCAATAATGTTTTTAAATACATAACAGTCTTCAATAGGGTGCCCAAGTGCCTGATGGTATGGGTAGAATCGGGGATCATCTTTTCTTCGGGCATCACCAGGTCTCTTAGGCTCTATAAGAGTGATTTTGTTGTACTTAGTGGCCCATCCAAACAGGATCGAGGTCCTCTCCTTAGGGAAGGAGTAGGGCTTGTTCATCCTGGCGTGCAAGGAGGGGCCATCCTGCCACTCAGCCGGCTTGGCGGGAGGAGGGTGGACGACCCTTTATCTTTATCTTTTTGCAGCTCGAGCGTCTCTAAGTCGACTGTATGAACTTCCTTAGGCGCGGGTCGCTTATCAACTACTTTCTGGCTCAAAGCAGTAGGGGTAGAGGAACCACTAGAGAGGAAGGCCTCGATCTCCACCACCACGTTGTTTAATCAGTCGAAAGACCTTATTTCAATTCCAATCATCTTTTCGAGGATCTCCCGTCTCAGGTTTTGTTTGCATATTTACACTGCATCTTCTTGATGTGGTGGACGCTTGCATCGCATGCTGAGATTTTGCCATCTTTTAATGTACTCCAAGGCTGTTTCATCATTCTTCTGCTTGGAGGCATATAGCTCGGCCATGGTGACCTCTCTTTCAGCAACGTGGAACCGTTCTCGTAACTTTTGTTGCATATCCGGCTAATCACTAATAGATCCGGATGGTAGATTTGAATACCATTCAAAGGCGTGGCCCGTGAGGGAGGCTCCGAAGAACTACAGCAGGTAGGATTCTTCTGTGGCTTGGTCGCCCATCATGTTAATATAATGTGCTATGTGCTCTTTAGGTGAGCCTTGCCTGTTGAATTTATCAAATTTTGGCGGCTTACTAACGCCAGCAAGTAGCTTTTTGGAAGCATGGTGAACCGAATACGGCACCTTGTAAACATCAAATGAGGCATGATCATCGTCGCCTCTATTGGTCAGCTTCTCTTCGATCATCTGTTCTATGATTAATTTGTTCATCATCGCCGGGTCAACCAGGCTTGGACATGGTTGAGCTTGTTGCATCTGCGGCATCATTGGCACCGTTGCTTGAGGTGCATCCGTAATCCCCTGATGCTGAGGAGCGGGCAGCAGTATTGGGGTCATGCCCCTAGTGTCATTAGGTGCCAGTTGAGAGGCCATCATTAGAGGAGAAGCTTCGAATTCATCAACACCTCGTTGCGAGATTTCAGGGAGAGCTTCAGCCTGTTTCGAGGCTATAGGATGCATGCTGAGCTCGCTGAGCTGCCTTCTCAGTATCTCAACTTCTTGTTGATATCTTTGCATCATCATCATCATAGTAGCCGGATCAGGCATAGAGGAGCCGGAGGCATGACCCTGCCCTTCCGATGGCATATCTGAAGCGGGCGCTAGTCTCTCGCCGTCATCTTCGGCGGTGATCACATTTGCAGTCATCGCGATTAGATCCACGCCAGATTCTTCAGCCCAAGCTTGTGTTATCTCGGCTGCAACTTCCATAGATGAATTCCAATAGCAGTCGGTCACTCTGGCCGTATTACAGGTGAATATCTAGAGATGCCTACTTCTCCGAATCATCATAGATTTCAGGGATCGTGACATCCCGAGAGAGGTGTCTCGAAGGCCGCGGGTGTAATGCCCGTGAATTTTTTGGGATTAAATATGATTATTAAGCATTTAAAAAGGCTTAAGGGGCTACTTAAATGAATTAAGGGTTAATTAAATCAATTTTAAAGTCCTATAATAATCAAAGGACTAAGCCCAATTCAAATAGGCCCAAAGACCGAATTCTATCACCTTTTGACCCAAGCCCATTACTATAAACATAATTTGGGTAATTTACGGATTTAAAATAAGATAAATAGGCCAATTAATGGGATAAATAGGGGATATTTAAAAAATCTAAAAATTTTGGAATAAATGCCAAATGGCGATCTATCGCAAGACCGCCACCTCATGAAAGCGGTCCAGACATGACCGCTACTTCCTTCCGATTTCGTGAGTGAAAGAAATGTGGAAAGCTTAGATCTTTGGCATCCTAATCCCTAGGGATCGAAGTGTGTAGACATGTAAACATGTCTAGGACTCTTGGAGATCATCCTACCCCTAATTAGGACTCCTAGATCGATCTAATCCTCAAACCCTAGCAAACTCTATAAATAGAGCTCAGATTCGATCTGCGCGAGCCTTACTTTTGGTTCGCGTTGATTCGACAGTAAGGAGTTGGTATTTCAGGTTGGTTCTTTAGAACTTTTTATTTACCTTAGTTTTATCTAACGCCCCTCCAAATTTCATGCTAGGAGGTCAAGCATCTAGAGAGTTAGGAGCCCCCGAAGTTGTTGTTTCTCTGCAAGGCGCTCAGGAACCAGTGTGCCGGTCCAAGGAAGATCTAGAGATTGGAAGCCCTAATCGAGGTATTTAGAAGTTCATCCTTTAAAATAATTTGTTAACCTTTATATCTTCTACCTACCCTCCAAATTTTATAGATTTAGGTCAAAAGGTTAAGGAGAATGAGGGATGAGAAGTTGCTGGTTTGGCACAGACGTGTAGAAATTAGGTCGTTCCCCTAGTCCAAAATTCGAAGTCTAAAGCCTGTAACAAAGGTAGGTTATCTCGTGAAAAGGCTTAAACATCAAGTTAGGAGTAAAAGCCCCCTATTTCCATATGATTTCATGCTTTATACACAGAGTATTTAATGTTTTACTATCACTGCGCATCTAGGTTATTCTTCCATGCATGATTTCTACCCTTAATAGAAAAGATGATAATTTTGGTTTAATCCATGTAATTCATGCATCCTCATGATGTAAATTTGAATTATCATGCCTTACCTACCTGATTAGCATGTTTTCCATGCATTTATTGCTATAAGATTAAGCCTATACTTCGGTTTTAGTTTCTGTTTACAGCAGACAAGAAACGGTCTCTGTGAGACCGCCATCATTAGATAGCAGCCATTCGATAGACCGCCAACATCTGTATGCGGTCCTCACCTGATCACTATTTTTTTTTATTCTCTACTTCTTGTTAACTCTAAACAGATTGCAGATCGGCCCTATTAACTATATGATAAATCTAGGTAAATATATTTTATTCCTAGTTTTCACTTCATATTCGTAAAATTGGTTATATTGTGCATCATCCTTGATAGATTGCATGTCTTACATGTTTTAAATATTTATTTTAAACTTATGCTAATTTAATGCCAAAACCATATACTCTTGTATTAAAGCAAAAGTTCATGTACTTATGAGACTTGTTTCATTGATGATATTTGATCGTTGTTTTATCACAATTTCACTCTCATCTAAGTCTTTCTTAAGTACATGGCACGTATCCCAGTATGATGTCATTAGTTACACTTTGCACTTGAAAGGAACACTCTCTTGACTTGTGATCCTCTCCGTTGGATATTCCTTCCACCGGACTAGGTGATCTTGTTTCAAGGCCTCTGTAAGTCTCCGCGAGCCTGGGATTCCCACTAGGAAGCCGAGCTGGTTGTACCCTCAAAATCCAACTATCTAGAAAGCACTCACATGACCGGTGTTTTTCTGAGTCCTGGCTAGTAGCGGTCATCAAGGAGACCGCAACTGCCAAGTAGCGGTCGTCCCATGACTGATATCTCCTAGAGGTTTCACTGCGCCGACTCTTCTTTCTTCATGTGTCGACTTTGCCTAAGTTGCGTCCATCCCAGGACTGCCACTTTCACGTTGCGGCCAGGCTGTGACCGCTATTTCAAGAAAATGGCCCAGACATGACTGTTTCTATCTTAGCTGTGCTTAACCCGAGGTTTTGACCCAAGGGTTGATTTCCCTATGTTCCTAGGTGATCTATTGATTATCTAGACCCTAAAACCTTAATCAATAAATTATTAATGAACTATGAAAATTATTGAACGTACCGTTATGCTGTCGAATTCTTTCCGTGGCATGACCTTGTTCTTAATTCATCTTTGAACTCTCGTGATTCATCTTTGGTGCATTATTGGCCTACTTTGTTGATATTTCTCGTGGAAGTAGCTTGATTTATAACGTGAAGATGCGGATCGGGCACTGATTGTGTCCAAGGGCTCGACACTAGCCCCCTCAGTTGATTGCCGGAAGCATGCTATAAACCATGGGGTATGATGAATACTGGCATCGCATTGCATCGGGAGTACTTTTTTTATAGACGAGTGAAAATCACGAGGCTTTACATGAAATTATTACATTCTTGTTACATAGTTATGAAAAGTACATTCTCGATACATGCAATTGCATTCTTGTTACATGAAAGGTCACTTTACAATCTTGTTTGATCATGCTCTCACTCTACTTGAAATATCATAGATCTATAGTCTATACCTTGTTACTTGCGGTATTACTTTGGTTTTATTCGCATGTTTCATCGTATGCATTTATCTTCCTTTCTAGAGTTAAAATGTTAATTATTTAAATATTACCTACATATTGATACGAAGATACCTACTGGGAAAGTGTGCTCATTACCCCACTTTTCTAATCTTTCCAGGAAACTCTAGTGGATCGGATTCTGAGTATTTCGATGGTGGATCCGAGAGTGATGATTAAAGGCCCGAGAGAAGATTTAGAGTGTCATGAGTCCTTACGTTAGTTGGAGTCATATCATGTAATTTCTACTTTATTGAGTCATACTATGTAATTTTCATTTTTATTGAGTCAGGTGTGTCAAGGAGTCAAGTCATGTTCTTTATTGTAAAACTTTGATTATTATTCAATAAAAGCTAAGGTTCTTATGCATTATTCTTATGTGTGTGGATGTGTTAGCGCTCTGATTATATTGCTCGCTTGCGGCGTACTTGCCGGATGTTCACGTTCCTGATTGGTTTCCGCTGCATAATCTCGGGGGGTGACAGCGGGAGTGCCCCCAGACGGCTCGAGTAGTATCATTTCACCCTTTGGCAGTGTGTATCACATATCGCGGCACTTTGGTTGGTGCCAGAGACTTGTAGGTGCAGCGGCCTTGTAAGGTTACCCCACCATGCTTCTCATCATGAGAGTAGGTATTTGCCCGCCGAACGTAACTCGAGAGTGCTGGCTAAAGGCGCGGCTAGGCCGGCTATAGATCTTTTTAAAATCCACTTAGATTAATAAGAAAGAATTATGAATAAACTAAGCTAAGTGTGGGGGAAAAGAAGTGGGAGCATGCGTGGATGCTATGTTGGAGGGTTGTGATTGCCAGAGGACTCGCGAGCCTCAAATTATATAACAATGAAAAAAGGAGGGATCACGATAATGCCTTTGAAGCGTGGGGAGATGTGAGTGCCTTCCTTCTCTTCCTATAGGCCGGCCGATGGAGAGAGTCTTCCTTGAGATTACCCTTGCAAAACAAGACAACACCAACAAAAGAATGGATTAGAATTGAACCAAGTGTAGTATCAAATCCAAATGGAACATACTACGTGAAGAGCATGGAAGATGACACACCTTATTGGTGCTTTGGCTTTAAACCCCTATGCAAAGGGTGGGGGTAAAGATATGATGGTATGAATATAGTAGACGTGCAAATGTTGCACTGAAGGGAGGCTCAACGTGGTTGAGATGGAGATAAAAGAAAAAGATGATGATGCGTGCATGCAGTTAATGCAAATAAATAAAAGAAGTAACAGAGAACAGAGAAGAGATAGGAGGAGGAGAGGAAAAGCTTGGGCTTATTCTCCTGTGAAGGCTTTAGCTTTGACGTTCTGTGTCACGTCCCGACGCGGAATATCGAGGGCGCAACGAGTCGTAAACAAGCGTGTCGATTAGAGCATGTACAATTTTATTTCTAAAGTCAGAAATGAATGGGAAAATGATACGTTTATTCCATCAAAATGAAGTTTACAACACTAATTGATAAGCCATAAAGGCAAATTACAACTTCCAATCTCCAAGTACATCATCTTTGTAAAAACACTAATGACCTACATAAACCTAGGTAAAAGGAAAATCACTCTCTCACTCTTGTCCATTCCCTTGTTCAATGTCATTTCCTGCAACAATTAACCGAAAACGTAGGGTGAGCAATAAGCTCGGTAGGATTTTATATCTCTAAGAACCAGGCAATCTTGAAGTATTTAGCATGTTGAACCATTTTCCAAGTTGAATAGGGAAATGTTAAATCATGAAATTTGAATAGAATTTTGTAAAAGGAAATTTCAAGTACCAACAAGATAACAAGATATCAAGAGAAGTTTTCAAGTAATAACCTTTGAACAAGTAAAGAATTTCACGAATTTGGCCATTTCACGCAAGTCAAGTAATTCATGTAATTTTTCAAGTGGTCATGTAAACAAGTAAACAAGTATGAGTAGTGGAATGCCATATCAAGTAAATCTATCATGCACTTTGGTGCAATGCCACACCGTTGGTCAATCAACTCCCATGGGCACAAGTACTTTCGGGCGCTCCCCCCCGGACCAGACCGGGCCCCATTAATGCCAAGTATTGAGTCATATGGATCAAAAAATCCCAAGTATGTCTAGACATCCACTTTAATGTATATGGCCAATGAATTTCAAGAAATAGGCTATTGCAAATAAGTACAGATCTGGCAAAATTTCAGAAGTTACAAGAAATGTGGACAATAGTTTTGAGGCATAATGTTTAACGACATTAAGTCGTGGAATTCAAGAACGAACGGTAACTAGGAAGAAAATTCAAGTAAATAGAATTATTTTTAAATTTCATAGTTTAATCTGATGTATTTTTTTTCATAATTAAGTGTTTTAAATAAGAAGTAAAATTTTTAGAATTTAAAATCCTGATTTTTAGTTTTTTACTATTTAATTACTATTTATTTATCAATGTACTAGTTATTTGATAAGAAAATAGAGCTTATGTACTAAAAATAAGTTTTACTTGCTGAAAATAAATTTCATGTGTCACTTTACTGCTGAGATGATAAGATAGACTTTTTGTGCTGGAATTAACTTTTTATCATGCTGAAAATTATTATTTAATATATTAATATGAATACTTAACATGCTAATAATCCTCGTCAACTAACATACTAATGAGGTGACAAACATGAGTTTTACCATACTGTTTGCCTAAATTTTCTGATAACAAAAAAAAAATTATACTGAAAAATGTTTTTATACATTTATTTGTTAATTATTTATTGAGAAAATAGGTTTATCATGCGGAAAATAATTTTTAAATAACTTTAGTATGCTGAAATTAATGCTAACATGATAAAATAATCATGACATATTGTAAATGATTTTATCTTACTAAAAGTAAGCATGCTGAAATTAATTTTTATCCCTTTATTTACTATTTTCTTGCTAGAAAATATGCAAAAATCAGTTTTAAATAAATATAACATGCTGAAAAATAATTTCCTATCTCAATATGCAGGAGGTAAATTTATCATACTAGAAATAATTTTTAACATGCTGAAACTAATTTTTATACATTACTTTACTAATAACATGATAAAAATAGATTTTTACATGCTAAAAAATAGTTTAAAATAACTGTAATATGCTGAAAAATAGTCTTAACAAGCTAAAATAACTCTAACATGCTGGAATTAATTTTATCATGCTGGAAGTATTTTTTAACATGCTGTAAATATTTTTCATGCATCAATTTACTAATAATATGGTAAAAATATATTTTTTTCATGGTAAATATTTTTATTCCACAAAATGAATTTTTAACATGCTGAAAAATAATTTCAATATATCAATTTTTTGATAACAGATTTTTAGATGCTGGGAATAATTTTCATTCATTAATTTATCAATTATTTGGTAAAAATAGATTTTCCACACTGAAAAATAGTCATTTAATATTGATTTTTTAAAAGAGGTGTCCAGGCGGCTGGACGCCTTCTTAAAATTCATTTTAATAAAATTTAAAAAAAATTTTATAGAGGCGTCTAGTCAATTGGACACCTTATTTAAATTTAATTTAATAAAATTTGAATTTTTTATGAAGGCGTCCAGGCAGGTGGACGCCTTTATAAAGTTATTCTAATAAAATATTTATTTTTTATAGAGGCGTCCAAGCAATTGGACGCCTTCTTGATATTATTTTAACAATTTTTTTTTTCAAAATTTAGGACGGAGAGAGAGTCTGTCTGAACGCGTCTTATCCAATGGACATGCTCTGTTAACGCATCCGGATGGCTGGACGCCTTCTTTTTATTATATTCATTTTTTTATTTTTGAATTCTGGTCGGTGTAAAAGCGTCTGAGAACGCGTCTTATCGTGGAGACGCGTTCATTAACGCGAACTGAGTTTTAACAGTCACGGTTTTCCTAAGAAAAAACGTGAATACCCTTCAATAAAATGCTAATAACTTGCTGATTTCTCAACGAAATTTAGGGAAACGGGTATCAATAGAAAGAGCATTGAAAAATACACAAGATAACATACTTTAATTAGAGTTTAGCCTGAGAGACACCTATCTTTAGACGGATCTAAAGAAATATCCCCAAATATAAAGAAACTCATTGATCTTCCAAATCCTCCTTCAAATCTCCACTAATTCTTGCAACAGCATAACCTTAGCCTCCAGGGATGAGTTGAGGGTCGAATGGGGCTCTATTTATAGCCAAAACTTGGTCAATTTTGTCAAGATTTCTCACATAATTCCACCTAACCCATTAGCTACGAATTAGAAGAAAATTCACATTTCTTCTCTTAATCTAGTCTCAATTTGGTGTGAAACCAATACAAAAACGGCTGGTCTAAAGTTATAAGTTAGGTATAGGTTGATTTTTGAGTCAATCTTCTAGAAATTAGATTATTTTAATCCCTTAAATGTCATATTAAACACATGTTACGAATTTAAGGTTATTTATCCTTTATTAAATCCTTTAATCCAACCCATTATGGATTATCCAATAGGCCAATTGTAATCCTAACCCATTATGTAAACTCTTATTGGGCTTTCTAAGATTTATCGAAGGTTTAAAGCATTTAATTTCTATTTACTTCAAGTAAATTTAAGTAAATTCAATAAACTAGCTTATTTCATATAATAAAAATGTAATTTGATTATTTCATAAATTTTTAATTACATAATGAACTTAAAAAAATGATTTCTCATTTTTAATTATCGGGTTTCTACATTCTGGAGGAAACCCCTAAATGGATGAAGCTTTATGCGTAGGGGAAGACTTCTCTTTGAGGAATGAATCCCGCAGCACCTCCCCTCTGTAATCGAAAACCCGCCTTAAGCAAACAACCGCAGGGGGCCTTTTATAAGGAGAGATTCAAAGCTTTAATTCCCAAAAATTAGGATAATCATCCACGGAAGGAGATAAATCTGGGAAGAGTCCTCCCCACCTTAGAAAGCCACCCGGAAGACTTCCCCCAGTTGAAACGGAACTCAAAATAAGGAAAGAAGGAGTTGCTGGCGAGTTCGAGAAGTTACAGGAAATGGCGTCAGACCCAGTGGTCGCCTATTAAATGGGCGTCCACCACCTTGGACGTTATTTTAAAGTTAAAATATGAAAATCTGAAAATAAAAAGGAAACCGCGTCTGAGTTCACAAACGCTAATTCTAAATAAATTCGAATGTTGGGTGGAATTGGGAGCTCAAAATCGCAATGGAAATAGCGTCTAGAACTCTGGACGCTCAATATGAATTGGTGTCACCCATAGCTGACACCAATTGAAAAATACGTGAAATTACCTTGAAAATTATAAGATATGAAAATCAAGAATTCACATCCAACGAGGAGGTCGCCAATTATGAATTGTTGTCTAGGACGGTTGACAAATATTCTCGAAAACCCTCAAAATTATTTATTTTAACCAAAAGAATTGGCATCCAATGCTTAGGTTGCCCATTATGAATTGGCGTCCATTGGGTCTGTCGCTAATTCCTTAAAACTCGAAAAATTAGAGAAAAACTCCCAAAAAATCTAGAAAAATCCAAAAATAGAAAAAAGGGTAAAAAAAATAGAAAAATGGGAAAAACCACTCAAATAAGCTAATTTGAGAGTCAAAGCGAGGCTTTATAAAGTAATATGAGATACACTCACAGTAATATCAATTTTGACGTGTCTACAGTTGTCCTGCCTTGGCGTCTACTTTGCAAGGGAGCAGAGTGAGCTGAAAAGTAGATGCCAAGGTGTGATGAGACACGCAATCAACATCACTTGATGAGGATTAAATCCACAGCTCGAGATGAAGCAATCTTGGGAAGTTCAATGAAAGCAACAATGTTCAGATAAAAGAGGGAGTGTGCACGCGGGCACGAAGGAGATAAAAGAAGACGATCAACTTCCAACGCGGTGGAAGTACCCCAGGTCACAAACCTGTAGGTTTCACCATTGGAGAGCGGTTACCAGCCAATGTGGACGTATTGCAGCCAAAGTGGATCTAAGGAAAAAGAGGAATAAATAAGAGATATAAATCTAAACAAAGGAGTTTTCGAGAAAACCGCTCAAAATAGCAACAAGGCGAACTGAGGACTCAATTCGACAGTGAATATCTCATATCTTAAAAATTAAGATCATTTGACTCTCAAAATCAGCTTAACAGAATGATTTTCACTGTTGATTCAAAGTCCTACATTAATGCATGCTGGGTTTAGAAGAAAAATTAAAATAAATTAAAATAGAAAATAATCAAGGACAATATTGTTAAGCTGCCAAGACTGAGTCAAGAAACCAATTTTATGAACCGATACTAAGCCGAAGCCCATTTATCCGCCCACCAATTCACAAAAGGGAATCATCGTCCCCAGTCTTAAACAGCTCAACGGCGTATCTATGCGACTAAGATTCCTCTAGAATCATCATTATTTTTGATGAAGGGGAACTCAAATTTCAGATTTACCAAAGCCATAAGGTCCTTGATATAATCTAATAGCGTATGTAGCATGTAGTAGGAATGCATACAGGGAGAGATGGTGATAGCAATAAAGATGAGGGAACTGAGATGGCACCGTGGGGACTTGGATGATGATGCCCAGTCGGTGGGACCAAGAGCTTCTTCCTGCACTCAAAATTATTTAGCCAAGACTCAAAATTTGTTAGCCAAGATATCGTGATAGATAAAGCAATTGAAGTATAGCAGCCATAACATGAATAGCGTGTATCAAAGCATCAATAGCATAGTAAGGCAAATCATGCAAGGCATGTTCATCATTAGAGCTTTAGCATTGTTTCTCATGAGGAGGACCAACTTGGCTAATCAGTTGATTGATGTGGATTGGAATGATAAAAAATGCCCAGATAAAAATCGGTAAGAATGCCTTGTAGGAGAACGGTGCGCGGGGCGTTCAGAGTAATCAGGAGATTTGGCAGTGAATTGCTCAGGATGACAAGAATAATCAGACTCGACATAAATAAGCAAGAATCACTATGAAGGATAGAGAGATGATAATCGAGAGTGCCCAGAATGGCAAAACATGGAGATCAATGTGAGTCATTAATGATGTGGGTGAGAAGAGGACTCATCCCAAATTCTTGGTCCTTGCAAAAGAAATGTCCCTGGAAAAGAAACATCATCAGAATAATACAATGCATTTTTTTGGATTTTTATTTTTTTTGGAATATGTAAATTTTTATGAGTTTTGAGAGTATTCAATTTTTTTTGTATTTCAAAAAATATTTGATTTTTTATGGTTTTTGGTTTAGGCGTTGCTAGTTTAACACCAATGGGAATTCAAATCACCGGCTGGGGTTCTCGTTCTTTACCCTTTCACTAAGAACCGTCCAAAGCCGGGCGTGCATTTAAAGGTGGCACCCTACAGTCTATTGCCCATGGTTAACGGTGCCTCTACCAAGGCCATACCTGAGAAACATTCAGCCTCGGAGGGAGAAGAGAAGAAATTTTGGATATAAACTTTATGCAGGCTAGGAGATATCGGGACTCGAAATCATTCCAAGGTACTACCCCTCAAAGAGGTGGTCTGTTACGCCGAGACTTTGTGTCTTTGATTTTTAGACCCTTGACATACATACGACTAGGGTTTTCCCTGCGGGGACTTTGCCTCTCTTGACATGCCTTTATCTCATAATTTTACATTTATTGAATTTTGACGTTGATATAGCCCTTTTGGCTAGATATATCATGGAAACTCATTTTGATTTCGAGTCAAGACTGCCCCTATTTGAGTCTTCTCCCGTATTGGGAAGTACCTAGGTTGGTCATCTTATCCGTCAACCTCTTGCCCCTGCACTAGGCCGAGTAAAGAAGAGAAAAGACTTTCGTGCATAACCATGGCATGGCCGAAGCAGCAACGATGTTTACCAAAGGAAGCAGGCTAAGGACGCCATAAAGTGTGTGGAGTGCCCAGCTAAGGATTTCCCTTAACAAGCGGGAAAAGGATGCCAAACTCCCAGTGCGACGTTCTTAGTAACCAGAAGTGCTGCAAAAGCAAGCCTAAAGACACTTTTTGATTTTTTTTTAGGGAAGGGGGAGAATTCAATAAAGATAAAGACCCATGATAAATGCCTTGAAATACCACTCTTAATCATGTTAAGAAGCACTTCATTTTAAAAACCGTGCGTGAAGGAATGAATGCAAATCTTATGCAAAAAAAAAAAATGTTACCTTGCAACCTTATTAAACAACAGCGGCCAGAGGTGATCTTGATCATCATGAGATTTGTCCTCAAGTGGCAGATAAAAAGATTGGAAGCAAAGGTTTGACGTGGCTTAACAAGAAGCAGTGGTACCAAGACCAGACTCAGACGAATAAGGATAAAAGGAAAAGAGGCGAGGGCTAGAACTCCCTCGCTAAGGTGCTGAGACCCTGATCACAAGGAATGGTCTACAGAAGAAGCGGAAAATTAAGGGGAGGAGTGAGGACTAAAGCCTCGAAAGCAGTGGGAGAACGAACAGATGTCCAGAGTGGTTGATGCAGAAGAAGTCGGGTCGGACCCGGGATCAGGAGGGATTAAGAGGAGCAATTGGTAGATGGAGAGCGGGGAATCCAGAGGGTCCGGAGGCAAAGGAGGAGAATCGCGATGGGAAGAAGAATCTGGAGATTCTGGAGGGAGAAAATATCGAGGGACGCGATGCCCTAGGAAAAGGTACGAACACAAATTGTTTAAAAGGGGGAAGAGAATAAAGGACGTGATGCCCCGGAGGAGTAGAAGGATAAATCGAAAGAAAGATGGGAAGTCCGGAGGCTCCGGAGGAGGAAGATGTAAAGGGGCGCGATGCCCTGAGAAATCCGGAGGTTCCGGAGGAAGAAAATAGAAAGGGGCGTGATGCCCGGAAAGGATGTCCGGAGGTTCCAGAGGAATAGAGATGGAAGGGACGTGATGCCCAGGGAGAATCAGTGAGAAGCCCGGAGGACCCAGACATGAGGGTGTAGAGGGGCGCGATGCCCAAAGAGGGAGGTCCGGAGGTTCTGGAGGAATAGAATCAGAAGGGATGCGATGCCCCGGGAGGAAGAGAAAAAGATTCGGAGGGTCCGGATGCAAGAGTTGGGAATGGGCGTAATGCCCTGAGAGAAGTCTGGAGGGGGCGCAATGCCCTGCGAATAGAGGAAAATTCAGAAGGTCCGGATATAAGAAGTGGGAGGGGGAGCAATGCCCTGGGAGGAAACTGGAGGGGGCGCAATGCCCTGCGAATAGAGGAAAATCCGGAAGGTCCGGATATAAGAAGTGGGAGGGGGCGCAATGCCCTGGGAGGAAACTAGAGGGGGCGTGATGCCCGGCCAGTGTCA
Source organism: Amorphophallus konjac (assembly GCA_022559845.1). Taxonomy (NCBI): domain Eukaryota; kingdom Viridiplantae; phylum Streptophyta; class Magnoliopsida; order Alismatales; family Araceae; genus Amorphophallus; species Amorphophallus konjac. The sequence continues at coordinate 43,027,848 of CM040117.1, read as the reverse complement.
GGGGACCCGGACATCCCGAAAGTAGAGATGAATGAGATGGGGAATGTGGAGGATCCGGAGGTTCTGGAAGGCGGGGAAGATACGGGTTCGAAAACCCGGGAAAGAAGGAATGCAAATGCATGTGAATACAATGCAATGGATTCGTGGAATTCAATGAGTGCAAAGAATGCATGGACTGAGAAGGTGAGATCCTCTTTCCCAATCTGTGAGTGGACCATAAGGTGATAGATGAAAATGGGGATGAAGTAGAATAGAGAGTAGGTAAGGTAGCGGAAGGCCCCTTAGAACCAAGATAATCGCCCCTCCATAGCAGTGAAAGTGTACAGCCAGTTGGCCCAATGGATAAAGTAAAGGCCCCTGATGAAGCTTCAACAATAAATGATAACTCCCTTGGAGGGCGAAGAACAATAATGTGAGGGAGTTTAAAAGTTGCAATGGGAAGCATCGTCTCGCCCAGGGATTGTGGCGTATGAAGAGTGTTGAACCAAATGGGCATTTGTCCCTTATACGGAAGAATGGATTTGGCAATGGAGGGTTGAAACAAGGGGTGCCTTGCCCGACCCTTGGGCATGGACTTACACGGTATCAAATCTTGACATTCTCTTTTGGTGAGCAGCCGCGGGGACTTGACCTCTTCAACCATGCTCGGCAGAAAAACACGGATTGACATCCGGAAAATAAACTCTTGCATCTTGAACAACATAGCCGTGGCCAACTCCTTCTTGCCCGACTCTCGATCATCTTCGGCACAAGTACTTGCAACAATACACCCACTCCGAGTGGTAAAATGTGGTAAGGCGGAGGCGGAAGGCTCCATGGATGGTGGAGGTGTAATGGAAGGTGTTGGAGGGAACACGTCGAGCTTCTCCCCTTGCTCGGAAGCGGATGGGGCTGGCTCGAGTGCAAAAAGGGGTGGACCCTGCTCAGGATTAGCCATGGGTAAAGGTGAAGGGTTAAGTGGTGAAGTAGGTGTAGTTGGGTTAGGGGTTAAAAGGGTAATGGAGGGCCGAGGTGACGGCAAAAGAGGGTTAGCTGGAGAGGGTTTAGTGGTGGGCTCAGCGGAGGCCGGTGGAGTAGAGGTTAATGAAGGTATAACAGGTGAAGGCTTAGTGGGAGGTTCAGCGGAGGCCGATGTTGTGGGGGCTAATGGTGTGGGGCTTAGAGGAGGTATAATGAGAGGTGTAAAAGAAGGAGGTTTAGTACATAGGAAATGCCGGATGGGGCGAGAGGTGTTAGGGGTAGAAGAAGACTCATGATGTGCCGGCGTGGGTGATTGGAGTAGCGACCCATCGTTGTAATACCAATAAGTCTCAAAAATGGGGGTTGGATCGGGGACGGTGGCATCGTCATGAGCAGGAGGTTCATCTGGTGGTAGTGGAGGAAGAGGAAAACGAAGGAAACTCGGAAGGGGTGCCTTCGAACCTTCATCTCATGCCGTCTTCGATTCTTCATCTGTCGGCTCTTCATTGTCAGGCTCAAGTGGACGCCGTAGTGGAGGTATATTAATGGGTGGTGAAATGTAATGTGGAGGATTTTGTGTATATGGAGGCGGAGGGCCATATGAATGAATGGGGTGAATAGGTGGAGGGCGGGCGACGTTCACTTGATCATTGAGATCTGCCAGCTCTTGCTCACATATGTTGATGCCCTAGTCGTCTCTCCTCTCCTTCCATTCTTTCTCCATCTTAGTGATTTTGTTCAGGAAGGCGTGAAGAGGATTGACTGGAGAAGGAGGAGGAGGAGCGGGCCGCGAGCTCGTGACCCTCTTTAGTTGTTCCTCCAACGAAGCGACTTTATCAACGAGAACCTGTTGGAGGGGCATAACATGAGAAGTAGAGGGTTTGCAAGGCCTTGAAGGAGGGGCCGCATAAGATGGCCGGGGAGGGGGATTAATGGGCTGACCCGGAAAAGGACCCGATCGGGCCGGATTGCAAGGAATAAAAGGGCCTTGAGGCCGTGAAAGTGGAGGAATAGAAGGAGGTGGGTGACGGACCACCCGAAGAGGAGTATGTGTAGAAGGAGGCGGCTGGTGATGGGCCACCCGAATGGGAGTGGAAAGAGGATGAGAAGTATGAAATGCACCCTCAATAATGGCCTTAAGGGCTTGGATTTGTTGAGGGGTGAGATAATCTATTGCATGCAAAATTTGAGAGACCTTCTCGTCATGGGGAGGAGACGGTCCCGAGGGAGTGGCTCGTGATTGAGGCAAGGGACCACAAGCTTGAAAGTTGCCCATAGGTTGGGCAAGACCATAAGAATGGGGACATGGTCCCTTGAACGAATTGTGGTGAGAATTATGATGAACATGTTGAAATTGAGGAGTGTAGGATGTGCTAGGTTGTGCATCCTCATGATTATAATTAGGATTAAACATGTTGGTTTGATTATCAAAGTGAAACATCATGCAAATAATCAATATTCAATCAAAATGTTTTGCAAGAACAGCAAACAAGTTGAATGTCACGCTTGATTTTCCTTTTATGTTGAACCTTGGTGAATAAAATGATTTTATCAAAGTTGATGTGATTCACTCAAGGTAGGAACCAAGTTTCAATAAGGTATTACTTCAAATGCCAACTAGGTTGATTCTCACCATGCATAGGCCAACTAAACTCGGGGACTTCAAAGGGTACAACCTGCCCGACATCCGTGAAGAAATCTACGGGTGCGAGGACTTATGGAGGCCTTGGTTTAGGAGATCCCGATCCAAAGAGACGGAGTGCTCAATGGAGGGTCCTTCCTTAACCAAGAGAGGGGTATGGTCTCCGAGAAGTGTAGGGAGAGGAGGTCTCCCAAGCCAATGCCAATACCCTGTGCAGATGCTAATGCAAGAGAATATAGGAAAACAGAATGATACAGGTGATGAATGGCAATAGAACAATGGGAAAGGAGAAACTGTGAACACAATCTGATGATGCTTTAACAGAAATGGTGAAATGCAAAATAACGTGCAATGATAGGGAACAACAGGAGATAGGGCATGATATGCAGTAGAGACAAAATGTAACAGGAGGGGAGGAACGTGATATACAACAAGTGCAACAGGGAAACACATGATACGAATATGATGATATTAGTATGCCACAAATGCAACAGGGAAATTCTTCAATATGAATATAATAGTGCAACCGGTGTAATTGGAAAACACTAGATATGCAACAATTATAATAGGAAATGCAGCAACGAGTTGTATTTAATATGCAACAGATGAATGCAAATGAATATGATATGCAACAGAGAATGCAAATGAATATGCAACCGAGAATGCTCGGGATATGACTATGCAACAAATGCAAGAACGAGTATAAATGCAACATATTATATACTAACAGAGAACCGCGATGAATGCAACAGAGAAATGAGCGTCCATAACTATGGGCACCATTTTTTTATTTTATTTTTTAGGGAATGGGTGCCCAGTGGCCTGGACACAAGTTTTTTTTTTCAGATAATGGGCGTCCAGAAGCTTGGACTCAAGTTTTTTTTCTTTTTGTTTCTTTTTTTTCAAGTAATGGGCGTCTAGTTATCTGGAAGCAAGTTTTTTTTTTTTTACAAAAGGAATGGGCGACTGCCCATATGTGCGCCCATTTTTTTCTTTTTTTCCTTTTTTTTAAACCTGCAATAACGACCATAAAGATAATCAAATATAGAATAACCGATGGAAGAACAGAAAACTCACAAACTCCGGGCAATTACAAAACCACAGGAAATGAGCGTCAGTCACAATGGACGCTCATTAAATGGGCGCCCACAAAACTGGACGCTGAATTTTTTTTTTCAACATAACAGAAGTAGAATTATAATAAAACCTTATCAAATTAAACAATCACAGGTTGTGCAGCCAGTGCACAGTAAGGGAGAAGAGTGCTACATGGAGCACTAACGGAAATGGAAAATGCACCATGGGTGCCAAGGGAGATGGCACACGAGGGTGCTCAAATGGAAAGGGTAATCAAAAGAAAAAATAAAAGGGGTCCCACCGTGATCGCCAATCTGTAGATCTTTTTAAAATCCACTTAGATTAATAAGAAAGAAATATGAATAAACTAAGCTAAGTGTGGGGGATAAGAAGTGGGAGCATGCGTGGATGCTATGTTGGAGGGTTGTGATCGCCAGAGGACTCGCGGGCCTTGAATTATATAACAATGAAAAAAAGGAGGGATCACGATAATACCTTTGAAGCGTGGGGAGATGTGAGTGCCTTCCTTCTCTTCCTATCGACCGGCCGATGGAGAGAGTCTTCCTTGAGATTACCCTTGCAAAACAAGACAACACCAACAAAAGAATGGATTAGAATAGAACCAAGTGTAGTTTCAAATCCAAATGAAACATACAACGTGAAGAGCATGGAATATGACACACTTTATTGGCGCTTTGACCTTTAAACCCCTATGCAAAGGGTGGGGGTAAAGATATGATGGTATGAATATAGTAGAGGTGCAAATGTTGCACTGAAGGGAGGCTCAACGTGGTTGAGATGGAGATAAAAGAAGAAGATGATGATGCGTGCATGCAGTTAATGCAAATAAATAAAAGAAGCAATAGAGAACAGAGAAGAGATAGGAGGAGGAGAAGAAAAGCCTGGGCTTATTCTCCTGCGAAGGCTTTAGCTTTGACGTTCTGGAGGAAGCCCCCGAATGGATGAAGCTTTATGCGCTGGGGAAGACTTCTCTTTGAGGAATGAATCCGGCAGCACCTCCCCTCTATAATCGAAAATCCCCCCTTAAGCAAAGAATCGCAGGGGGGGCCTTTTATAGGGAGAGATTCGAAGCTTTAATTCCCAAAAATTAGGATAATCATCCACGGAAGGAGATAAATCTGGGAAGAGTCCTCCCCACCTTGGAAAGCCACCTGGAAGACTTCCCCCAGTTGAAACGAGACTCAAAACAAGGAAAGAAGGAGATGCCGGCGAGTTCAGGAAGTTACAGGAAATGCCGTCAGACCGAGTGGTCACCTATTAAATAGGCGTCCACCACCTTGGACGTTATTTTAAAGTTAAAATATGGAAATCTGAAAATAAAAAAGAGTCCGCGTCTGAGTTGACAGACGCTAATTCTAAATAAATCCAAATTTTGGGTGAAATTGGGAGCTCAAAATAGCAAGGGAAATAGCGTCTGGAACTCTAGACGCTCAATATGAATTGGCGTCACCCATAGCTGACATCAATTGAATAATACGTGAAATTACCTTGAAAATCATTAAAGATATGAAAATCAAGAATTCACGTCCAACGAGGAGGTCGCCAATTATGAATTGGCGTCTAGGACGGTTGACGCATATTCTCGAAAACCCTCAAAATTATTTATTTTAACCAACAGAATTGGCGTCCAATGCTTAGGTTGCCCATTATGAATTGGCGTCCATTGGGTCCGTCGCTAATTCATTAAAGCCTAGAAAATTAGAGAAAAACTCCAGAAAAATCCAAAAAAAAGGAAAAACGGGTAAAAAAATATAAAAATGGGAAAATTTACTCAAATAATCTAATTTGAGGGTCAAAGTGCGGCGTTATAAAGCAATATGAGATGCACTCACAGTAATGTCAATTTTGACGTCTCTACATTGGCATCTCGGCCTTCCCTTCTTGTTCTTCTCCTCTTCTTGTGGGTCCACTAACCACGACCGACCTTAGTGGAGCTAAATCAGGGCACGTGCTTGTTTGGGCACCCAAGTGTGCTTGTATTTGGTTGTCTTTGGAGGCAACCCACCCTTCATCTTGGACTCGGAGCGGTCCATCTTGATTTGGGCCAGCGCTTGGAAGGTATTACGCACCGGCGATATTGAAATCACCCTATCGGGTGTAACTCTAGCATGTCGGCCATTCAGGAATACCTGGATGCCTCCGATGAGCACGGACTTGCCCAAAATGGATAGCCGGCTCCGTGGTGTGCCAGGATTCTTCTTGGCCGCCCTGTGGTAGCCAGTGTGCGCCTCTTGCTACTTGAGACGCAGGTGGTCAGCTTGGTGGACAAAGGGGCCCACCACTTGAGTCTTCTCAGATGCCGCCGTTACAGTGGTGGAAGGCTTCATCCCCTAGACATCCAGGAGTTCCACGAATGCGACCCCCAAGAAGTTGGAGAAGCCGACGACAGGTGAGAAACTATCGAATTGGATCGGCACAGCTAAGTAGCCATGGGTGGCATGGCTAGTGACAACAAGGGGTTCGAACGACACGGCCATCGTAGTTATCGAAAAGCAATCTACGAGATTAAATTACACAGTTAGAATTTTAAGAAGAGGCCATTGGACCCCTAATCCTGGCAAGGAGATGAAGGGAGATTTGGTCCCACCGGGCGTGCCAGACTTGTGGACACACTTTCAGAACATCTATATTTTTTATTTATTTTATTTGTTTATTTATTCATTTGTTTGGTTTATTTCGTGCGTGGGTGTGCCAGTCACATATGTGACGATTTATTCGGCCTTCAAAGAAGCCACTGGTGCGCATCGTCTGACTGAACAGACGATAGTGGATATCATGTCGAGACAGAAACCCACAGTGCCGTAAAGGCCACGACGTTAATAACATCCCCTCGGAAAGGAAAAACCCTTGAATGATTGCTAGGAAAAGGGGCCTTATGGCCTGGAATTAAAATTAAAGAAATGATATTAATGAACTCTCGAACTGTGTTTAAACAAGCCCCGTATTGGGGTGTAAACGTTCAAAGATATGTCGGTCACTCACGGACCAATTCATGTTCGGACGGAAGTCCATGTTTGTAGCATGAGAGATGTCGATAGAACTGCACAAATGTCTATCGCGTGTACGGCAAGTTTAATAAGAAAGCGGAATTATATCCCAGTAGAAACGGGTCAAGTTTGATGAACTATCGGCCCAAGACAATGCCGGATCATGGCCATATCAGGATGGTTCCCAAGATCCGAATCCGACTTAGCGGGACGTCGTTGATATTCCTTTCACCGTGTTCGGGGAAGCGAGAGCTCCGGAGCGGACGTTATCATGTTTTTATTTTTAATTTGGTTATTAGATTTTCTTTTATTCATTTAGGTGCATGGATGTACTTTCCCTCATTTGTTAGTGTTGTAGTTATATATTTTGTTTGGTTATTCAATTATATGTTTTTTTGAGGGAATACACTTCTTTTATTCATTTGTTATTATCATCCCTTGTTTGATTATTTAGTACTTTAGATGTTTTTTTTTGGTTTTATGCTTTCTTTGTCACTTGGTTATTTATTTTCCTTTTTTTGATTTATTTTATTTTGTTGTCTTGCCCTTTTCTTTCATTTGATTTTGTTTGCTTGTTATTTTGTTATTTTCTTTTTTTTTTAAGGAAACAAGAGAGGGGGAAGGGTGATCCGGCGCGCCAATGGGCCGCGCCGGATCACCTCCCCATCTCCTCCTCTTTGTTCTTCTTTATTTTGTTTTTACAGGGAGTGATGAATTGGCGATGAGGTTAGAGTGGGAGAGAGAGAGGCGGAGGTGATCCGACGCACCAATGGGCACGCCGATTCACCCCCGTTTAGGTGGATCGGCACGGGGGGGAGGGGGAAGAGGGCCAAGTCGACTTCCCCCTCCTCACAGCAGCAGAATGGAGCGCTTGAAAGGGGGAGGGTCGACCCTTTGGGTCGACCCCATGGCTTTAGATAGATTTTCTGATTTGGCAGAGTAGATTGGGGGGGTGTTTATGCATTTGGGGTTTGTTCTTGCTTGGTTCACGGGATATGCTTATGCTTTTTTTCTATTTTGAACTCATTCTTTTCTAACATTTGTTCATGCAGATGCAGCAGGAGGTTAAGTGGGGTTTGATGTGTATACAAGAGGTCGACACAGGGCCTTTTGGAGTCGATGCAGGCAGGTCGACAGGAAGGTTTTTGGTGTACGCAGGAGTGTTTAAGTGCAGGCTTTTAGTTCATTTAGCCAGGTGGATTGTGGGGTTTCATTTATGCCTCTATGCTGCATATGAGGGATATGTGATATGCTTATTCTTTTCTCTTTCTTTTTTTTGTGTGGAAATGCATGTGCAGTTTGATCCAAAGGGGCTCATTGTGCATTTGATGATCTTAAGATTTTTTTTATTCATCATTTTTTTATTCAAACCCATTCTCAAGGTTAACGTGGTTTGATTGTTCATCTTTTCGTTATTCACATTCCTACCAAAAATTCGGCAGCACCTCCCCCATACCTGGGTTATGCGGGGTGTGAAAGAGAGACACGCCCATGGACAAGTAGACGGCCTCAAAAATCTTGGGTAAACCGAGAACGGCTACCCTCAAACCTGGGTTGGGCACGGAACCCTGAGGACTAGCCTACGAGGGGCTCTGGCAGCCCATGGGTGATAATATCCGAAGCTCGGGATATAGGTTCATTATGTTGGCCGTCATATGGCTATCTTTTTATTCACCTTTCGAATGGAGTTCCCTGGGGACCACGCTATGAAGAAGTGAGTCCCGGGGGGCCTGGGGTGATCATCATAGGAAAGCAGACAATGCACTTTGGCCAACGAAGGAGGGATGTTGATGGGGTGCGTGAGCTGATAGAAATAGATCTAGAGGGGGGTGAATGGATCTTTTAGAAATTTTGATCAATTTAAGATTTGAACGAAGTGAGAAATACAAATTCAATGGATAAACTGTCAAGCATCAGAGATGTGTACTCAATCAATCACCACAGTTGGATTACGGTCCTAGTATGCATCTGGCGGAAAGCAATCAACGAATCAAACCATAAAGGACAAAAGGATTTTTTAGGTGGTTCGGTCCTCCAGACCTACATCCACCCCACACTCAAACCTGAGTGTGGATTCTGCTGCCAAACTGCTTGAAGAACGCTGGGCTTCACAGCTTGCCTACATCGGCTGGGCAACACAGCTTGCCATCCGCGGATTCACTACTTCGCTGGGCCTTACAGCTTGCCGACCAGAGGAAAAAATCCTCTGCAATCGCTGACCAACAGCTTGAGTAAATGACAATTGAGAAAAGAGAAACAAAAGACGAGGACACACAGCAACTGAAAGCTGCAAGCAATAAGAACATGATGTGGCTCGCACGGAGCTGACTGGATTGGATTTGATCCAGATTCCAGTGAAGACAGATCTTCTGATAAAGCTTCTCTTCTTCTTCTTCATGAACTCTCTCTCTCTCTCCTTTTCTTCTGCAACTTCTCTTTTCTTCTCTGCTGCTCTCTTTTCTTCTTCTTCTCACTGGATCGTGCAGGCTCTCCTTTTTAATTAGGCTCACTCCTTATTCTTCTTCTCTTCTCTTGTATATATTCTGCATCAATCACTGTCTTCTTATATACTCTCACTGGGCGTGTGGATGAAGAACTCCCGCCCATTAGCTTCCAGAAGGCTCTCAGCCACGTGTCGCGATCTAAGCGTTGTAGCCTTCCACGTGGCACTCATTAGGAGATCGATCTACCTTGGATCACGTGCCCCTCCTCGGAGAGAAGCTCTGTCAGAAAAACACAAGGCCTTTAATCAAACGCTTAGCAGAGGTTGCACCGTTATGTTCAAACATAGAATGCACTGAGTAGAGATATTCAAGTCAACCAATGTATTGACTTACACAACAACTTGACACCATATGCACAGACATGGGTCCAAGAGGCACAAGAAGAAGACTTTGTACCGAGTCAAAAGAAAGGATCAAAGATATGCATGGACTCTTAAAAACAACTGTGTAACACAGTTGATGCACCGGGTTGGATTTGCGAGAATTGCACCGAGATGAAAGAGAAGAATCATACGAACAAAAAAACGGATGCAAGACAGACCTTGCACCGAGTCTAAAAGGCGAGACTCACAAAGATGCACAAACAAGATATGCACGAACCTAAAAATGTATGCTGCAATGAAATATAATGAAATGTGCTGAGCCAATTTATGTCTAGACACGTAATGCACCGAGATGGAAACGGGGCTACAGTGTTTGTGAGTGAGACAGCGACTTGCACTAAATTGATAAAGAGAAGTACAGGACACCGCTTGCACCAAGACGTATTTGGACTGAGATGAAGAGACAAGATCTAACGGTCCATACCAGACGATGATTGCACTGACTAGAGCTTGCACCGAGCTCGAGAGGTGAGATGCAAAGACATGTTATGCACGGAGACAAGTGCTTAAGCATGAAATGACTTGCAGCAAGTGAGCAATACATGAAAACAAAATAAAAGGATTTAACCATTTTAATCTAAACATGATTCATAGTTGTCATTATCAAAACTAGGGTTCCAACAATCTCCCCCTTTTTGATTATGACAACTATTAGTCATGTATGATTAAGCCAATACCAACAAAAAGGATTTATTCAAAACTCGTCTTTCAAACAGCTGTATAAGCACACAAAATGCAAGTATAATATGTAAGAGTAATGCTTATGTGAGTATTACGAGAACAAACATTAGTGTTTGAATGTACATCTCTTTTCACAAGGATTTGAATCCCTCGCTTTGCCATTTCACTCAACAGTAAAAGAAATGTGGTCTTGCTCTTGTACTCAGCAAAAGTCCATGAGGTCTTCTTCATACATGATGATGGCTTCTTCTCCCCCTTTGTCATTATCAAAAATGGAAAATTTGGATACTAGTGACCTCGGTAGCTCCCCCTATCTCTTGCCGAAAATGCTGAACTGGAGGCAGAGGTAGGAAATCTGTTCATTAAGGAGGTATGAAAATCTTTAATTGAATCGGCTAGTCTATCAAGTTTGCGATGTAAGGTGTCCCCCAACCGTTCCACTAGAGAGGTAACTGACTCTCGACTATTGAGCACTTGTGAAACTGTCTCTGACAAAATTTGCAACTCAGACTGGACAACTTCAAACTTTCTGAGGATTTCTGGCTGACTAGGTGCTATCTTGCTTACTGTCCCCTTCTTTAGTTCAAACTCAATTTTTAGATCAAATGTATGGCTGAGAATTTGACCCATATTGGTGAGCATGGAGATTTGGGTATCTTGAATTTTACTAACCATGTCACCTATTCGAGTGCTGATACGCTGTGGACACCAGAAATTGCACATCGATATCATGCTTGGCCCGGCGTCAACAACGGCGTGAAGAAGCCCCGGAGAGACTGGTCATCCGGATCCCCCAAATGTCCACACTATCGTGAAGCCATCTCCGGAGTCATGATAGTGAAGAGAAACCAATCACAAAAACCCCGCAATCCATGGGCCCCGAAGAAAATCAAATGGGCCACGACTCATGCTCACAACGGGCTCAAAAGCTGCCCATTTAGCCGCTCAACGGCACGCCCCTGGCCCCTCTCCAGCGGTGCGCCCATGGGAGCCCTTCAGCGGCACACCCAAGCCCTCCCAGGGTTCAGCGGTACACCCCCCAGGGGTCTTCAGCGTCACAGCCCAAAGGGGCTTCAGCGGCACACCCCCCGGGGGTCTTCAGCGGCACGCCCGTCCTGGGCTTCAGCGGCACACCCCCTTGGGGGTCTTCAGCGACACACCCAGGGGGGGTTCAGAGGTACACGCCCCATTGCTCCCAGCGGCACGCCCCTTTGGGCCCTCAGCGGCACACTTTGCTGGGCCTTCGACGGCATGCCCGTTTTATGCCCCAGCGGCACGCCCTTTTGGCCCTCCTACGGCACACTTGTTTAGCCCGCCAGCGGCACAGCGTTACGCCTTGTCAACGGCCGAACGACGTGGTGCCCATGCCCTACACATCTTCGACGCGCAGTGGGCGGTCCGAGGTGTCGGCCAGGGGTTGGGCCACGCAAGCTACCACCTCGCCGCCCAGGACGGGAGAGGTCAAACGCAATCATGACGAGGCCGCTTCTCGCCTCCGACTGCCATGCTCGAAGGCTCCCGTTGCTGGGAGTATAAATGACGCCCACTTCGACAGAGGGGAGAAGGGAGGAGACAGACACATACACACAGACACACGCAGAGAGAAGAGAAGAAGAGGGAAGAGAGGAAGAGAAGAGGAAGAAGAGGGGAGGCTCCGCCTCCCCCCTTCCTGCCGCTCCGTCCGCCCACCGCCGTCCGCGCGAAGAGAAGAAGAGAAAGAGAAGAAGAGAAGAAGAGGGAAGAGAGGAAGAGAGGGGGAAGGGCTCGCCGCTCCACCCACCACCGCCACCTGAGCGAAGAGAAGAAGAAGAAGAAGAGGGGAGGCTCCGGCTTCCCCCCGTTGCTATCCCGTCCGCCACCGTCGGTGTGAAGAGAGGAAGAGAAGAAGAGTGAGTGGAGAGAGAGAATGAGGTCCGGGAAGGGAGGAGTCCATGCTTCCCCCCATTGTATCTTCTTTCTTTCTTTCTTTGTCCCCCTGTTTTCTTTTCTGTCGCCACGTATTAGCTCCCTTGGGGCACTCCTTTTGTGAGAATAAAAGTAGAAGGCTTACAAATATTTTCTTTGGACGTCTTTCTAAAGTATTTCTTCCGTGTTTGCATCCTTCGGTGTTTCACGCCCCTTCCCCTCTCTCCTTTTGTTAGGGCTTGCTTCCCCTTTGGCATTTTTGCCTTCGCTCACCCCTGCGTGCCCTCAGCGGTACACCCCAGCCTTGCCTCCAACGGCACACCCTCCATATGCCTTCAGCGGCACGCCCTGGCCAAGCCTTCAGCGGCACACCCTCCTGTGCCCTTCCCCGGCACGGCCCTTTGGACCCTTGCCCGGCACGCCCTGGCCAAGCCTTCAGCGGCACGCCCTCTCGTGCGCCTTCAGCGGCACGCCCACTCGTGCGCCTTCACCGGCACGGTCCCCCTTTGACCTTTGCCCGGCACACCTCACCAACCCCTACAGGCTCCATGGCCGGCACGCTAGCCACCAGCCCCTCCTTTTTGCCTGATGCACACCCCCTAGCCAGTCCTAGAATAGTATTCCATTCGTCGTTCCCTCCGAGTTTTCTGAGGTTTTATTAAGGTGTTACCGCTCTCGGGCGCCCACCTCCAGTTGTCGGGTTCCGCCACTCCATGTGGGCGCGTTCCCTATATCTCCCTTACGCTCGGGTCAAGGGGAGATGCTGCCGAATTTTCGTTAGAAACGATAACATATTAAAAGACAAAAGGAATCAACAAACAAATGGAACAACCACACGTTAAAAAGGACTAAAAGAAAGCAACAAACAAACGAAAAGAACAACGGTAAAATGCTTCAACCAATGCAAAGAACAATGCAATCAATTCAAAGAGAGCCAAATCAAACGATAACTAAACAACTTGAACATTCGTCCTCGTGGGAGAAAGAATAGAAACTGATCAAGAGAAGAAAAGAAGAAACCTCTGTACACTTAATAAAATCAGAGAGGAAGAAAAGAAAAGCCTTAAAAGAACTAGAGGGAGAGTGCGCCTTCACCGGTACACCTAGTCCAGCCCTTCGCCGGCACGCCCCTAAGGGCCTTCCCCGGTACGCCCTGCCAGGCCTTCGCCGGCACGCTCCAACCGCCGCTTCCCCGGCACGCTCCAGCCGGCCCTTCCCCGGCACACTCGGCCATACCCTTCGCCGGCACACCTCCTCAGCCCTTCAGCGGCACAGTCCCCAGGCTCTTCAGCGGCACACTCCCGGCCCTTCAGCGGTACACCCCTCCAGGCCCTTCAGCGGCACACTCCCAGCCCTTCAGCGGCACACCCTCAGCCCTTCAGCGGTACGCCTTTCTCTTAGCCCTCTAATGGCCCATTCTCTCTCCAAAAAATATGAGTAATAATAATAATAATAAATAATAACAAATTCAAAAATGAATAAATAAATAAGAATAATAAAGGAATAAGTAATAGTAATAATAAGCTATAAAAAGATAATAACAATAATAATAATTAGACAAATAAATGATAACAAAGATGAATGAATAATAATAACAAACTCATCAAGAATGATAAACAAATAAATGATAACCCAGGATAAATAATAATACCAAATTTGACGAAACACGACAAGCAAACGAATGATAATAAAACGAACAAACGATAAAAACAAACCTAACAATAACAATAATAAATGAATAAATCACAAGAAAAAAATAAATAAATAGCAATAACGAACTCACTCAAAGATATACATAAATCAACAAATAATAATAGTAAAACTCTAAGTAATAATAAAACGATGGTAAAATCCGCTTCGCAGCCCCGTCTCTCTCGTGACCCGGTGCCGAAGGAACAACAATACCGCCCTTGCGAGTTGGGCTTGAGTCTAGGGAATTATCCCGGAATGGCTACGGCCTGACCTCGCCTCGGGCTGACATTCCGATTAAACCGGACTCATTTCTCCGGCCGGATCCCTTCCGAGCCGCTACTAAAATTGCCGCACGTTCGGCAGACATTTGAACGGATTCACCTCGGTTCCCGCCGCGTTCTTATTACGGACCTACGTCCGAACATGAAAAGGCCCGTGAGCGACCTGCATAGCCGGTGGCTCCTACCCCGATATGGTTGTGAGCCGGCATTGCTCCGGGCCAATAGCTCATCAATTCCGACCCGTTCCTATCGGATTCGTTCCCGCCCTTTCATCGAAATTGCCGTAAACTCGGCATACATTTGTACGGGGTTGTTCCCGCCCGCGTCGCACTTTCAATATGGGCCCTTGCCCAAACATGAAAAGGTCGGCAAGTGACCGACGAATCTGAATTAGAACGAGACGGCTCTCGCCACCCCCGGACTCCTTTCATGGGAATATCAATAAGACCTCCGTGGGCCACACTCAGACCTCGGGCCTGTCCCGATCATGGTCATCGTCTGGCTCATATCCTCGGTCTACAGCCCGCTTCTTTCGAACACGTTTTCGGTTCTGGAGTCTAGTCCCGGGACTCTCCCCTGTTGCCCTCCGACACCGAAAATATTAATGATGCCCGCGCAAGCCTCGTTCGGACCACGGGAGGCGCCCCCGTATGGTCCTGACTCGCTCTCGCACCGGGCCAACAGATTCACTGGTTTCGGCTACAATAACCGAGATTCAACCGAATGCTTTCAGTGTCTCAGAATAATAAACTTGCAGCATCCCCGCATGCATATGTTCCAGGTCCTCCCGCGACGATTACAATATTCTCAAGCCGGACTCCCGTCCGAATATTAAATGGTCTCCCGAATGACCGACATGTTTCGAATGCCCGCTTCTCCGGACACAGGGCTTTTCAGTCGATTCAAGGGATATTCCCTCGTCGCCCCGTGGCACCGGAAATATTAATGACGCTCATGCAAGTCTTGTTTCGACCGCGGGGGGCCCACCGCAGTATGGTCGCAGCTTGCTCTTGCACCGGGCCAACAGATTTACCGGTTTCCGACCGCTCTAACCGAGGTTTAGCCAAACGTTTTCCGTTCTTCTGAACAATAAATTGCCATATCCTAGCATACATATGCTCCGGTCTTCCCACGATGATTGCGCTTTCCCCGAGACGGACACTCGTCCGAACATCAAATGGTCAGCACATGACCGACATGACCGCGAATGGTTCTCTTCTCGCCCTCGCGCGAGGATTTCAATGCCTCGTAATAGACCTTCCATGCAATTGATTTCTTGGCCATGAGGCCCTGAATCTCGGCGATTAATCAAGGGTGTTCCCTCGTATGGGGGATGTAAATGACGCCGTAACCTTTATGGCGCGGCGGGTTTTGGTCCCGACACGAACCACACAATCGTCTGACGAAGTCAGGTCGAGCGCACCATGGGCTCTTCGGGGCCCGAATAAATTGTCACTTTGTGACTGGCACGCCCACGCACGCAATAGACGAAACCACCTGAATAAGCGAATTTTAGTGCGTCCACAAGTCTGGCACGCCCGGTGGGACCTAAACCACCCTTCATCTCTTCGCCGGGATTTGGGGCCTCGTGGCCTCCTAATTAACGATGTTTGCCTGCTTTGATGAATGGCAGGTGCTGTCTTCGCCAGTCCTATGGGGAGAAAAGCCAGACTCGGTGCAGCTGCCTTCGTGGTCTCGGGGAGGCTGCTTCGAAGCATATGCAGCTTCCAGGAATCATGGGGGCTGTTATAAAAAAGGAGAAGAGAAAGAGAAGAGAAGGGAGGGGAAATTAAACACCCCCCTTTTCCTCAAAAAGAAAGAGAAGAAAAGAAGAAAGGAAGAAAAGAAGAAAAAGAGAAAAGAAAGAAGCAAAAGAAAGGAGAAAGAATTGGCAAGAGAGGGTTGTACGGTCACGTCCGCCAAGACCCGTGCTGAACAAAGATTACCATTGTGGAGTTGATGCGGTGGAGCGAACCACTCATCCCCTCCCTGAGGGGGTGAGCACTCTCCTGCACCCCCACCCTGGTCAATCATACAAAAAAGAAGAGAAGAGAAGAAGGGATAAAAATAAGAGAGAAGAAAAAAAAGAGAATGAAAAAAAGGAGCAGAAAAAGAGAAAGAAGAAAAGTCGGCCAACATCGCCGACCAGAAGAGCAAGAAGAAGCCCGGCGTCCCGCCCGACTCTAGGAGGTTCCGAGTCCGCGGTGCAATGACCCCGCTCGCTCCTCCTTCCTGATGCCTCCATCTGGCACAAAACGTCCCCCGAATGGTTGTTAAAAGACCCAGCTAGCCACAATTGTAGCTTGGTGAATGGTTGCCCGCTGTGGGAATGTTTTGTAGCAATGAGGTCGAGCACGGCCACCACTCCCAAAGAGAGCATGTGCATACCCCTCCATGGGGATGAAAAGAATATATATACCCTGCTACGGGGCATAGGAGGCAAAAAAAAGAAATACACCCCGTTCCCAGGGGCACATGAAGAGAATCCGCCCCGACTGAGGGGCACACAAAGCAAAAGCTACACCCCGGCTTCGGGGCATTTAAAGAAGAATCCGCCCCGACCTGGGGACGTAAGAAGAAATAGAGCTGCACCCCGACTTAGGGGCATTTGAAGGGGAAATACACCCCGATATGGGGGCACCTGAAGCAGAAGACATACCCCGCCATGGGGACATAAGAAGAAAGGGATACACCCCGGCTTGGGGACGCTCAAAAAAAAGGAGCCACACCCCGGACTGGGGGCATACAAAGAAAGAAATCCACCCCACCTTGAGGGCACAAGAAGCAAAAGATACACCCCTCGCCAGGGGCATACGAAGAGGATACACCCCGGCCTGGGGGCATAAGAAGCAGAAGAAACACACTCCACCAAGGGGGCATACGAAGAAAGAAACACCCTCCACCCTGGGCGCATAAGAAGAAGAAGAGTGTCCCCCGATATGGGGGCATAAGAAGCTAGAGTATACCCCGAGCTAGGGGGGATATAAAGAAAGAAATTAGACCCCGCTCCGGGGCACACAAACATGAGAAGAAGAACTCACCCCGCCAACGGGGACACAAGCAGCAAGAATACAACCCGGTTGGGGGCGTAGAAGCGAAGAGACCCACATCCCGACTTGGGAGCATATGAAGAAGAAGTATACCCCGCTTAAGGGGCAATTGAAGAAACAGCCTACCCCGCCTGGGGACATAGAAGCCATGAAGAGCACGCCCCGACTCAGGGGCATATGAAGAGAAGTCCACCCCGGCTTAGGGGTGTCTGAAGAAGAAACATACCCCGCCAGGGGACATAGAAGCCATAAAGAATACGCCTCGGCTTAGGGGCATTTGAAGAAGCTGCATCCCGCCCTGGGAGCATAAGAAGAAAAGAGTCCACCCCATCTTAGGGGTATTAAAAAAAAACATACCCCGCTATGGGGGCATAGAAACCATAAAGAATACGCCCCGGCTTAGGGCTATTTGAAGAAGAAGGATACCCCGCCTCGGGGGACATTGCAAGCAGCGATATACCCTGCTTGGGTGCACAGGAAGAGACCACACCCCACTCCTAGGGGCACATGAAGAGAATTCGCCCCGACTCGGGGGGTACATGAAGCAACAAAGAATACACCCCGCCTTAGGGGAATTTGAAGAAGAAGCATATACCCTACCAACAGGGGCACATGAGCCATCAAGAAAACACACCCCACTTTCGGGGCACAAGAAGCAAACATTCCCCAGCGTGTCGGGGCAAAAGAAGAAGAATCCCCCTTGGGGGCATAAAAAGCAAAGATACACCCTCGTGCCGGGGGCACACGAAGAGAATGCACTCCATCCCGGGGTCATGAGAAGCATAAGGCGCATCCCACCCTGGGGGCATATGAAGCGAAAAGAATACACCCTGGCTTAGGGGAATACAAAGAGAAGTATACCCCACTCTGGGGCAGAGGAAGCGGGAGAATCACACCCCCGTCTTGGGGGTATTTGAAGAAGAAATATACCTCGCCTCGAGGGCCTAGAAGCTATAGAGAAACTCACCCTGGCTCAGGGGCATTTGAAGAAGCTATGCCTCGCCTTGGGGGTATAAAAAGAGAAGAATACGCCCGACCTTGGGGCATTCGGAGAAGGAATACATCCCGACCTCGGGGTCCATGAAGTAACATATATCCTCCCCCCCCCCCCCCGGGGGGGGGGGCATCTGAAGCGGAACACATAATATTCCCCGGCTTAGGGGAGCACGTGAAGAAAGGAATACACCCCGATGCGGGAGCACATAAGCATAAGAAGAAGAGACTGCCCCGGCCAGGGGTCATGAGAAGAAGCAGAGTTGCACCTCGGCTCAGGGGGGCATATGAAGAGAAGTGTACCCCACCTTGGGGCATAAGAGGTAGAAGAATCAACCCCGACTCAGGGGTAACTGAAGAGAATTCCACCCCATCCCGCCACGGGGGCACAAGAAGCAAAATACCCCCCGTCTTGGGGGCATATGAAGCCAAGAATCACACCCCCGTCTTGGGGGTATTTGAAGGAGAAGCCCACCTCGCCTCGAGGGCCTAGAAGCTATAAAGAACATGCCCCGACTCAGGGGCATATGAAGAGAGGTCCACCCCGGCCTAGGGGTATTTGAAGAAGCATACCCCGCCAGGGGACATAGAAGCCATAGAGAATACACTCCTGTTTAGGGGTACTTGAAGAAGCTACATCCCGCCTTGGGAGCGTGAGAAGAAAAGAGAATCCACCCCGGCATAGGGACCTTTGAAGGAGCATACCCCAGGCTCGGAGTCCATGAAGCAACATTAACCCCCCCGGGGGGGGACATCTGAAGCAGAACACCTAATATTCCCCGGCTTAGGAGAGCACGTGAAGAAAGGAATACACCTCGATGCGGGAGCACATAGGCATAAGAAGAAGAGACTACCTCGGCCTGGGGTCATGAGAAGAAGCAGAGTTGCACCCCAGCTTAGGGGGCATATGAAGAGAAGTGCACCCCACTGTGGGGCATAAGAGGCAGAAGAATCAACCCCGACTTAGGGGTAACTGAAGAGAACTCCACCCCGGCCTGGGGTAATGAGAAGAAGCAAAATACACCCCGTCTTGGGAGCATATGAAGCCAAGAATCACACCTCCCGGGGGTATTTGAAGAAAAAGCCCACCTCGTCTTGAGGGCCTAGAAGCTATAAAGAACACGCCCTGACTTAGGGGCATGCAAAGGAGAAGAACTCACCCCGCCCCGGGTGCACAAGAAGCCAAGCTCACCCCGCAGGGGGGCATGTAAGACACAGGTACGCCCCGACTCAGGGGCACTTGAAGATAAGTACACTCCACCTTTGGGGTGCAAAAAGCAACATACCTCACCCCGGGGGCACAAGAAGAAAATACACCCCACCTTGGGGGCGTAAGAAGCCAAGAGATATACCCCACCACGGGGTAGTAGAGGCAAAATGCATCCCCCCCGGGGGCACATGAAGCAACATACCCCTCGCCTCGGCAGCATATGAGGCCAAGAAGCTACATCCCGGCTCGGGGGCATAAGAAACAAAAGATATACCCCACGTCCGGGGCATATGAAGCCAAGAAACACACTCTCGTCTCGGGGGCATTTGAAGAAGAAGCATACCTCGCCTCGAGGGCCTAGAGGCTATAAAAAAACACGCCCTGACTCAGGGGCATATGAAGAGAAGTCCACCCCGACCTAGGGGTATTTGAAGAAGAAGCATACCCCGCCAGGGGACATAGAAGCCATAAAGAATTCGCTCTTATTTAGGGGTACTTGAAGAAGCTACATCCCGCCTTGGGAGCATGAGAAGAAAAGAGAATCCACCCCGGCTTAGGGACCTTTGAAGGAGCCTACTCCAAGCTCAGAGTCCATGAAGCAACATTAACCCCCCCGGGGGGGATATCTGAAGCAGAACAAACAACATCCCCCGGCTTTGGGAAGCATATGAAGAGGAGAATACACCCCGATATGGGGGCACGTAAACAAAGAAGAAGAATTCACCCCGCCTTGGGTGCATAAAAAAGCAAGAACTACACCCCACATCAAAAGCGGCAATACACTCCACTCTGGGGGCACTAGAAGCGGAATACACCCCATGCCGGGGGCATATATAAAAAAAGGGATACCTCGCTCTGGGGCATCAGAAGCAGCAATGCACCCCACCTTGGGGGCATCAAAAGCAACAATACACCCCACCTTGGGAGTACAAGAAGTAAACATCCCCCCGGTGTGTCTGGGAAGAAGAAAAGAATTCACCCCGGCCTGGGGACACTTGAAGAAAGAAGCACATCCCGCCACGGGGGCACATGAAGAGAACCCCTCCCGCCTCGGGAGTATAAGAAAGAGAAGAATACACCCTGGCCTGGGGGGCTTTTGAAGAAACAACACACCCCCTCCATGGGAGACAAAGCTGCACCCCGACCCGGGGACACATGCAGAGCATCCATCCCGCTCAGGGGGCACAAAAAAATACACTCCGCCCTTGGCACATAAGAAGCAGAAGCACCTACCCCAGCCTGGGGGCAAAAAAATTACACTCCGCCCTTGGCGCATAAGAAACAGAAGCATCTACCCTGACCCGAGGCGCAGAAACGAAGAGACATGCATCCCGATCTAGGAGCATAAGAAGAAAGATATACTCCGCCCAAGCGGCATTTGAAGAAACGACATACCCTGCCTGGGGGCACAGAAGCCGTAAAGAGATGCACCCCGGCCTCAGGGGGGCATAAGAAGCAAGAGATACACCCCCGTGCCGGGGACATATGAAGAGAAGCACTCCTCCGCCTTCAGGGGTAGAAAAAGAGCAGAATTCGCCCCCGCTATGGGGGGGTATAAGAAACAAAAGACACGCCCCGTACCAGGGGCATATGAAGAAGAAACATACCCCGCCTGGGGGCATAGAAGCCGTGAAGAGTATACCCCGGCTTGGGGGGGCATTTGAAGAGAGCTACACCCCGTACCAGGGGTATATGAAGAAGAAACATACCCCGCCTGGGGGCATAGAAGCCGTGAAGAGTATACCCCGGCTTGGGGGGGCATTTGAAGAGAGCTACACCCCGTACCAGGGGTATATGAAGAAGAAGCATACCTCGCCTCGAGGGCCTGGAAGCTATAAAGAACACGCCCCGGCTCAGGGGCATATGAAGAGAAGTCCACCCTGGCTTAGGGGCATATGAAGAAGAAACATACCCCGCCTGGGGGCATAGAAGCCGTGAAGAGTATACCCCGGCTTGGGGGGGCATTTGAAGAGAGCTACACCCCGTACCAGGGGTATATGAAGAAGAAGCATACCTCGCCTCGAGGGCCTGGAAGCTATAAAGAACACGCCCCGGCTCAGGGGCATATGAAGAGAAGTCCACCCTGGCTTAGGGGCATATGAAGAAGAAACATACCCCACCTAGGGGCATAGAAGCCGTGAAGAGTATACCCCACTATGGGGGCATTTGAAGAGAGCTACACCCCAAAAAATAAACACACCCTGGTCTGGAGACATAGAAGCCAAAAAAAATACACCCCACTTGGGGGTACAGAAGCAAAGAGGCAAAACACACCCCTCAGGGGGGATGCACACCAAATGAAGCTACACCCCAACCTGGGGGCACATTAAGAGAAATACATTCTAGCACGGAAGCGTTAATGAGAAAAGAAGAGCAGAAAAGAAAGAAAAAAGGGGCACATGAGGCAGACGTGGTCTTCGAGCCCGCCTCATCACACAAAAGAAGAAAAGAAGAGGAAGAAAAGACACATGAGGCAGCCGTGGTCCCTGGACCCGCCTCTTCACACAAAAGAAGAAGAGCAGAACCAAAAGAAGACACATGAGGCAGACGTGATCTTCGAGCCCGCCTCATCACACAAAAGAAGAGAAGGAAAGAAAGAATGCACATGAGGCGAACATGATCCTTGCACCTGCCTCTCTACAAGAGAAGAATAGAAAAAAAAAAGAGACATGAGGCGAACATGGTCTCTGCACCTGCCTCCCTATAAAATAAGAAGAGAAGAAGAGAAAGAGCAGGGGGCGAACACGGTCCTTGCACCCGCCTCTCTACACAAAAGAAGAAGAGAAGAAAAGAAAGAAATGATCACGAGGCAAACATGGTCTTTATGCTGTCTACAAAAGAAGAAGAGAAGAAGAAAGAGAGCAATCATGGGGCGAACATGGTCTCTGCACCTGCCTCTCTACAAAAAAGAAGAGAAGAAACAAAAGATGCGTGAGGCGAATATGGTCTCTGCACCTGCCTCTCCATAAAATAAGAAGAGAAGAAGAGAAAGAACAGTCACGAGGCGAACATGGTCTCTGCACCTGCCTCCCTATAAAAGAAGAAGAGAAGAAGAGAAAGAACAGTCAGGGGGCGAACACGGTCCTTGAACCCGTCCTCTTCACACAAAAGAAGAAGAGAAAAAAAGAAGGAAATGATCACGAGACAAACATGGTCCTTGCACCCGCCTCTCCTCACAAAAGAGGAAGAAAAGAAGAGAAAGAAGAGTCACGAGATGAACTTTTACCTCCAACCTTCAGCCACCCGACAAACAGAAACCAATCAGCATTCCGCCGACGGGGCGTTAAACCGACTAGACCTTCCGCCGACGGGGCGTTAAACCGACTAGACCCTCCCAGATCCTGGCTTTTGTAGCCTGCTTCCCAAAACTCGGACCTCGTGGCCTGCTTCCCAACTTTGGCTCTCGCAGCCTGCTCCCCACTGGCTTTTATAGCCTGCTTCCCAACTTTGGCTCTTGCAGTCTGCTTATCTTTGGCCCTCGTGGCCTGCTTCCCAACTTTGGCTCTCGCAGCCTGCTTCCCCTTGGCTTCTATAGCCTGCTTCCAAACTTTGGCTCTTGCAGCCTGCTTACCTTTGGCCTTCACGGCCCACTTCCCATAATTTCGGCTCCTGCAGCCTGCTTCCCTTCGGCTTTTATAGCCTGCTTCCCGATTCTGGCTCTGGCAGCCTGCTTACCTTTGGCTCTTGCAGCCTGCTTACCTTTGGCCCTCGTGGCCTACTCCCCAACTTCAGCTCTCGTAGCCTGCTTCCCAGAATTCGACCTTCGCGGCCCGCATCCCATAACTTCAGCTCCTGCAGCCCGCTTCCCTAATATCCTCTCAGCCCTTTTGCGGTCTGCCTCCCTAATACCTTTACTACCACTACACATATACGTAACAACAATATTTTCTTATGCAAAAAGAAAAAACACAAAAAACAAACAAAAAAACAACAACAACAAAAAAGAAAACAACAAAACAAAAAACAACAAAAAAGGAGAATGCATGATTGCCCTGCTCGCATGGTTGCTTAATATAGAATAATACACCTCCTTGGAATTTTCTAGGACCGTATTCCCTTGCTAAATAATATCGCCCCAATTCCGGATGCACGCGTGTCACGACGTACGCTCGAAGGGAACCCAATTATGGCGGGTCCACACGTCAAGGGGAAGAGTCATGGCTGAATCGCTAAGCCCAACTCACAAAATAAACCTGAGGCAACGCTCCCACACTTAGCACTTAATGTGTTCAATAGCCTTCGACTATAGGGATTGCCCGAATTTCTTCTTAGCACTCTACGGAGACTTGAATTCCTGCACTCGCGTGAAAGGTAATCGTGAGGAAAAAGCTGCCTACCCCCACTGTAAAAAAAAAGGAGAAAAAAGAAAAGAAAAGAGAGAGACACGTGAATCCGAGTAGCCGGGAATCCCCATTGAGACACATGAGGAGACTCGCGCGAAATGGTGAAGCGAATTATAATAAGGATGAAACCTATTAGCCGGGAATCCCCATTGAGACACATGAGGAGACTCGCGTCAAACGGTGGAATCCGTAATAGAATTATAATGAGGATGAATCCTAGTAGCCGGGAATCCCCATTGAGACACATGAGGAGACTCGCGCTGAACGGCGAAATCTGCTACCAAAATAAACAGATGGGGGCTGTGTGAAGCTACCGAAAGTCGAAAGCCTGAAACCTATGTGTAGGCGCTAGAGTGATCCTCGAGTGTCACCAAGAAAACCTGCGTATCCCTATGGTTAGGGCTCTTTGTTCACACATTTACACTACCATGCCACAGAGAATTGCCTCGGGTGAAATGCGTGAATTTAGGCTATGCATGCAAGACATGCGATATCCTCTTGACGGGTGCACCACCCCTCAATTGTGCCTCGCGGCCCGCACCGCATCTACGAATTACGGGCGATGTCCCTATCCTATCCCCCATAGGGGGAGCTGCCTTACTTATATCTATGTTATGCCTGCTAATGAATGCCTGCATGCTTGAAAAAAAAAATAATAATAATAAAACAAACAAATAAAATAATAATAATGTGTGCATACAGTAAAATCAATTTCGGCTATTGCAGCCTACTTTCCCAGTGCTGGCTCGTAAAGCCCAATCTTGCCCCCCCCCCCCCCCCCGTGGCCTACCTCTTGCCCTCGCGGCTCGTTAATCTACCAACTCCGGCTTCTGTAGTCCGCTTCCCCGATTTGGGCTTTCACATCCTACACCATAATTTCGGCCCTTGCAGCCCGCTTCCCAACAACTTTGGCTCTTGTAGCCTGCTTATCTCGGCCCCACGGCCTGCTCCCCAAAATTCGGCCTCCGCGGCCCGCTGCCCATAATTTCGGCCTTCACGGCCCGCTTCCCAACTTTGGCTCTTGTAGCCTGCTTATCTCGGCCCCACGGCCCGCTTTCCCAATTCTGGCTCTCGCAGCCTGCTCCCCAGAATTCGGCTCTCGCAGCCTGCTACCCAGAATTCGGATCTTGTAGCCCGCTTCCCAATTTCGGCTCTTGCAGCCCGCTCCCTAATTCTGGCTCTCGTAGCTTGCTTCCCCGATTCGGCTCTTTGTAGCCCGCTTCCCAACGTCTTCGGCTCTTGCAGGCCGCTTCCCAATATCTGTGGCTCTTCCAGCCTACTTCTCAGGATTCGGCCCTTCACGGCCTGCTTCCCAGAATTCGGCCTTTACGGCCTGCTTCCCCGATTTCAGCCTTCGCGGCCTACCTCTGTGACACCAACTCCAGCCCTTGCGGCCCACTCTCCCGAGTCTGGGTTTCATAACCGGAATCCCCGGCGCTTTTGAATCAACAAAACCTTCTCTTCGTCCCTTCAGGCGACGAATACCCCTGTTGAATCAATGAACCCTTTTCTCCACCCTCGTGGCTCGCCTTTCACAATTTTGGCTCTTGAAGCCCGCTTCCAGCCTTGGCTGTTTTGGCCTCCCCTGTTGGCCCCTACGCCGACAGCTCTTATATCATTGGCATCCACGCCAACGGCCACCTGGAGTTCTTCAAAAAAAAAGAGAAAAAAAAAGAAAAAAAGGGAAGGGAAGAAGAGAAGAAGAAGGAAACAGAGAAGAGAAAAGAAAAAGAGAAAAAAAATGATGACAAAAAAGAAAAGAGAAGAAAAGAAGAGAAGAAGAGAAAAGAGAGAAGAAAAGAAAGAAAAGAGACAAAGAGACCAATATGCTGCTTCAGTTCCTGACACCCTGTCGGCACTGATGAAGAGACAAAGAGACCAACATACAACTTCAGTCCCCGGCATCCCGTCGGCACTGATGAAGAGACCAATATACAACTTCAGTCCCCGGCACCCCGTCGGCACTGATGAAGAGACCAATATACAACTTCAGTCCCCGGCACCCCGTCGGCTCTGATGAAGAGACCAACATACTGCTTCAGTTTCCGACACCCTGTCGGCACTGATGAAGAGACCAACATACAACTTCAGTTTCCGACACCCTGTCGGCACTGATGAAGAGACCAACATACAACTTCAGTCCCCGGCATCCCGTCGGCACTGATGAAGAGACCAATATACAACTTCAGTCCCCGGCATCCCGTCGGCACTGATGAAGAGACCAATATACAACTTCAGTCCCCGGCACCCCGTCGGCACTGATGAAGAGACCAATATACAACTTCAGTCCCCGGCACCCCGTCGGCACTGATGAGGAGACCAACATACTGCTTCAGTTTCCGACACCCTATCGGCACTGATGAAGAGACCAACATACAACTTCAGTCCCCGGCATCCCGTCGGCACTGATGAAGAGACCAATATACAACTTCAGTCCCCGGCACCCCGTCGGCACTGATGAAGAGACCAACATACTGCTTCAGTTCCCGACACCCTGTCGGCACTGATGAAGAGACCAACATATTGCTTCCGTTCCCGGCATCCCGCCGGCACTGATGCAAAAGAGACAAAGAAAACAACAAACCAGGTCAGTTCCCGACACCCTGTCGGCACTGACGAAGAGACAAAGAGCCAACAAAGCATGTCAGTTCCCGACACCCCGTCGGCACTGACGAAGAGAAGAAGAGACCAACAAACCAGGTCAGCTCCCGGCATCCTGTCGGCACTGATAAAGAGACAAATGGACCAACATACTGCTTCGGTTCCCGGCGTCCCGTCGGCACTAATGAAGAGACCAACAAAGCATGTCAGTTCCCGACACCCCGTCGGCACTGACGAAGAGAAGAAGAGACCAACATGTCAGGTCGGCTCCCGACACCCCGTCGGCACCGACGAAGAGAAAAAAGAGACCAGTACACCCACGGGCACCGCCCGGCTCATCCTTCGCCTGCGCTACCCGTAGGTGGGGGGCATTTGTGGACACCAGAAATTGCACATCGATATCATGCTTGGCCCGGCGTCAACAACGGCGTGAAGAAGCCCCGGAGAGACTGGTCATCCGGATCCCCCAAATGTCCACACTGTCGTGAAGCCATCTCCGGAGTCATGATAGTGAAGAGAAACCAATCACAAAAACCCCGCAATCCATGGGCCCCGAAGAAAATCAAATGGGCCACGACTCGTGCTCACAACGGGCTCAAAAGCTGCCCATTTAGCCGCTCAACGGCACGCCCCTGGCCCCTCTCCAGCGGTGCGCCCATGGGAGCCCTTCAGCGGCACACCCAAGCCCCCCCAGGGTTCAGCGGTACACCCCCCAGGGGTCTTCAGCGGCACAGCCCAAAGGGGCTTCAGCGGCACACCCCCCGGGGGTCTCCAGCGGCACGCCCGTCCTGGGCTTCAGCGGCACACCCCCTTGGGGGTCTTCAGCGACACACCCAGGGGGGGTTCAGCGGTACACGCCCCATGGCCCCCAGCGGCACGCCCCTTTGGGCCCTCAGCGGCACACTTTGCTGGGCCTTCGACGGCACGCCCGTTTTGTGCCCCAGCGGCACGCCCTTTTGGCCCTCCTACGGCACACTTGTTTAGCCCGCCAGCGGCACAGCGTTAAGCCTTGTCAACGGCCGAACGACGTGGTGCCCATGCCCTACACATCTTCGGCGCGCAGTGGGCGGTCCGAGGTGTCGGCCAGGGGTTGGGCCACGCAAGCTACCACCTCGCCGCCCAGGACGGGAGAGGTCAAACGCAATCATGACGAGGCCGCTTCCCGCCTCCGACTGCCGTGCTCGAAGGCTCCCGTTGCTGGGAGTATAAATGACGCCCACTTCGACAGAGGGGAGAAGGGAGGAGACAGACACACACACACAGACACACGCAGAGAGAAGAGAAGAAGAGGGAAGAGAGGAAGAGAAGAGGAAGAAGAGGGGAGGCTCCGCCTCCCCCCTTCCTGCCGCTCCGTCCGCCCACCGCCGTCCGCGCGAAGAGAAGAAGAGAAAGAGAAGAAGAGAAGAAGAGGGAAGAGAGGAAGAGAGGGGGAAGGGCTCGCCGCTCCACCCACCACCGCCACCTGAGCGAAGAGAAGAAGAAGAAGAAGAGGGGAGGCTCCGGCTTCCCCCCGTTGCTATCCCGTCCGCCACCGTCGGTGTGAAGAGAGGAAGAGAAGAAGAGTGAGTGGAGAGAGAGAATGAGGTCCGGGAAGGGAGGAGTCCATGCTTCCCCCCATTGTATCTTCTTTCTTTCTTTCTTTGTCCCCCTGTTTTCTTTTCTGTCGCCACGTATTAGCTCCCTTGGGGCACTCCTTTTGTGAGAATAAAAGTAGAAGGCTTACAAATATTTTCTTTGGACGTCTTTCTAAAGTATTTCTTCCGTGTTTGCATCCTTCGATGTTTCACGCCCCTTCCCCTCTCTCCTTTTGTTAGGGCTTGCTTCCCCTTTGGCATTTTTGCCTTCGCTCACCCCTGCGTGCCCTCAGCGGTACACCCCAGCCTAGCCTCCAACGGCACACCCTCCATATGCCTTTAGCGGCACGCCCTGGCCAAGCCTTCAGCGGCACACCCTCCTGTGCCCTTCCCCGACACGGCCCTTTGGACCCTTGCCCGGCACGCCCTGGCCAAGCCTTCAGCGGCACGCCCTCTCATGCGCCTTCAGCGGCACGCCCACTCGTGCGCCTTCACCGGCACGGTCCCCCTTTGACCTTTGCCCGACACACCTCTCCAGCCCCTACAGGCTCCATGGCCGGCACGCTAGCCACCAGCCCCTCCTTTTTGCCTGATGCACACCCCCTAGCCAGTCCTAGAATAGTATTCCATTCGCCGTTCCCTCCGAGTTTTTCGAGCTTTTATTAAGGTGTTACCGCTCTCGGGCGCCCACCTCCAGTTGTCGGGTTCCGCCACTCCATGTGGGCGCGTTCCCTGTATCTCCCTTACGCTCGGGTCAAGGGGAGATGCTGCCGAATTTTCGTTAGAAACGATAACATATTAAAAGACAAAAGGAATCAACAAACAAATGGAACAACCACACGTTAAAAAGGACTAAAAGAAAGCAACAAACAAACGAAAAGAACAACGGTAAAATACTTCAACCAATGCAAAGAACAATGCAATCAATTCAAAGAGAGCCAAATCAAACGATAACTAAAGAACTTGAACATTCGTCCTCGTGGGAGAAAGAATAGAAACTGATCAAGAGAAGAAAAGAAGAAACCTCTGTACACTTAATAAAATCAGAGAGGAAGAAAAGAAAAGCCTTAAAAGAACTAGAGGGAGAGTGCGCCTTCACCGGTACACCTAGTCCAGCCCTTCGCCGGCACGCCCCTAAGGGCCTTCCCCGGTACGCCCTGCCAGGCCTTCGCCGGCACGCTCCAACCGCCGCTTCCCCGGCACGCTCCAGCCGGCCCTTCCCCGGCACACTCGGCCATACCCTTCGCCGGCACACCTCCTCAGCCCTTCAGCGGCACAGTCCCCAGGCTCTTCAGCGGCACACTCCCGGCCCTTCAGCGGTACACCCCTCCAGGCCCTTCAGCGGCACACTCCCAGCCCTTCAGCGGCACACCCTCAGCCCTTCAGCGGTACGCCTTTCTCTTAGCCCTCTAATGGCCCATTCTCTCTCCAAAAAATATGAGTAATAATAATAATAATAATAATAATAACAAATTCAAAAATGAATAAATAAATAAGAATAATAAAGAATAAGTAATAGTAATAATAAGCTAAAAAAAGACAATAACAATAATAATAATTAGACAAATAAATGATAACAAAGATGAATGAATAATAATAACAAACTCATCAAGAATGATAAACAAATAAATGATAACCCAGGATAAATAATAATACCAAATTTGACGAAACACGACAAGCAAACGAATGATAATAAAACGAACAAACGATAAAAACAAACCTAACAATAACAATAATAAATGAATAAATCACAAGAAAAAATAAATAAATAGCAATAACGAACTCACTCGAAGATATACATAAATCAACAAATAATAATAGTAAAACTCTAAGTAATAATAAAACGATGGTAAAATCGCTTCGCAGCCCCGTCTCTCTCGTGACCCGGTGTCGAAGGAACAACAATACCGCCCTTGCGAGTTGGGCTTGAGTCTAGGGAATTATCCCGGAATGGCTACGGCCTGACCTCGCCTCGGGCTGACATTCCGATTAAACCGGACTCATTTCTCCGGCCGGATCCCTTCCGAGCCGCTACTAAAATTGCCGCACGTTCGGCAGACATTTGAACGGATTCACCTCGGTTCCCACCGCGTTCTTATTACGGACCTACGTCCGAACATGAAAAGGCCCGTGAGCGACCTGCATAGCCGGTGGCTCCTACCCCGATATGGTTGTGAGCCGGCATTGCTCCGGGCCAATAGCTCATCAATTCCGACCCGTTCCTATCGGGATTCGTTCCCGCCCTTTCATCGAAATTGCCGTAAACTCGGCATACATTTGTACGGGGTTGTTCCCGCCCGCGTCGCACTTTCAATATGGGCCCTTGCCCAAACATGAAAAGGTCGGCAAGTGACCGACGGAATCTGAATTAGAACGAGACGGCTCTCGCCACCCCCGGACTCCTTTCATGGGAATATCAATAAGACCTCCGTGGGCCACACTCAGACCTCGGGCCTGTCCCGATCATGGTCATCGTCTGGCTCATATCCTCGGTCTACAGCCCGCTTCTTTCGAACACGTTTTCGGTTCTGGAGTCTAGTCCCGGGACTCTCCCCTGTTGCCCTCCGACACCGGAAATATTAATGATGCCCGCGCAAGCCTCGTTCGGACCACGGGAGGCGCCCCCGGTATGGTCCTGACTCGCTCTCGCACCGGGCCAACAGATTCACTGGTTTCGGCTATAATAACCGAGATTCAACCGAATGCTTTCAGTGTCTCAGAATAATAAACTTGCCGCATCCCCGCATGCATATGTTCCAGGTCCTCCCGCGACGATTACAATATTCTCAAGCCGGACTCCCGTCCGAATATTAAATGGTCTCCCGAATGACCGACATGTTTCGAATGCCCGCTTCTCCGGACACAGGGCTTTTCAGTCGATTCAAGGGATATTCCCTCGTCGCCCCGTGGCACCGGAAATATTAATGACGCTCATGCAAGTCTTGTTTCGACCGCGGGGGGCCCACCGCAGTATGGTCGCAGCTTGCTCTTGCACCGGGCCAATAGATTTACCGGTTTCCGACCGCTCTAACCGAGGTTTAGCCAAACGTTTTCCGTTCTTCTGAACAATAAATTGCCATATCCTAGCATACATATGCTCCGGTCTTCCCGCGACGATTGCGCTTTCCCCGAGACGGACACTCGTCCGAACATCAAATGGTCAGCACATGACCGACATGACCGCGAATGGTTCTCTTCTCGCCCTCGCGCGAGGATTTCAATGCCTCGTAATAGACCTTCCATGCAATTGATTTCTTGGCCATGAGGCCCTAAATCTCGGCGATTAATCAAGGGTATTCCCTCGTATGGGGGATGTAAATGACGCCGTAACCTTTATGGCGCGGCGGGTTTTGGTCCCGACACGAACCACACAATCGTCTGACGAAGTCAGGTCGAGCGCACCATGGGCTCTTCGGGGCCCGAATAAATTGTCACTTTGTGACTGGCACGCCCACGCACGCAATAGATGAAACCACCTGAATAAGCGAATTTTAGTGCGTCCACATACGCATAAGAGATTCTAGAATTTCTCTTACAGTCTCATCTGTCCTTCGCTTAGCAGTCAAAAATTCTATCCCTTGACGTTTCACAACTTTTTCCAAATGCTCCATTCGGCTCTCTATTCTATCTATTTGAACGGTCCTGAATAGGAATTGTTTGTTCATCAATTCATTCTGATTTAGAACAATCTCTGTCAGCTTAGATAACATCTGAGCTAGATTTGATTCAGCATTTGTTCCACGTGTACTAGAAGTAGAAGCACTGGAATCTGGCAGCTCAGTGAAGTATTCATAATGCTATTCAGATGGTGGAGGAGGTGGAATACCAAGACTGATTAGCTCCCCAAGGTGTGGACCATACTCAGGAGCCTGAGTGAAAGACATCCTATGGTGAGGGGCAGGTCCCATGCCATAGTCTTGTGATACTTCTTCAGGTGCCCCTGGAGCTAAACCGGTTGGTTGCTCATGTTGAGCTTCTTCAGCAGGTGGTTGAGCTCCCTGTTGATCATTTTCTTGTTCATTGACCAGAGATTCAGCTATTTCTTCATAAATCATTTCAGTAGCTTCCCTCATAACTTCGTTGACCAATTTACTCATTTCCTCTTCTTCTATAATGACTTCCTTTTCTCTGTCACTAGTTAGTTCTTCTGTTGGAGCCTCTTCCTGAGCCAACTCTGCTTGGTCAGTGATTGGTCTTTTCTGTGACTGTTGACCAAAATCATCAAATATCTCATGGATATTGTGGTCTAATTCCTGAATTATATCCTTATTTTGGACATTCTGTACGACTGTTTCATGAATCTGAGATGCCTCAGGTGCAGTAGCTACAGTTTGGTTCTGTTGTAGCTCTTACTCATCTAAACTTCCACTAGCTTGTACTTGAGCAGATTTCCAAGGAGAAGGAACCGTCTGACTTTCACTTTGAATCAACTCAAGGATGTGAGTCTCTTCTGATGAGGCTTGTGCAGGCTGTTCAGGTACTGACACAGCCTGGGTTTCTGTATCCATTTTCAGAAGAGTATCCTTTGTGATAGGAGTACTCTTTTGTTTGGCTCCTTTCCTCCTCATGAATGTATTAATGAAACTTATGTTATAAATGTTTATCTTGGGGATTGCGGACACAACATTACCATCCAGGGAAATGTTTTCCTCTTTGAAGATTGTAGTCAACTGAGCAGCAAAAGGAGAATGTCTTCTTGATTCCTTACACGTTCCCATTAACTGAATCATCACGTGCAGTAGACAGATTCTGATTTTCTTCAGCAAGCAGTAGTGAATAAACCTTTGGGAATCTGTCAGTCTACCCCTTCCTCCTACTTGTGGAGTAATCATGGAGGTGAGAATGTGATGGAGTAGTCTCTTTGGTTCAGACAATTTGTTGGTGTTATAATGACCGAGCTTGGTCTGCTGCTTATCATGAAAGTTTCTGGGTAAGTCAGTGATGAGGGCAAAAGCATCATGTAGATTAAACGTGAATTCTCCTTCAATCTCTCAGTCTAAGGGAATACTTAGAGTCCTATGAAGGGACTGCCTAGAGAGCTCTATGACTTTTCCTTTGACCAGAGAGGAGATTGTGAAATTAACAGCATCGAACCTCAGGTTGCTGTAGAATTCTGCTACCAGACTGGGGCAATACACCCTATGAATGCTCAGGAACTCTATCCATTGCTGGAATTCAAATAGCTCAAATACCTCAGGGAACTCGAAGGCCATATCTAGATCAGCAAAATCAATATACCGTGGGGGTATAATCTTTCTGGCTTCCAACATCAGCACAGGTTCCTCTGTGGACTTTGTAGATGAATCTCCCTTCCTCGTGGTAGAAGCTGCTTTCTTCTGTCTTTTCGAACCTTGAGGTTGTGCAGCGGCCACCGTAGACATAGCATCTTCTGGCTGTGGCTGCTTCACTGCCTTCCTCTTCCCTTTGCTCACAGCTGACGAAGTAGACATAGCGGCAAAGATGGAGGTAAGACGAAATGTGAAAGCCGAGAGGGTGGGAGAAAGATTGGAGATGTGGAAGGTTGCAGGTTGTGCACGCTGGAAGAAGCCACGGAGCGGGAGGATGCTTCGGCTTCGAAAGAAAGGGTAAGAAGGTAAAGAGTAAGATAGGGTTTCGTATATAAGGGAATACTACCGACTTTACCAATCTTCAGTAGATAATGCCCAAAATACCCTTTTCTTAAAATAAAATGCCTTTCTTCGTAGAGGAGCTATTTACAGAATATGAGATTATATCTCACAGAATAGTTCTTTACAAAATTTTTATGAATTGAAATCAATGAAGGTCAAACAGCTTATTCAGGGAAACAACTCAGTCATTAGGGTCATTAATCTTACGATCCTTTTCATTAGCCAAAAGCTGATTGAAGAACCCAGTTTTATATTTTTCTTGAGTCTGTAGAGATTAATTGAAGAAAACCATGGGTCAACCATGAATATAATCCATTACTCCTTTCTCTCCCCATTTTCTTTGTTATAATTTTTTTTTTAAAAAAAAAACTTCTGATGAGTATTCCAGTATCATTGCACCTTTTTACACAAGGAGACATGTCTATCAAACACCAGAGACCCTGGTTACTCAGTGCAAATAACTTTCATACTTTATATGATGAACAGAGTTAGCATTAGTTATCATGACATAACCACTGAATTTCTTTGAAACAGATGGTCAGTTTCTCAAATGTCATACCATTGCTCTGCCAAAAATTTCTTTCATTATGGCGTATTCCCAGTTTTATCAGAGGAATCTCTTTAACAAGACATAAAAGAAGGAATATAAGCCTTAGGTTTCCAACATATTGGCTTATTACTAAAGATTTTCAGATAGCAGACCATTTACAGAGATGTTTCCAATTTGGACTGTTTCAAAAACATTGAGAAATCATTCATAGTTATTTGTGAGAACTATTCGGATAGGATTTAATGTTCATACACGATAAATTACATCTCAATTTAGATCAGCAAGATATTTTTAGTTCAGAGTGATGTGGGCATTTACTTATTGAAGAGGGTAAGGGTGACAGTATTTATATATATATACTACTCCCCCTGACTTGAGCAATCAGAAACATTTAGAAGGTGGAGAGTGATGGGAGATATAGACCAATGACAGGTGGTGAAGATGAATGCCATAAGTGAGCAGGGTGAGAGCATTTCCAAAGAGCACAGCTTGGACGGCCATCAACCCACCAGCACTACTCTCATAAAATAAATCTTCATCCAGCCTTTAGACAATCTCCTCAACCAGACTTCAGCGTACTCCAGTGACAGACCCGGCACCAGTATTTCAGAATCATCTGACACTACAAAAAGATTCTCACTAGAGCAATGTACAGCCTCTCAAGACTTTAAACAACCACCAGGTAACATCTAGCTTACTGAACCAATACCAGTGACACTCCACTAGAAGAGACAGCAGCTCATAGCAATTCAAACATTTTAGCTCAATCAGCAGAAGAGATACCCAATCCCACGTTCTCTTTTTCAAACGGGTATACTTCTAATGACCAGCTACCTTAGAAAGACTCAGCATCATTCAGCATGATTAATTTCAGCATAAGAATCACCATCTAGTACTCATTACAAGATTGCACCCTCCTAATAATATGAGTTAATGACATGGCATGGATTATAAAAGAGGGATAGAAATCATGCAGGGAGTTGTAACTGAAAATATACAGATGTAAACTAGAGAAGAAATTAAATTCAACTAACCTTTGTGTGCCTTGGTTTCATTTTCCCTTTATTTCCTTCTTCAAGGCACGCCTGCAAAGATAGATTAATTTGCAAATTTGGGGACCCAAAATTTTTTGGGTCTTCTTAGTTGAGTGACACCTCTCTCTGATGCACTCCAAGGTTTCCAAGTTTTTCTGTTATCAAGTTCCAAATCATGACATTTATTCATGATATGACCTATTCTCCCACAATAATAGCAGTGAGTAGTAGTGTTCAAAATTTTCTTGACAGGGTATTCATTGAATCTTTGTGGGTGAACTTTCGTTGAGACAGTTCTGCCATGAGAATTGTTACCTCTTTTTGCATGCCAGCATTCAGAGGCTCGATGGCCAATTTTACCACATTCAAAACATGCGGGTATTTTTCTATTAAGAGTAGTTTTGTTCATAAGAACATTCTCAGGTTTTGACATTCTTTTTCCTCCCCGGGCATGCCAGCAGTGAGCTGCAACATGACCCAGCTTCCCACATTGGAAGCACTAGATTTTCTTCTTCCTCCTGAATGCATGGGGTTTTTCATGAACCATCTTAGTATTCAATTCATCTTGAACCATTATTCTACACTCATGCATAAGACGACATGTTATGCCACAGTAATGGCATGAAGTATTCTTGATGTATGTATGTGACTGGATTGAGAATTGCTTTGTATCATGCACAATATCATAAGGTGTACCACATTCAGAAGAAGCTTTAAAAACAATGGGTGAGAATTTGGTTTTCATTTTACTTCCAGCCTTTTTCTGATTTCTTTCATTTTTTAAGTTTTTTGCCTGTTCTTCACCTCTTTTGGCCGTGAACTGAAATACAGATGAAGTGGAAGGTTTTTCTTGTTCTGAACTTCTAACGAAAATAGTTTTCAATTTATTTCCATCAACCTTCTTCATTACAGGATTGTAACCGAGTCCCTCCTTCTAAAAATTCGCATTAGCTCCAAGCAGCTTGTTCAAATTATCTTTTCCCTTAACAAACTTTGACAATGAATTCTTTAGATCTTCAATTTCAGTTTGCAAGGAAATAATGTGATCTTCACAGGAAATAACTTGATTTTGCAAATTATCATTTAGACTTTTCAGAGTCTCATTTTCCTGTGTTAACTTCATTTCTATGTTCACTTCTTTTTCCTCCAAGATTGATTTTTCTCTTTCAAAAGCTAGCCATTTGTCAGAAAGGACCGTATTCAGAACCATCAACTTTTTATTCTGTTCCTTCAAGTGGCTGTTTTCTTCAATCAATTTATCATGAAATTTATCATTTTCTTTCTTCTGAGCCAGCAAGGAGTCGTTTTCTTCTTTCAATGAAGTGATTAAATTTTTCTACATATTGTCACCAGAATCCAAATCTTCAATTAATTCCTTCAAGAATGCACATTCATTACACGAACCTACATTTTCAGCCGAATTATTTTTCAGATTCTTATTCTCAGATTTTAGTGTGTCTAGCTCTCTCTTCAATTTCCTTTTCTCAGATTTTAGTCTATCATACTTGATCAACAGGTGTTCATTCAAGTCTACCAGATCTTCAAAAGAGAGATTGACAATGTTAGAGTCTACCTGTGATGACGTTTCTTCAACTTGAACCAGATCTTCATCTGAAGCCATGAGGCATTTCACTTCGTCCCTGCTCCTGCTGGATGCTATCATGTCGAGCACTTCAAAGGCACTGCAACAATTGACAATGCAAGAGAATTTATCAATATTTATCGCCCCTTTTACTAGGTTCAGGGCTCTCTGTTTCTCGTAAAATTTCAGTCTGTCGGAAGCTTTCCATAAGGATTTATCCTTTGGAACTTCATAAGGGCTATGTGCAATAATTATCCATAGATCAGGATTAATCTGCATCACATGTTCCCTGAACTGATTGAGCCAGTTATAAAAATCTAAACCTTCATACTTCGGAAAATCAACAATCGAAGACATCCTCAGATCAAATCACAGAATTAAATGCAGGACAATTCAAAAGCAAAGGGAGAGACAATGATCAACCCAACAACGCACCGAACCCGAATCCAGGAACGAATCTGCAGGTTGTTAGACCTTTTGTGCAGAAACCGCTCTGATACCAATTGATGGGGTGCGTGAGCTGATAGAAATAGATCCAGAGGGGGGTGAATGGATCTTTTAGAAATTTTGATCAATTTAAAATTTGAACGAAGTGAGAAATACAAATTCAATGGACAAATTGTCAAGCATCAGAGATGCGTACTCAATCAATCACCACAGTTGGATTACGGTCCTAGTATGCATCTGGTGGAAAGCAATCAATGAATCAAACCATAAAGGACAAAAGGATTTTTTAGGTGGTTCGGTCCTCCAGACCTACATCCACCCCACGCTCAAACCTGAGTGTGGATTCTGCTGCCAAACAGCTTGAAGAACGCTGGGCTTCACAGCTTGCCTACATCGGCTGGGCAACACAGCTTGCCATCCGCTGATTCACAGCTTCGCTGGGCCTTACAGCTTGCCGACCAGAGGAACAAATCCTCTGCAACTGCTGACCAACAGCTTGAGTAAATGACAAATGAGAAAAGAGAAACAAAAGACGAGGACACACAGCAACTGAAAGCTGCAAGCTATAAGAACATGATGTGGCTCGCACGGAGCTGATTGGATTGGATTTGATCCAGATTCCAGTGAAGACAGATCTTCTGATGAAGCTTCTTTTCTTCTTCTTCACGAACTCTCTCTCTCTCTCTCTCCTTTTCTTCTGCAACTTCTCTTTTCTTCTCTACTGCTCTCTTTTCTTCTTCTTCTCACTGGATCGTGCATGCTCTCCTTTTTAATTAGGCTCACTCCTTATTCTTCTTCTCTTCTCTTGTATATATTCTGCATCGATCACTATCTTCTTATATACTCTGCATCGATCACTGTCTTCTTATATACTCTCACTGGGGGTGTGGATGAAGAACTCCCGCCCATTAGCTTCCAGAAGGCTCTCAGCCACGTGTCGCGATCTAAGCGTTGTAGCCTTCCACGTGGCACTCATTAGGAGGTCGATCTACCTTGGATCACGTGCCCCTCCTCGGAGAGAAGCTATGTCAGAAAAACACAAGGCCTTTAATCAAACGCTTAGCATAGGTTGCACCATTATGTTCAAACATAGAATGCACTGAGTAGAGATATTCAAGTCAACCAATGTATTGACTTACACAACAACTTGACACCATATGCACAGACATGGGTCCAAGAGGCACAAGAAGAAGACTTTGTACCGAGTCAAAAGAAAGGATCAAAGATATGCATGGACTCTTAAAAACAACTGTGTAACACAGTTGATGCACCGAGTTGGATTTGTGAGAATTGCACCGAGATGAAAGAGAAGAATCATATGAACAAAAAAACGGATGCAAGACAGACCTTGCATCGAGTCTGAAAGGCGAGACGCACAAAGATGCACAAACAAGATATGCACAAACCTAAAAATGTATGCTGCCATGAAATACAATGAAATGCGCTGAGCCAATTTATGTCTAGACACGTAATGCACCGAGATGGAAACGGGGCTACAGCGTTTGTGAGTGAGACAGAGACTTGCACCGAATTGATAAAGAGAAGTACAGGACACCGCTTGCACCAAGACATATTTGGACTGAGATGAAGAGACAAGATCTAACGGTCCATACCAGACGACGATTGCACTGACTAGAGCTTGCACCGAGCTCGAGAGGTGAGATGCAAGGACATGTTATGCACGGAGACAAGTGCTTAAGCATGAAATGACTTGCAGCAAGTGAGCAAGACATTAAGACAAAATAAAAGGATTTAACCATTTTAATCTAAACATGATTTATAGTTGTCATTATCAAAACTAGGGTTCCAACAGATGTAAATTCAGACAAATCTAGGAGTGATAACAGAGCCCCCACAATTCATGTACGTGAGTGAGAGGGCAACCGATCATCTCCTCAACAGGGTATATCATACGTTCACCAAACGCTATAGCATACGCTCATGAAAATGGCAGAGCACTGTTTGAACTAGAAGAAGAGGACAAGATGGGGGGGGCATAACATCTGAACTATCTGGGATTCTTTTCATCCTCTGTGGAAATGACAGAGTATAGGGAGAAGTATACATCACGTTCAAAGCAAGACAAGTATACATCATGCTTAAAGCAAAACAAATATACATCATGCTCAAAGCAAAATAGAAAAGAACAACAAACAGAAAGAAGGTGGGGGGGAGATGGAGCACGGGCTCATCTCCCCTTAAACCCTCATCCTTACTACTCTCTCCTCATCCTCACATTCCATCTATTTTTTTTGCTCTCGGGACATAGACGTGTAGACGGGCACTCTCTTCTCCCTTCCCTTTTTCTTCTTCTCTATTGCAGCCAACTTCTTCTTCACTTCAACCGAATCCGGAGAGCCAGCCAGCCAGCCCAAGAGCCCTTCAATAGAGCTTGCTTCCTTTTATAGGATTAGAGGTAGAGCGTTCGAACCCCTCGGCTCCCTCCTATTTTAATTCCTTTTCTTTTCTTTCTCGCTAAGAGCTCTTCAGGGCCTACAGGTAGGGGCGCAGAAGGTAGCTGCCGTGTGTTCACGAGAGTGGCCGAGGGAGACGTCGAGGGCCTGCCACCGCTACATTGTCAACTTGAGTGCGAGCCAGATGCACGAGCATTCAATGCTTCGTGCTCGAGGTGACGGGGAGCTTTGTGCATGGTTTTGCAAAAGGGGAGTAGCCAACGGGCATAGGCGAGACTCTTGCTAGGCAAGGGGGATTCTTGAAGATCCGTT
The DNA here is from genome assembly GCA_022559845.1 of Amorphophallus konjac. Classification (NCBI taxonomy): domain Eukaryota; kingdom Viridiplantae; phylum Streptophyta; class Magnoliopsida; order Alismatales; family Araceae; genus Amorphophallus; species Amorphophallus konjac. Next base: position 42,987,975 of record CM040117.1, on the reverse strand, counting down.
GGGTAGAGGGCATGACCATCGTTAGGGGCTTCCAGGTGGGGCCTCAAGCCCCTCCTTTTCCTTCTTCTTCTTCCCCTACTCTGCTGGGTGCGAGCCGACGTGAAACAGGGGCCCGTGTTGGCTATGGGATGTTTCCTACGTCGTATTAAGAGGAGAGAACTGCGCCGTATCAAGTGGCCAAGGGAGGAGGGCGTGTCGTATCAATACTTCTTTGTACGCCGGTTCAAGAGGGTCAAGGGGCCTCTTGCGCTCCGGATCAAGGGCAAGAGAGGAGACCGCGCCGGTTCATCGTGGCATCTCGGCGTCGATTCAATGCAGGGAGAGAAGGCTGCGCCGTATCAAGTGTGGTCATGAGGGCGCCGATTCAGTCAAGGGGGAGGGTGCCTTAGCGTGCCGGTTCAATGGGCCTTGGGGCCTTGCGCCGTATCAAGTGGCCTCAAGGGCCTTGCGCCGTTTCAGTTCAAGGAGAGGGGGCCTTTTGAGCACGCCGGATCAAGTGGCATAGGAGGGCACTCTGTGCACCGATTCAGAGGGTCAGGCCCTCCCTTTCTGTGCGCCGATTCAACAGGGCCCCATGGGGGTGCCGATTCAAGCGGGGTGGCATCAGTTCACTGTCCATAGGAGGGTCGCACCAGCTTACAGGTGATTGAGGGGTATTTTTGTCAATTTTGCCTTGTTGACTCTGCCTCGGCTCGGACGAGTGCTTGACGTCTGGTGCCACCTCATTTTTAATGCCCTGCTTTCAGAGTGTTTATTTCGAAGCTCCCGGGCTTCGGTTTGCAATTCCGAGTGATTTCCAACACGTGCCAAACCCGCGTTAGATTACTTGGGTTTCTTCTTGATTCGGCCTTTGACTTCGTGAATCGTGCCCTTAAGCATGCTCTCTACTTGTGGGGACTGTCTTCATCGAGTGGCCAATCACTCAAAGTATTTTCTCCCTCATTTGGCAACTCTTCGGCCTCCTACGGACCTTTCAGGCATAATGTGTACCCCGATCAGGTCACTCGGGTTTTATGTTGATATTGCCTTCGGCACACTGTTTTGGGGGACCATGGATATTTCTTCATCCCGGGAGGTCTCCTCATCAGGTGGTGGACCACCAGGTGTGTTTTCGTCTTGATCGGATGAGGTGCAGGGTTTGTTCGGCTCAATGAGACCCGGAGTTCTTGCCAGTGGATTTTTTGGGTGTCCATAGCAAACATAAATGATTTGAAATGACTTGGAGTGAGGTAAACCCAACAAACATGAAGTAGAACACACACACACGCGCCCACGCTGATTCACAGCTTTAGCTGACACACAGCTTGACGAGGATGAACCCCCCCCCCCGCCCACACACACGGCTGTAGGGCAGCCAACACACACTCCGGTCCCTGAAATAGGGTGTCGGAAGAACCGCTAAGGAAACTCAACAAGCACACACAAAAGGTCTAAGGGATGAAACTTGAAACAACACAAATGAAAAGGAAAAACATCAACCCAGAATGGCAGCAATGTAGCTTCTAATAAAGATTAGGAAGCTGAACAAAGATAATGCAAACTGCGATCTCAGGCCTCAACGGGGCTGGACTGGGTGAAACTGGTCTCTAAGATGCAACCTCTCCTTCTCTTCTTTATCCTCTTGAGGTTTTCTCCCAGATGCTTCAGGCAGGCTCTCTCTCTCTTTTTCCTCTCTTTTTCTCGTTCTCTTCTTCTCCAGGTTGTTGTGTTTGAAGCAACGGTAGTGGCAGTAGTATGCAGCATGCAGAAGGGCTTCATATTTATAGAGGGAAGGGGCAAAACAATTTTCCCTCCAAGATGTTGCCTTGTGATTGGTTGAAATAGAAATGATGCTCTTGGTCAAGGAGCTCTTCCAGATCAGCCTCCTCAATGGTCTAGGACAGAAAAGGACGGTCCTCTATCCTACAAACTTTTTAGGGACTAAACTCTGATTGGCTGTTGCAAAAAGGCAGAGTACAATGAAAAGAGACCTTTCCCAAATATGTCTACTGACAGATCTTCCTTCACAAAAAGGTCTTCTGATGCCTCATGATGAAGATGACAGTTTCTATCCTAGGAGCTTTTTTTCATACCTTGATTTGCGAGATCTGGAAATTTGCACCGTTGACTACGTATTTGAATCGAACAGGCTATGTCAGAGGAAGGTCTTCACATGGCGTTGACGCACTCAACTCCCTATGTTGACGCAACTAATTGTCTTGTGAGCTGCTGGGAGCCAGGGTGGTGAGGACACACGCCGTAGCACACGCCGTAGCACAGGGAACACGCAAGAGTCCCTCTGGCTTGGGGAGGACGTGAATGCCTAGATCGAGCTACCTATCTTTATTTTCATACTTTTAGGCCTTATTGGGCTCCTTTTTAGTCCTTGCATGGACAATTAGCCATTTTATTTTATTGGACCTATTATGGGGGAATGGCCTAGTGGTTAATGGGCCTATGAGCTTGTAATGGGCTTATGGGCTTGGAACAAGTCAAAAAGGGTGGGGAGAAATTAGATTTGAATGGGAATTTTTTTAATTAGTCAACAATGGGGGGTGGACTCCTGTCCTTGATTCAAGGAAGAGGGTGGCGGCCCATCCATGGAAGAGGGCGCCTTCATCCATGACCAAGGAAGGGAGGCCGCCCCCTCCCTCCCTTGGATGCCACCTCCCCTCCCCTTCCATGGTAGGCTAAGGTTTTGAATGAGTTTGTTTCCCCTCCCCCTATATAACATCTCATGTAAAGAAATTTCAGAATTAATGAAGAATATTTGAGAGAAAATTGCAGAAGAGAGAGATCTCCTTCTTCCTTCTTGGGTGTGATGCCCAAGAACCCTAGATCATGTGATGGGATATATCCGGGGTGTGACTCCCCTTGCTATCGGTGCGACGCCGAAGTTATCGCTCGATCCGCGCTCGCGTGCAGATCCAGATCTGCCCACCCAGATCTCATCCCTGGCTTCTGAGTCGACTGTTGGTAGGAGATATTACCCTCTCTACACCGACTTAAAACTCCCTTCAAATCCCTTTACCAATATGAATATGAAAGTAAACAAGATGGGGATAGAAGGGAATGAAAGTAGAAACCTGTGATCGCCACCAAGACTCCGAACGTGATAAACACGCCGTACCTTGGAAAGAAGAGGGAGACACTCGCCTTTTGATCAGCACTGGAAGGATGCGCGGCTCCGAATAAGCCACCCTTGTCTTGAACGGCCGCTCGATAGACCGCCCATCAGCACTGAGAGGGAACGCGGGATGAAGTGCAGTGGACGACGAACGGCTTGGAGATGACCGCAGGAAGAAGAAGAACGACTCTGATAATGCCGCACGTCCCTTCGAACGGGCAGGATGTAGCCGCCCGACACCACCGCGCCTTAAGTTGTAAAGGTTCAAACCTCCACCTTTTCCATCCGGCCAGAAAGGATGGGCCTCGTGCTAGTGTGTCGCTGACCTGCAAATTCACGTATAGAACACAGAAACGAGCCCCAGATTAGAACTATAGAGTGTAGTAAACGTAAGAACGAATAGAGATAAACATAACCAAATGGGAAGGAGGGTACCTGGGGATTTTTAAACCCCCGACGGCGTCAAAAACATAGGTGGGTGTGTGTAAATGATGCATGAGAGTAGGAAAACTTGGAAGAAATATAGAAGAAGCAATGCATGCAGATAAAAGAGAACGATGGGACTAAATGAAATGATGACTCAAAATACGACTACTCCCTGAATCGGAGGCCTGTATGGACGTAGAAGGCCTCCCTCCTTGGTGGTAGGTCACTCAAAGATTCGACAGGGCTTCGCCGTCGACCAAAAATCTCCCCCCCTTTTCAAAGCTGGGCCTCAGGGTCTATTTATAGAGCACCTAAAGTCCTACCGCGAAATTAGGATTTCTAGCCATTTTTAGGTCGAGATTATCAAATAAAAGATGAAGACAATTCAATTATCTTCCATCTGGAAGAAATGGCACTCAAAATGGTTAAGGATTCGCGGAGAAATCATAGGAGAAAGTTTGGGAGAAAAGCCATGAATGATAGGAAAAAATCTTAACCACTTTCTGGTCCGAGAGGATAAATGGTTTCACAGTAGACCGCACAAATGATGAGCGGCCGGACATGGGCCGTCCATCCATGTCGGTGGAAATTCAAAATAAATCCTGAGATAATTAATTTACCCACTGAACTGACCGGTAAATTCACTGCTGGACTCTTTCATAGTTGAACGGCTCTTGAAAAACTACCCAAGCCTGTCGGTGATAAATCCCAAATAAGAAGATAAATAGGTAATTATATGAATAGTCAATCGATGCTAGGACTCTTGAGAGATAGACGGCTCAGAATATACCGCACAATGGACTTATGCGGCTAAGACTAGGCCGTATATATGCTCGTCGGTGATAATTCAGAGAATTAACCAATATACCCACTAAATGTTTGGACGGCCCATTATCAACCGCACAAAGCGTTGAATGGCTGGAGGTTGACCGCACATGTATATGGGCGTTTGAAATTCATAGAAAAGCTCAATCAACCAAAACCAAGGCCCATTAAGCCCTGAATCAACTCGGACCTAGCCAGGGAGGGAGGCTACCCATAAAATTGGCCCAGAACGTGCCAGAAAAAAGCCCAGCGAGTGATGGACAACTCGAGGCATCAATAAATGGGAGTAAGAGAAACGACTCAACTTATCGGCAAAAAATGGGTGTCAACAGATGCCCCTCCTTAACGTTCTCTTTGCAGGGGAGCGAGCAGAGGTGAAGCGAAAGTGAAATGGAACATGGAGATGAAGCGGAAATGAAGCGGAGTGAACTGAAAAGCGGGCGTTAAGGTAAAACGACACCCATTTTCACCAACAAGCGATAAGAATCTTCCGGAAAACTCCGAACCAAACATAAGGAATGATTAAACCAAAAGCGACACCAGTCTGGAGGAACTAAACTAAATAAAAGGAAACACACGATCAACCTCATGGGGGACACAATCCCTCGGACCAATGAGGAGACCGGAATAAGCAGCGAAAAAGTGAAGAAATAGACTAAAACTCCATACGGGGACCTCTTAATCAACCAAACCAAGCGAATCGACCAAAGTGAACCTTCCAACTCAGAGTGGAATTGTTCCTCTTACTCAAACATTGAACGCATAGCCATCCATCACTGGTGGGATATTTTACGGGCAAACCACGGGTCCTGAATACTCAAAAGATGTGCCTGATGCATGCCGGGCTAAAATAAAAGAAATCATTAAAACAAATGCGAAGAAAGATTAAAATATAAAATACTCAAGAATGATATTGCTAGGCTAGGAGAATCAGAGTCAAGACACTATCCGCAACCACAGCGTGCAGGATAGAACCATCCTCCCCAGGCTTTCCAAACCTAACGGCCTATCCGGAGATTAAACACGTGAACTTGGATCATCATCATTTTTGTTGAAGGGGAACATCAGATCCTAGAACACGTAGATAATCAACTAGTTCTCGAGATAATATAGCATAACACCATATAGTAATGCAATAAGAGACATAGGGACAGAAGGCCATACCTGACTTACCTGTGCAGGTGAGACATCATATTTCTTAGATTTTCATTTTCAGATTTTTATGGATTTTCATGCATAAGACAAATATGATCATAGCGTAGATAACATAATGCTCAGCTGAACGACAAACAACATGACATAACATAACGAACAAATGAAATAGGAGACAATGCAATATAACATAACAAAGGCAAATGAGCACATATGCAAGGGTATGAACAGAAACAACATGCATGTATGAACGCAGTGTGACAAGATAACGACGCAAAGGGACAACACACGGTTGGGACAACACACGACGGATGACCACACAGTTGGGACAAGAACATGGGACATAAAGGTGTGACTAATAACATATGCAAGTCGACCAACAACATGCAATAAGGGATAAAACAACATGTGTGGGACAACACGGTGGGACATAAACACGTGACAAGGACACGGCGGGATAAAAGACATGACAAAATACGCACTTCAATCAAAACCCAAGATCAGAATGAAGCAAAACCGCTAGGTTCATAATTGTGAGGCAAAGCCCTGTCATATAGATATAATCATTGCAAACAAAAGCTGAGAAGTACATGAGCTTCAGAATAGATCGAGAGAGTGGATCGAAGAAGGAAAGAACAGATCAAAGATGTGGACAGGAGGCAGAGCACAAAGATATAGCAAGGAATGCCTGGATACTTGCAACCTGCACACTTAGCAAACGGATTACGTATCTGTCCTCAAGATAAAAAATGCATAAAAATAAAAGACATATTTTTGGATTTTTGTAATTTTCTAATTTTTTTTTAGATTTTCATCAGTATTTCATTTTTTCTAGATTTTTGAAATATTTGATTTTTTTAACTTTTGTTTTGAAATATTTGATTTTTTTTTTTGAAATTTTGAAGTATTTTTTATTAGATTTTTGACAATATTTGATTTTTTTAGACTTTTGGCATAGCAATCCGTAGCACCTAAAGACTCGCTCAAACTACCGGCCAGGGATCGTCGTTCCTACCCCTTTTATTAAAGGCTTCCCTTAAGGCGTGCATGTGAGGGTGGCTTACCATAACCAACCGCTTCTAAAGAACGGTGCCCCTACTAAGGCCATACCCGGGATACAACCCAGCCTAAGAGGGAGAGGCAGAAGAAAAATTAGAGACAAGCTTCGTGCAGGATGGGAGATATCAAGGCTCGAATTCCTTCCAGGGCACTACCCCTGAAAGAGACAGTTTGTTGCGCCGGGGCTTTGTGTCTTTGATTTTTAGACCCATATTTTTCAGGCACGCATGCGACCGGGCTCATGACGTCCCGCGGGGAACTGTACTGCCACTCTTGCCATACCTTTGATTCAAAATTTTGCATTGATTCATTTTCTCATTTTGGTAGCCCTTATTGGCCAGATATAGCATGAAAGCTCACTTTTTGTCAAGACTGCCCCTATTTGAGACCTCTCTCGTATTAGGGAGCGCCTAGGTTGGTCATCTAATACATCAATCTCTTGTCCCTTGCACTTGGCTGAGCAGAGAAGAGAAAAGGCATTCGTGCATACCCAAAGTATGGCCAAAGCAGCAACAATGTTGCACTAGAGAGATCGGCTATGGCTTTCCGTGAAGTGTGTGAAAAATCCATACTCAAAGGTCATCCTCAACAATCAGGGAAATAAACTAGACTCCCAGCGCGGAGCTATCACCAGCCTAAGATGCTGCAGAAGCGACTCATTTGACTAAGCAAACTAACTAGAGCCTAAGGCCACTCAACCATGTTTTAAGGAACCAACATTATAAGCGCGTGCAGAAATAACAGAGTAATAGCAATGATAACATGTTCCGGCACAAAATCAAAGATACCTTTGTAAATCGATGGCGTGGAAACCGGCCTCCTGAAGCGATTTTGATCATCGAGCTTTGAGGAGCACGAACTTTGTTTTCCTCGCCTGTTAGGATAAAGGATGAAAGGAGAGCAAAGGATTGGATTCCTAGACATAGAGGAGGGGCAGACATCATACTGGATGAAGAAGGGATAAAAAAGGAAGAGAGACGAGGGCTAAAACTCCCTCGTTAAGGCACTGAGGCCCTGATAACAAGGAACCAAGTACAAAATAACCAGGAATTAACTGAGATCAAGGCGGGCTAAAGCCTCGAAAACAGCAAGAAAAAGGGTAATGACCCCGAAAGGGTGAGACAGAAAGAATAGATGAACCGTAAAAAGATTGTGGCAAAGATAAGGGGGGAAAGGAGTGATCATCTGACGAGGTCGGAGAAAAGGAATCAGACTCACCCGACAGGGTCGGGGAAGGAGAGTGGGAACCACCCGACAAGGTCGGGGAAGGAAAATGATAGACACCCGACAGGGTCAGGGAAGGAGAATGAGAACCACCCGACAAGGTCGGGGAAAAAAAGGGTAATCACCCGACATGGTCAGGGGATGAGCATGAGGAATCCCCAACAGGGTCGGAGGAAAAGGATGAGAAGCGGAATCCCGACGTATCCAGGGAGAAAAACTATAAGAGGCCCCTAGATCAGGGGAAGAGGACATAGGCCGGGACCTAGAATGGTGAGGACAGGAGAAGATGGTAGAAATATAGTCAGGTGGTGGAAGGTACACCACCCAAAGATAAGAACTGAGCAACAGAAAAGACGACTGAAAGAAAGATGAAGAGACAGAAGAAGGAGGTGGAGTGAGCCCCCGAATGCACAACTGTTGGCCCTTGAACTTATGTCGCCGCCTCTTCTTAGTAGAAATCTGCTTGCAACAATTCCGCCTGGCGCGGACTCGGGCCTTTGGGCTTCTTGTCTTGCAATGTTTTCTCAAATAACGGGCCCACCTGGCAGACGGCCTAGCCCGGTCATGAATATGCAACTTCATCGGGACGGTTGCCCATAGCTGCGCAGTGCTAACCATAGAAGGACATTCCAGAACAGTCAACTCCTTGGGATGAACATCAGGAAGCAATGGAGTTTTGTCATTCGGCACTAGAACATGGAGCTTTGGCATCTTCACTCGGCAGTTGGGCATGAAGCATAACTCCCTTGCTAGAAGCGCAGGATGGAATTGAGGGAGGGTGATGCGCGGCATTGACGTGGCCGCCTCACCAGTAAGCCGAGGGAGATGAGACAGAAAATGCAGAATGCCCCTGGCCAACCTCGAAGACACGGCCAATTGCCCCTTGAATGCTGAATTCATTAAACGTTTGGCGGCCGTGTGGGTTAGCACCATTAGGGTGGAAAACTCTTCTGGGCCAGTGAACTGAATAGCAATCAAGCGAGAGGTGATAACAACATCAACAGTGAATTCTCCAGCGAGCAAAGAGATTCCCACCGGCCTCGCTTTGGAAGAAACTGGCACCAGTGCTAAGGAACTCTTCTCAGCAACCGTCTTCATAGCAAGTACGGGCTCATTATCCTTAGAATAGCAAGGGACCAGGACTCGGACCGGCATGCGGCAAATGAAATCTTGAAGCTTGTAATGCATAATCAAAGCCTGGCTTGGCTCTTTATCTCCCTGGGGACTAGACCCGAGGGGCACCAAAGGTAGCACGCACCCGCTCCGTGGGGTAGAGATAGGTGGAGAGAGGGGTGGAGAAGGCTTGGCAAGTGTGGGCGAAGGCAATGCGAGCGACGGAGAGGTAACGGCGATGATAGGCTCTGGTGGGGGTAAAGGTTTGGAGGGTAGAGGTGTAAGAGAGGGCAAAGGTGAAGGTGGTGTGGGTGGAGATGAAGGCAATGGCGGGGGTGTGGGCGTAGGGGTAGCTTGCTCAGGTTCGGACGATGATGGTGAAGGAAGCAGCATCGATAGTGGGGATGGTTGTGAAGGTGACAGAATAGGGATTATTACAAGGGGAGGTGATGGTGACGGCAATGGTGACGGCAATGGGGATAATGGAGAAGGCGATGATGGAGATGTGGTCAATGGAGGTAGCGAAGATGGGGGTAGAGAAGGTGGTGGCGAGGCAGAAGAGGTGGCAGGTCGTGGCGCCCATCTCCGACGTGTCGGTACAACACGTCGAGAGGCGTTGGGAGTAGAAGCGGTGGTGGAAATGGAGGGAGAAGGAGAAGAGTTTGTGCTAGCCTGAGCAGAGGCTTGGGTTTGTGGAGGCCGTGGAGGTTGAGTAGGAGACGGTGAAGGTGAGGGGGTAGGTGAGGGGATAAATAACGGAGCGGGTGCTTTATCAACTAAAGAATCATAGGGATGCCCCTGGTCTTGAGACGGAGACGGCTGTCTGGGTGGCGCTTGCTGCTGCTGCTGCTGTTTGCGAAGATCTACAATAACTTGGCGCATGACAGCCCAATCAATCATCTTCTTGTCTTCCAAGCTATAAACAAGTTCCCCGAACTTGGGGCAGTCTTCAACCAAATGCCCCTGTTGACGATGAAACTCACAGAAATGGAGCAAATTCCCAACCGCGGGTTGGCAAGGCACAACCGGAGGGAGTTGCAATGCGCCGGTGGCCATCAAAGCCCTGAAAATATCTGTAAGAGATTCCAGCAACGAAGAGTGAGGAGCCCGCTTCGGGAAAGGTGGATGCCGAGGGGTATGGGAAGGTAGTGGAGGTTGCGTAGGTAAGGGGGATTGCGTAGGTGAAGGCAGAGGGCTAGTAAGGGAATGGTGTGGAGGTGTGGAGGGAGTGGGAATGTAATGGACGGCATCCACCCACTCAGGGTGCGATGTTTCCTTGACCGGAAGTGGAGAGGTGTGGGAAAATAAAACAGCGGAGGGTTGACTTGTGAAGGAAGATGTGGCGGTGTGACATGGGAAGGCATATGGATAAGTAGGAGCGGATGGCCGACTCATGGAGGGATATGAGGTGGAGGGCTGACTTGTGGGGGACGGTGAGGAGAAGGGGCATGTGGAAGGTGAAGGTGAAGGAGACTCGTGGTTAAGGGAAACTAGGAGTTGTTGGCTAATGAAGCGGGCTCGACTGTAGAGTTATTGCCAGGAAGTGATATCATTCAGGGCTAAGATGCATCTAAGCTCGGGCGTTGCATTAGAAATAACCATCTTGATTTGTTCACCCTCAGGAATATGCCCCGGGACTTGCATGGCCAAGCGACGCCAGCGGTCCGTGAACGTAGAGAATTCCTCGTCGGGCTTCATCTTCTCAGGGGCCAAATCTACCATAGAGTACTTGGGCCCCACCTGGTCTTGGTACTGCTGAACGAATTTTTCTTGTACAACTTGAAAATTCATTATCTGCTCCTGCGGTAACGTGAAGAACCAATCCTTGGCCGAGCCCTCTAAGGATAGGCCAAACAAATAGGCCATCAAGCGTAGATCATGTCAAAATTGGGCCGACTCATAGAGGAACTCCTTCAAATGCATGTAGGGGTCACCGACTCCACCATAGCGACGATAAGCCGGAATTTGTAAACGTGGTGGGAACTGAAGACCTTGAAAGGCAAACGAGACATCCAAAGAAGTTTGGGGATTAATTCGACGTTGCAATTCATCAAGCTGACGTTGGGCTTGAGCGATAATCTCCTCGGTAGGAAGAGTCCGAGAAGGATATGGGCCAGCCTGAGCAAGAGAGGATGAATTTAAACCAGGATAATGTTGATGGGTCAAATAGAGGGACCCAGCCTGAGAAGAAGGAACGCCCGTTCTAGGAGTAGAGGGATACATGGGCCTGGAAGGATTATGCATGTGGGGACGAGAATTGATTGGGCTAGCAGCAGCATGGGAGGGACAAGAAGGCCCGTTAAACGGAGTAGGCCCGTTGAGAGGAGCGGGCATGTGAAGAGAATAAGGCCCATTAGATGAGTGAGGCGACGGACCTGCATGGGAAGAGGACTCCACGCGGGGATAAGAGGAAGAAGAAGGATAGGACAGGGGGGAGAAATGCTCCATGGGAGAAATGGAGACTTTATACAGTCAATAATGGGAGGGGATATAAAAGGGGAAGCAACCTAGGACGAATGTGACAAAATGAAGATACACAAAGATGAACTAGTCTAAATGAGCCTAATCTGATAAAAAGATGCAAATGATGGCACTGCAACGTACAATGGAGGGAAGAGATGAGAAAAAAATCAACCAATTGACCACCCAAGTTATAAACGATGCACGAACAATCTTATAAGTTCCTCTTTAGGACCTTAGTGGATTAATTAATATCTGAATTCACTCAACCACAAGGTATCTAACCAGGGTAAGAATGGGAAACTGGGTGACTCTAAGGGACTCTCCCTCACGCAGATGCAAACTCTAGACTAGGGGATGATGTGGTACAACATGCCCGGCGTCCGTGTGGGAATCCACGGCTCGCGGGGGCTTACGGAGGCCCTCAGCAAGGTCACCTAGTCGGCTCCAAGGAGTACGGAGACGAGAGGAAACCCTACCTCAGTAGGAATGTAATTACATATGATAAATATGCATGAATCCTATGCGCACCGGAGTGCATGCAAAGAGTCTAGCCTAGAAACTAACAATCAATGAACAAATATGAACAACAAGGAGGACTAGTAATGATGCACACATATAATGACAGCAGGGGGAGATCGACGATCAGCACCAAATATAATGAAGATAATATAGCATGGCAATCAAAATGAGGCTCGGGTGCACTGTAGCAAGACAAGGACGGTCTCTGTAAGACAGCACAGGGAGGTTGACGGTCCTGAGTGGACCGTTCAACAGCAGGGAGTAACAACACAAAAAACATAAAACACAGAATTTTAACACGGGGGCGTACCTAGATGAACGGTCTATCGACAGCCGTTCAAAATCTCGGACGGACCTGTATCAACCGCATAACGCCAGTAAAGCCAACAGTGCAAAAACAGAGATGTACCTGAGCCAGCAGGATGGGCGGCCGAGATCTAGCCGTATGAAGAGTTGGGCGGGCAAATGTAGACCGCTGAATGCAGCAGGCTCGCAGAATAATCAGCATTGTAAGCAGAGAAGAACGGATGATTCCTCGCCGCTTATAACTATGAACGGCTCTTAAGAGACCGTGCGAACTCCAGAGGACAGGAACAAGAGATGGCGAACAAATGACCTGAAACCACTCAATCGCAAACTCTAAACAAAAAATAGAAGCTGGTCATCAAATCACTAACACGACGGGCACTAGGTGTCCCACCGTGATCGCCAGAAATTTGTTGGTAGGAGATATTACCCTCTCTACACCAGCTTAAAACTCCCTTCAAATACCTTTACCAATATGAATATGAAAGTAAACAAGACGGGGATAGAAGGGAACGAAAGTAGAAACCTGTGATCACCACCAAGGCTCCGAACGTGATGAACACGCCGTACCTTCGAAAGAAGAGGGAGACACTCACCTTTTGATCAGCACTGGAAGGATGCGTGGCTCCAAATAAGCTGCCCTTGTCTTGAACGGCCGCTCGACAGACCGCCCGTCATCACTGAGATGGAACGCGGGATGAAGTGCAGTGGACGACGAATGGCTTGAAGATGACCGCAGGAAGAAGAAGAACGGCTCTGATAATGCCGCACGTCCCTTCGAACGGGCAGGATGTAGCCGCCCGACACCACCGCGCCTTAAGTTGTAAAGTTTCAAACCTCCACCCTTTCTGGCCGGCCAGAAAGGATGGGCCTCGTGCTAGTGTGTCGCTGACCTGCAAAATCACGTATAGAACACAGAAACGAGTCCCAGATTAGAACTATAGAGTGTAGTAAATGTAAGAACGAATAGAGATAAACATAACCAAATGGGATGGAGGGTACCTGGGGATTTTTAAACCCCTGGGGGTGTCAAAAACATAGGTGGGTGTGTGTAAATGATGCATGAGAGTAGGAAAACGTGGAAGAACTATAGAAGAAGCAATGCATGCAGATAAAATAGAACGATGGGACTAAATGAAATGATGACTCAAAATACGACTACTCCCTAAACCGGAGGCCTGTATGGACGTAGAAGGCCTCCCTCCCTAGTGGTAGGTCGCTCAAAGATTCGGCAGGGCTTCGCCGTCGACCAAAAATCTCCCCCCCCCCTTTTCAAACCTGGGCCTCATGGTCTATTTATAGAGCACCTAAAGTCCTACCTCGAAATTAGGGTTTCTAGCCATTTTTAGGTCGAGATTATCAAATAAAAGATGAAGACAATGCAATTATCTTCCATCTGGAAGAAACAGCACTCAAAATGGTTAAGGATTCGCGGAGAAATCATCAGAGAAAGTTTGGGAGAAAAGCCATGAATGATAGGAAAAAACCTTAACCACTTTCTGGTCCGAGAGGATAAACGGTCTCACGATAGACCGCACAAATGATGAGCGGCCGGACATGGGCCGTCCATCCCTGTCAGTGGAAATTCAAATAAATCCTGATATAATTAATTTACCCACTGAACTGACCGGTAAATTCACCGCTGGACTCTTTCATAGTTGAACGGCTCTTGAAAAACCGCCCAAGCCTATCGGTGATAAATCTCAAATAAGAAGATAAATAGGTAATTATCTGAATAGTCAATCGACGCTAGGACTCTTGAGAGATAGATGGCTCAGAATATACCACACAATAGACTTATGCGGCTAAGACTAGGCCGTATATATGCTCGTCGGTGATAATTCAGAGAATTAACCAATATACCCACTACGAACACAAAGCGTTGAACGGCTAGAGGTTGACCGCACATGTATATGGGCATTTGAAATTCATAGAAAAGCTCAATCAACCAAAACCAAGACCCATTAAGCCCTGAATCAACTCGGACCTAGCCAGGGAGGGAGGCTACCCATAAAATTGGCCCAGAATGTGCCAGAAAAAAGCCCAGCAAGTGATGGACAACTCGAGGCATCAATAAATGGGAGTAAGAGAAACGACTCAACTTATCAACAAAAAATGGATGTCAACATCGACCACGGTAACTTCCTGAGTAGATCTGAGCCTAGTGATTTTACCAAGGATATCTCTACAAGCCACGAGCAATCCAGCGCTAGTTTTGTGTCGATCGGAGCTCTAGATCTCTAGAAACAATTCCCGTTGTGAAGCCGCGCGCTGCTGCCTGTCTCTGTGAGGTAGATCTCGACTCCCTTCTTACAAAAATCCTCTAGACCTCTCCTCGATGTCTTTGGGCCGGAGGTTTGGATGGATCGTACCACTTTTTTCCCTCTTCGTGACGCCACCAAGCACCCCCCATTCTGACATCTGTGTTGGGCGTGGCGAAGAGTTTCATGGGACTGCGCAGGGTGACCTGTGCAGATCCGGCCCACAGTCTACAGCTCCTTGTGGGAGATCCCATGGCCTTCTCCCTCTCGATCTGGCTAAACCCTTTGGTCAGGATCCTCCTCCGGGCGTCGCCGATGATCCCCAGCCAGCGGCGCCCCATTCCCATATCGTAACCATTTGTTTCCTATTTTTCTTGTTCTCTATGCAGTTTTGCACGAGCAGAACCAGAGCCGCTGTGCAGACACCGTCACGTCTAGACGGTAGCAGATCTGGACGTGCCACTTGGACAGGTCAATCTGCGTCCAGTCCACTCCGATCTGATTCCAAATCTAGCCGTACCATCCCCTACAAGCAGACTGCACAGGCTGACCAAAGCGGGCAGAGCTGACCGGTCAGGAACCGAGCCTCTCCCCCTCGCCTCATCGTCGCCACCGACTGCTGCCCGTCATCCCGTGTTCCAGCAGCCCCGAATTAAGCATTTGTAGCATGTTATCTCCCTGCGAGGAGTGGGCAATATTTTGCATTGTACTATTATTCATTTGGCGTGTATCGAGGTTGTCGGATTCGGCTAGGATTTCTTCCCCACGCGCTAGTCGTGGAGGTACGTGCGACGTTCCTCATTCCTGCATTTGCTTGTTTAGCATGCTTTCTTATATGCTACGTTTGTGAGAGTAGGGCCATAGCCAATTACGAATCACCGCGGTTGTGAGTTGTGAGCGCCCGTTCCATAGCGCCAGTCGAGCGCCAAGCTCGAACTGCATCACCCTAGGCAACAATGGTTCCTTAATCGTTGCGATCCCGCGCATCCCTCGTAGGGACGATCATTGGGCTAGAGTGAGTTTCTTGTTGAGAGACGCCTCCACTCAGAGAATCGTCACGGAGGTCAGCTGCCCGGCTTACCTGTAGCATGCAAGTGCTGGCCGCACTTTGAGTCGGTCATAGGTCCTAGCCCGTCCGCACCTCGTCCCGCATCACAGGGTGAAGTCAGAGTCGACGCAGCCAACTTTCTGCTTGTACCATTTTCGAGCTAAGCCTTCATTGCGTCGACGCATCCTTTGAAAGATGCATTTATAACGATTTCTGTGAGGGGCCATGTGTCGACACACTGTGAAAGCAATGTCGACCTATTTGAAGAGTCTCACCTGTTGACAGGGGCTGTGCTGAGCCTGCGTCGACGCTATTGGATGCTTGCGTCAACGCACTCTTTGATTGTGCATTTGAAGCTGCCTCTGAAAGTGTCTGGAGTCGACGCGATGAAGAAGTGGGGTCGACGCAGTGAAGACTTGGCTCTTTAAGACCATCTGGAGTCGACGCATTCTGGGATATGAAAGTGTTGGAGTCGACGCTGCAGTGAATGGCACTTTGACTGCTCTTCTTCTTGTGAGAGGGCGAGTCGACGCTGCCTGTAGAAGGGGTCGACGTAGCCTTGAAGATTTTTTAAATTCCTCATATCTAGCCAATAAAAAGATGTTTTAGATTTTCTAGAACAATTGGCCAATGACTTATAGTAAGACATCATCAAAATACACTATACACAACATTTTCCCCCTTTGGGATGATGGCAACTTTGAGTCATTGTGGTCACAATTTGAGATGAAATTCAGACAACAGCAAATTTTGGCATTCAGTAGGTTTTGACATAAATATCATGAAGCATTGAATGCATGAAGGATTCATCAGGACATGTAGTGAAGATAGACCAATCACCCAAGGAAAATTAATGATTTATCTGACAAACATGCAGACTGATGGACTCTTATAGATTACGACTCATCAAAAAAACTTCTCCCCCTTTGACATCATCAAAATACTCGAAGAGGGGTTCATAGATGTGGGGAAACTAGGAAGGAAGTGGTGAATATATGTGAAGAGAGAGGAGGCTGAAATGGAGTTCAGTGAGGGGATTCAAACCCAAGACTTAGTTTAGTATGGAGCAAGACTGAGTCCAAAGTTGAACATCTTCCTCAAAGGAGCATTGCATGGTTGGAGTCCGGTGATAAGAAAATTTAAGAACAATAACTCCAGTGGGTGTATAAGCTATGAAGGCAATAGGAGCGCCTGCTCACAAGATTACTAAAACTAAAGCACAACGGCACACCAAAAGATATTAATGCTCACTTTGAAACCTTTCTTATGCAAGCCCAGTTACATTTCAGGATAAACTACCATAAGCATTGAGGTAAAACAATGTTGAAGCATTGAAAGTTCACTCAATTAAGCACCTCTGGTTTTTAGTGGAAGGCACAAAATGACTTTCTGATATAAACTTATAGTCAAGTTGAATTGACACCTGTTGACATAAAGAAGTACATGTGTTAGATGCAACCTTCCCTAGTTACTCAGTACAGTGAACCATTCTGTCTCATTTTGACCAGAGATAGCTTGCCACCTCATGCCTTAGCCCGCATCACTTCATTGGTGAAGGGCATAGTTCCTCAGCAGACTGAAGCCATTACTCTATGTATATTTGCAACATTTTTTTGATTTGATTTGTATGAAACCAGAGCAGGGTTAAGTACGACACTACCTTTTGACGCGAACAACCTCACGTCTCAAGTGAAGTGTGCCCGGTTACTCAGTAGGTCTTTCCCATTGCTCTGCATCAAGTCCTTGAGAGAGAAACTGAGATGGCTTGATTGTTTGAAAACAATGCTCAATGTGAAGTTAATCGAATAAGAATTTTACTAAGCTCTCACAAGCAGGCTACAGGAGTACAAGGGTTCAACATGCTAAATGCTTTAGCAGGAGTAAGCCTTAGGAGGCCTTCCGTGAGCTAGCAAGTTTCAGTCCACACAAAGTTATTAGCCTTAAATCTTCAATCTAATTGAATAACCATGATACTAGAAGCTGGAAGATTATTGTTACTGGAATGTCAGTCTTTGAAGATCAGTCATTAGGTGTGAATCTCCCCCTGAATTAGAGCATTGAGTTAGAACATAAAGCACATAATTCAGCAAGCCAGAGAGGGTTTGCAAAACAATATGGATGATCATGTACACGCAAGGGCAGGTCGACTCAACTGGACTATGGGTCGACTCAATTCAGGAGAACAGCAGGTATGCAGTGCAGACTAGTTGACTTAATTTTTGAACTTGATCAGATGGTGTCGACGCACATGTGATGGAGCGTCGATGCAGGTGACTAAGCAGAACTCCATGTGCGATAGAAATGATGAACCTATCTCTTAGAAGCACTATAGACTCCCCCTCACTTCATGGACTCTTGAACACTGTGAATGACGACCTTTGATACTTGATGGAGTATCTTCTCACGCATAGTGGGTGCTTTTAGACAGAGTTTGTCTGTCCTTCCACACACCACCATTTTATATACCAATAGGTCATCCGCACACATAACGGCCTATGACTCATGCAACAAACCAGACATGCACAATGGACTCTTCCTCATAAAAACAACCGATTGACTTGCAGAAAAACCTGACCAGAACCATGCAGATTTAACAAGTAGAGGGTTTACACAAGCCCAACTCTCTCCTTAGAGTAGAGAAACATTCATTCTTCAGAGGTTTTGTAAAGATATCAGTAATGTGCCTCTTAGATTCAACAAAATGTAGTTCAAAGTTTTTGTTACTCACCTCATCCCGAAAGAAGTGATGCCTTATTTCAATGTGTTTAGTTCGGGAATGCTGAATGGGGTTCTTTGTTAAATTAATGACACTAGTGTTATCACACATGATGGGTGTGCATCCAAGATCTATACCATAGTCCTGGAGTTGATGCTTCATCCACAGCACTTGGGTCCCACAACTCCCTACAGCAACGTATTCGGCTTCTACACTAGAGAGTGCAACCGAGTGTTGCTTCTTGGAAGCCCAAGAAACTAAACACCTACCCAAAAATTGGCAGTAGCCACTAGTGCTTTTTCTATCAAGTTTACATCCAACATAATCAGCATCAGTATAAGATATTAACTCAAAACAGCATGATGCAGGATACCACAGCCCTAAGTCATGTGTGCTAGCAATGTTTCTTAAGATCCTTTTCACAGCAATCAGGTGTGATTCTTTAAGATTTTCTTGGAATCTTACACACAAGCACACACTGAACTGAATATCAGGCCTAGAAGTAGTGAGATATAAGAGAGACCCGATCATACCTCAGTATGTTTTAAGATCTACAGATTGACCATTCTCATCAACATTTAGAGATGCATTTGTTCTCATGGGCGTGGAAATGTGCTTGGCATCCTTCATTCCGAATTTCTTTACAATCTCCAATGCATACTTGGACTGGTTTATGAAAAAGCCTTCTCTAGTCTATGTGACCTATAGTCTAAGAAAAAATTAGAGTTCACCCATGAGGCTCATTTCAAATTCCTTTGTCACTAGTTCAGCAAATTGCTTACACATATTTGAATCAGTCGAACCAAACACTATATCATCCACATATATCTGCACTATGATGATATGGCCATTCAAAACTTTTGTAAATAGAGTTTGGTCAACTTTACCTTTGTTGTAGCCTCTGCTGGTCAAATGTGCACTTAATCTGTCATACTAGGCTCGAGGGGCCTGCTCTAGTCCATATAGTGCTTTATTTAATTTATATACATGGTTAGGAAAATCATCATGTTCAAAGTCAGGAGGATGTTCTACAAACACCTCCTCTTTTATCAAGCTATTCAAAAAAGTGCTTTTGACATCCATTTGTTGAAGTTTTATGCCTAATGCGCATGCAAATGCTAACAATATTCTAATGGCTTCTATTCTTGCTACAGGACCATATGACTCTTCAAAGTCAATCCCAATCTCCTGATTATATCCTTTAGCCACCAGTCTGGCTTTATTTCTGGTTATGACCTCATCCTCATTCAGCTTGTTTCTAAATACCCATCTAGTCCCAATGACATGTTGGCCTGCGAGTCTGGGAATCAGATTCCACGCATTGTTCCTTTCAAATTGGCTAAGGTCCTCATGCATGGCATTAATCTAATTTTCATCCTGCAACGCCTCTTCAACATTTTTGGGTTCAAATTGGAAAACTAATGCAATGAGGTCTTCATCATGCACATCTTTATGAAAGGATCTGGTCCTAGGGGGGTCAAGGAGATTTCCTATGATGTTCTGGATAGGGTGGTCTTTCAAAGTCCGGATGTTAATGGAAGACTCACCAGGCATGATTGAATGGATTGAACTTTCGATCGACCGACCTGTTTCTTGTTCTGCAGGTTGCGGTTAGCAGCTTTCTCCTGGTTCTTCCTTTGATTCCAGAAATGTTTCATCACCATCCTCCATTTTCCTATCAACAATACCCTTATCAGATTCATCAAGCATCTCAGCAAACACTACATGTGGAGTTTCTTCCATAACCTGATTTTTTACATTGAAAACCCTATATGTAGTAGAAGTTTCAGAATATTCAAAAAAAATTTAATATCACTCTTAGCCTCAAATTTATCAAGGTCAGCTTTGTCATTGTTGTGGATGTAACATTTTGAACCAAAAGCTCAAAAGTAGGCTAAGTTGGGTTTCTTATGTAATATCTTGGATTCTTTGGATCGGAATCGGAGAGCTATCGGATCGCTTTCGTGGGTCCTGATACGTGTTTTACGATCCACGCGTGTTTTTTCCTTGTATAACTTGTGCAACCCTGTGGAGAGTTGACCGTTGAATTTTGCTACTCAGGGACGCTACAGGTGCGTTGTGCTCGTTCCGAGGATCACGAAGACTATTTTTCAATATTTTTTTAAATTTACGAACTTTTGTGCAGAATATCAAATTTTACGAAAATTGCAAAATTTCCTATTTTTCCTTTTTCTTTTTAACCCCACTCTCTCCTTCCTCTCCCCACCGTCGTTCTCACTCTCTCCCTTCATTCTCTCTCCTCTCTTCACCTCTCCCTAGGGCGCGCGACCGATGCGGAGCTGGGTGAGTAGGTGACGGCGTGGAGCTGACCTGGAGCATGCTGGTGCAAAGAATGAAGCGTGGCATTGGCACGATCCCTCGGTGGATTCAAAGCCGGCGTGGGCGGGTTCGTGTGATGGTTTTCGGCGTCTTGTGGCCGTTTCGGCACGTGAGATCTTCGGTGGAGGTAGGGAGACAGATGCGCTACTCTTTTCCTATGTTCCCTCGCGATTTGGAGCCGAACGGTGTGAGTTTGAGCGAGTTTTGTTAAGTTTTAGCGAAATGCATGTTCGAGGGGTGTGAGCCGTGTTCCCCATTTCAGGCGGTGGTTAATTGTAGTTTAAATGGTTTCATTTGAACCCCTAGCATGTTGGGAATCTTTTCCTGCCAGTTTTATTGAATTTGGTCAAGAATCGGAGCCGGTATGAGCCTGATTGTCCACGTGAGTCATTTTGGGTTGATTCATGGGAATCACCCATTTCTTGCATTTTTGCACGTGGTTTGGCCCCATCCGGCCTGTGGAAGGTTGGCAGTGTGATTAGGGTTTTTCCCCATCATTCTGGCGACGATTGGGGAGTGGAAATGGGTTTTCGTGAGGATTTTCCAGTTTTCGCTCCGTGACGAGAACGCGCTGGTCATGTGCATCGCGTTCTCAGTGGAACGCGCTACAATGATGCACCGCGTCTCGTGAATGAGATGAATAGTTTGGCGGTTGGGAACGCGCCGCATGTGATGAGTGCGATCCTTTAGGTGTATCGCGCCCAAGGCTGTGGCCGCGATTATTATCGTGACCTAGGTGGGTGGCACGTTAATGTTTGTTATCGCGACGCGTGTTTGTACCACGTCTATATATTGTCACGCTTGAGGTTCAAGCCGCGTCTATTAACGCATTTTAGGTGAGCACCGCGTTCTGTTGATATCACGACCCAGGTAAGCACCGCATTCTGATGACATCGCGACCTAAGGTAGGGGCGCGTTAATCATCACGATGCAGGATATAGGCGCGTTAATGTTTTCAACTTTTCGTGTCTTATTTGAGCTGTCTCGGGCTCCGGTGAACCCAAGATTCAATGCCTTCTTGGCCTTTGACTCGATGGATGCCTTGCGTGTCCTATGAGAGTCATGTGTGTATTAAGAGATTCTAGAGGAGTGATTTTATCTCGAGCAGTGCGTAGTGTTGTGTTCTTTCCGGTTGTTGTGGCTTCGACCCCTTGGTTAGCCCATTGTTCCGTGGATATCTTGGAAGTCTTATGAGGGCTGTGACCGTGTTATAGGGTGTCTGAGAGGGCCACTGTGCTGAGTAATGTTTTGTGTGATTTCAAGAGTCATTATGGTTTCTGGTCAACCCGGTTGTGAGCCAGTGGTTGACACGTGACCTCGTGAGTGTCTCGTCTATCCTGTGAGGATCGAGACATAGTTTTGGGCAGTAGGAGGTGTTATTCTACCTCGATTTGCATGCCATGTGGTTTGAGGGTTTTGGCAATCCCTCATGTTCCGTGTTTTGTGTTGTACGGAATGGTGAGTCCATTGTGTGGCTCGGAGGCCGAGGACTCATTGTTAATGTGTTTCCCGTGATTTTGGCTTAGAGACTAGGCTGATTAACAGTGTGTTGATGTGATGTGCGACGATCTTGCCCCGAGTCTTGTCACTCAAGGATCGTTGTCAGCAGGTCTAGTTGACTATCCTGAGTGTGGTTGTAGTGTTGTACTGCATTGTGCTCCGTGGTACGTGTGACAGGAGTGTGCTTACACTGTCTGTACTTCGGTGTTCGCTGTTTTGGAGTCGCTGTGTCTAGTGAGCCTCCACTAGTCATATCCTGATGACACTTTTCGGTGTGTGGGCCCACCTAGGAGTGGTGGCGGGGCAGTTTCCGATAGATGGTTTTTAGGCTAGTTTTTGTGGGCCCCCTTGCTTTCCGGTAGCGTCCTACTGCGGGGGAAAACTAGCTAGAGGCCTAGCTCAAGGCATTGGGCTTGTGTGTGCACACGTGGTTAGGGGCGGATGGACGAGCGCTGACGGGCGTGACCCTAACTAGTCACTCGTTATTGTTGTTCCTTGTACTTGGTTCCTGTAGAGTGTCTCAGTTACCGTCGTTCTAGGCAAGTGCGAGATACTTGAGGCGCAGTGTAAGACGTCAGTGGAAGCATCTAGTTGTTCTTCTACTGAGGATGTGCTTCTGTCACTAGACGCATGACTCTTGTGACTTGTGTTTTCGTGACTGGTTTCCATCATAATTGACGTGACTTGTCCAGTAGTCTGCGTTGGCTTCACTCGCAGTCTAGTCTAGTCTGGCGTACACGACGGTGAGCTCGTGTATGTTTGTGCCTTTGACTGTGTAGGTCTTTGGTAGGCTTTACCTGTTTTGGTAGGCTCTTCACAATAGGGTTTCGTGATTTGACAATGGATCGGTAACGCTTGACTTTGTGAGATCGGGGTTCGCCTTTCTATTGTTTTTCGGAGTAGTTTAGAGGGCCGAGGTTCCTTCGGATGCCGTGTTTCAGCGTTACGGCTTTCCTCTTTATTTTTACAATTGTTTCTACTCCTGCTTTGTTACTGCTTTGCTTTAGTGTAGCACTGCTGTTACTGCGTGTTTTGTGGTAGGGTTCTGCGGGATCCCTACTAAGTCAGTGACAGGAGGCTCACCCCTGACTTTTCAGGTGTAGCTGTGCTTCCTCGTGCTGAGAGGTC
The DNA here is from genome assembly GCA_022559845.1 of Amorphophallus konjac. Classification (NCBI taxonomy): domain Eukaryota; kingdom Viridiplantae; phylum Streptophyta; class Magnoliopsida; order Alismatales; family Araceae; genus Amorphophallus; species Amorphophallus konjac. The sequence goes on along the minus strand of CM040117.1, from coordinate 42,964,789 downwards.
TTGCTGTGTGGTTCTTAGTTGCCAGCGTTTCCAGTGTCGGGTTTCCCCCGACTTGAGAGTACGTTCTCTTTCCTGTTGGACTGTACTTATCTTTCTGTTGGACTAGACTCTGTTAGTTATAATTTGTTATAGAAAATATAATTTTATTTCTGCTACTTTAGCAATCCTAATCATTGAAATTTAAGTGCTTACTACTTTATCTGGAAATTCAATGTACTATCACATACCTTTCTATCCCTTCGGAGCTTTTCCGCTCCTTGGAGGCCTCGCAGGTTCCAAGTGGTATCGGGTTTACCCGGTATCCAGAGTCTGGGTCGTGACAGGTGGTATCAGAGCGAGAGTTTAGAATTGTTCAAAATTTTTATGAGCTAGCTGAGCTTTTGTTTGTGAAGTATATGGGAATTCGAGATATCGCAGTACTCAGAGTCTATAAGGTCCAGCATAGTCGGCAGCTGGCATAGGTTTTACGATTGTTTATCGCTTTACTTTCGCGTGTGATCTTGTGCGTGTTGTGTTGGCACTGTGCGAGATGGTTTTGCCCTTGTCAGGATGTGACAGAGTGTTTTTCTTTTGTCATGGTGTTTGTCTTGGTTATGTTGTACTTGGCAGAGTTCATTGGTAAGCGTGAATCTGTGGTGCGGTGTTTGAGATTTTTTCCGTGGCTTGTTTAGGTGGCTGGTGACTTTATTGTTGGTGTGATGGCCGTGCACATTCTTAGGTTGTTTTGGCCATCCCAACTTGAGTTTGTTTAGCCCCTGAGGTGTTAAGGTTGTGTTGAGCTAGTCGATTAGATGCTTTGATTGAGAGAATGCTCGGGCGAACCTAGGATTTTCCTTCCCGGTGAGCTACTGTTAGTCGAGCTTGATTCTTCTCATCCTGTTTGGTGGCGTCTTTTCGAGGTAAGCTTTGGGAATGCTGTCTCAATGATGCCTTTATCCTATGTCTGCTTAAGTGTGGACTGTGTTAGTTCTGAACCTGATTTGCCTTTGTTCGGCGATTGCTTGGCTTTGGACCCAATTTGTGTGTTGGGAGCCGTTGTGCACCATGTCCGATGTGCCATGTTTGGCGGCTGTTGTGCTGTGATGGTTCAGTAATCATGCCAGGACGTGAGGATAAGCTGAGACATGTGTTCTTTGTGCTTGCGCTGAAGCTGGTGCTCTTCCTGGTTTGCACTTTGGCGACTTATGATCGGTTGTTAGCAGGATCGGAACTTGAGGCGTGGTATATTATAGTTTCATGAATTGCGATGGCGCCGAGTGTGTGCTGAGATGCCGATGCTGAGTTATTTGTGATGCCTGTGTGCATTGTGTGAGTGCGCAGTGGAAGCGTGTGGGCTTATAACCCACAGGTCGAGGATCGTTTGGTTAGAAGATTCTGGCCAACCGAGAGGTTTGTTTCCTTGGTGTGATTGTCATCTTGGCTTTATGTGCCTTGATGTTGTTGGTTGTCATGCCGTTGCTTGAAGCTTTATGATGGTTGGCACTGGCATGTGTGAGGATTGGGGGAATATGTCGGCGTATATACTGGTCGAGTACCCTTTTCTTCTCTATATTTTTCTTGGGAGTTATGCTCTCGGGACGGATCGTGGTCCTTGAGATGTGTTCCTCGAGATTATTGTTGTTGTTGTTGTGGGTCCTTGTTTGTAAGCTATTCACAGTATGGCTTGTATGTGTTAGCCGTGTATTCAGCTGTAATTGTGCCTTGATGTGACCTAGCTTACAGTTGTGCCCCATGGTTATGTGTTGAGAACGGAGCCGGGATTCTGCAGGTGTTGTTATTGTTGTTGTTTGGTGGTTGTGTTCAGCTTGGGAGGAGTTTCCTGTGAGTCTGATTTGGCATTGTGTGGATTGAGGTCTTGTCGGTTGGTTTTGATGTACTCTTCTGTCATGGTAGAGTCGGCATGTGACTCGAATCAGATGTAATGTCTGAGTGAGAACTTACTTGATTGTGCTCATGGCCCAGTGCTGTCGTTGACGTTCTACGTGCCAGTTTCATTATTATTCTTGGCACGGAAGCCAATGTTGTTGAGCAATCAACTGAGAGGACTGTGTTTCCATGTTTAAGTTGATGCTTGTTGTGTCTACCGAGTGTTTTATCGATAGCTGTTGTTGTGGCATGGCTCGTGTCTCCTTTCCCTGTGAGACGTAAGCGATGTTGCCTAGTTTCGGAGGCGTCGGACTTGTGTTCACTTGTGTGCCATGCTCGTTCTGTGGATCGATGTGCCTTGAGATCTAGAGCATGTGCCTATGATTGTGGTCTGGCAGTATCCCTCTAAATTGTGTTTTTCGAGAATTGTGTTATCGTGCTTTGTGTTTTGAGGTTTGGCTGATGCTTGGCGAGCGTGGCCAGTGTTTGGCTTTGTTCTTCCCTTGTTCACTTGTTGGCTCCTTGAATTTCGAGGACAAAATTCCTTTAAGGGGGGAGGACTGTAATATCCTGGATTTTTGGATCAGAATCGGAGAGCTATCGGATCGCTTTCGTGGGTCCTGATACGTGTTTTACGATCCACGCGGGTTTTTCCCTTGTATAACTTGCGGAATCCTATAGAGAGTTGACCGTTGAGTTTTGCTACTCAGGGATGCTACATGTGCGTTGTGCTCGTTCCGAGGATCACGAAGACTATTTTTTGTATTTTTCTGAATTTATGGATTTTCGTGCAGAATATCAAATTTTACAGAAATTACAAATTTTTCTATTTTTCATTTTTCTTTTTAACCCCTCTATCTCCTTCCTCTCTCCCCACCGCCATTCTCACTCTCTCCCTCCGTTCTCTATCCTCTCTTCTCCTCTGCACCGGGCGCGCGACCGGTGCGGAGCTGGGTGAGGCGGTGATGGCGTGGACCTGACCTGGAGCATGCTAGTGCGAAGAATGGAGCGTGGCGTTGGCGCGATGCCTCGGTGGATTCAAATCCAACGTGGGCGGGTTCGTGTGATGGTTTTTGACGTCTTGTGGCCGTTTCGGAGCGTGAGATCTTCGGTAGAGGTAGGGGGACAGATGCCCTACTCTTTTCCTGTGTTCCCTTGCGATTTTGGAGCCGAACGGTGTGAGTTTGAGCAAGTTTTATTAAGTTTGGGCGAAATGCATGTTCAGGGGGTGTGAGCCATGTTCGCCATTTCAGGCGATGGTTTGTAGTTTAAATTGTTTCATTTGAAACCCTGGCATGTTGGGAATCTTTTCCCGCCAGTTTTATTGAATTTGGTCGAGAATCAGAGCCGGTATGAGCCCGTTTCTCCACGTGAGTCATTTTGGGTCGATTCGTGGGAATCACCCATTTCTTACATTTTTGCACGTGGTTTGGCCCCTTCCGGCTTGTGGAAGGTTGGCAATGGGATTAGGGTTGTTTCCCTATCGTTCTGGCGACGATCGGAGCGTGGAAAATGGGTTTTCGTGAGGATTTTCTTGTTTTCGCTCCATGACGAGAATGCGTTGGTCGTATGCGCCGCGTTCTCAGTGGAACGCGCTACAACGATGCACCGCGTCTCATGAAGGAGATGAATAGTTTGGCAGTTGGGATCGCGCCCCATGTGATGGGCGCGATACATTGTTAACGCGACCCTGGAAAGGGGCGCGTCTAGGTGTTATCGCGCCCAAGGCTGTGGCCGCGATTATTAATGCGACCTAGGTGGGTGGCACATTAATGTTTGTTATCGCAACTCGTGTTTCTACCGCGTCTATATATTGTCGCACTTGAGGTTCAGGCCGCGTCTATTAACGCATTTTAGGTGAGCGTCGCATTATGTTGATATTGCGACCCAGGTAAGCACCGTGTTCTGATGACATCGCGACCTAAGGTAGGGGCGCGTTAATCATCGAGACGTAGGGTATAGGCGCGTTAATGTTTTCAATTTTTCGTGTCTTATTTTAGCTGTCTCGGGCTCCGGTGAACCCAAGATTCAATGCCTTCTTGGCCTTTGACTCGATGGATGCCTTACGTGTCCTGTGAGAGTCATATGTGTGTTAAGGGATTCCGTAGGAGTGATTTTATCCCGAGCAGTGCGTAGTGTTGTGTTCTTTCCGATTGTTGTGGCTTCGACCCCTTGTTTAGCCCGTTGTTCTGTGGATGTCTTGGACGTCCTATGAGGGCTGTGACCGTGTTATAGGGTGTCTGAGAGGGCCACTGTGCTGAGTAATATTTTGTGCGATTTCAAGAGTCATTATGGTTTTTGGTCAACCCGGTTGTGACCCAGTACTTGACATGTGACCTCGTGAGTGTCTCGTCTATCCTGTGAGGTTCGAGACATAGTTTTGGGCGCTAGGAGGTGTTATTCTACCTCGGTTTGCATGCCATGTGGTTTGAGGGTTTTGGTAATCCCTCATGTTCCGTGTTTTGTGTTGTACGGAATGGTGAGTCTATTGTGTGGCTCGGAGGCCGAGGACTCATTGTTAATGTGTTTCCCGTGATTTTGGCTGAGGGACTAGGCTGATTAATAGCATGTTTATGTGATGTGCGACGATCTTGACTCGAGTCTTGTCACTCAAGGATCGTTGTCAGCAAGTCTAGTTGACTATCCTGAGTCTGGTTGCAGTTGTGTACTGCATTGTGCTCCGTGGTACGTGGGACAGGTGTGTGCTTACACTGTATGTACTTCGGTGTTCGCTGTTTTGGAGTCTCTGTGTCTAGTGAGCCTCCACTAGTCGTAGCCTGACGACACTTTTCGGTGTGTCGGCCCACCTAGGAGTGGTGGCGGGGCAGTTCCCGACAGACGGTTTTTAGGCTAGTTTCCTTGGGCCCCCTTGCTTTGCGGTAGCATCCTACTAGGGGGGAAAACTAGCTAGAGGCCTGGCTCAAGGCATTGGGCTTGTGTATGCACACATGTTCAGGGGTGGTTGGACGAGCGCTGACGGGCGTGACCCAGACTAATCACTCGTTACTGTTGTTCCTTGTACTTGGTTCCTATAGAGTGTCTTAGTTACTGCCGTTCTAGGCGAGTGCGAGATACTTGAGGCGCAGTGTAAGACGTCAGTGGACGCATCTAGCTGTTCTTCTAGTGAGGAGGTGCTTCTGTCACTAGACGCATGACTCTTGTGACTTGTGTTTTCGTGACTGGTTTCCATCATAATTGACGTGACTTGTCCGGTAGTCTGTGTTGGCTTCACTCGCCGTCCAGTCTAGTCTGGTGTACACAACTGTGAGCTCGTGTATGTTTGTGCCTTTGACTGTGTAGGTCTTTGGTAGGCTTTACCTGTTTTGGTAGGCTCTTCACAATAGGGTTTCGTGATTTGACAATGGATTGGTAATGCCCAACTTTGTGAGATCGGGGTTCGCCTTTCTATTGTTGTTCGGAGTAGTTTAGAGGGCCAAGGTTCCTTCGGCTACCGTGTTTCAGCGTTACGGCTTTCCTCTTTATTTTTATAGTTGTTTCTACTCCTGCTTTGTTACTACTTTGTTTTAGTGTAGCACTGCTATTACTGCGTATTTTGTAGTAGGGTTCTGCGGGATCACTACTGAGCCAGTGACGGGAGGCTCACCCCTGACTTTTCAGGTGTATCTGTACTTCCTCGTGCTGAGAGGTCCTGCTGTGTGGTTCTTAGTTGCCAGGGTTGCCAGTGTCGAGTTTCCCCCGACTTGAGAGTACGTTCTCTTTCCTGTTGGACTGGACTCTGTTAGTTTGAATTTGTTATAGAAAATGTAGTTTTATTTCTACTACTTTAGCAATCCTGATCATTGAAATTTAAGTGCTTACTACTTTATCTAGAAGTTCAATGTACTATCACATACTGTAACACCCCGGTTTTTAAAATCTGAAATTTAATTGAAATAGTGAATTTTTAATTTAGATAAATGAATTTCGGAAATTTATATTATATTCCTTAGTGAATAGTGCTAGTGTAATTTCGACTTTCTCACAAAAATCTAGAAAAATAGTAAATTGATAGAGAATGATTTATACAACAACTTTTCCTTCTTGAATTTTATCAGTAAAAATATGTAGTTATATCTATTTATCGTTTAAGTGAGTTTCATTAAATAATATTTTATTCCTTGGAATAGTACCATCGAAAATTCTTCTACGTGATAAAAATCCATAAAAATGGTAATTAGGTTTCTGGAAGTGTATGTAACAAATTTGTCTTCTAGGATTAACCCAGTGAAAATCCATAGCAAGATCTATTTAATGTTTTAAGTGAAAAATCCACACTTTTCAACCTTTACCTAACCTTGACTTCAAACACAAAATTCGACCTTAATACTCAACCACTTGATCTGAAATTGGTGTCAAATTAAAGGCCATGATCTTAACTTCAATAGCCCTCTAAAAATTGCTCGAAACCCTAACCCTAATTGAGGCGGCTGGTCGAGTTTGACTTGGTCCTTGATTTCGGCGCCTTGTTTAACACGCCTCTTGTGGCATCGATTCCTCTCACCACAGACCATCCCAGAACGTGTATAAACTATCAAAATGAAGTCCTTCCAGTCTATTTTCATTTGGTTGCCGCGGCAGTCGCTGAAGTTTTCAGATCTGGGAGATATATCGCGTTGAGTGCGTGCGTGTCGGCTTCCTTCTTTCTTTCTTCCTCCTTTGTTCTTCCTTGTTCTTCATCAAATTGAGGTAGGTTCTCTCGGGCTCAAACAGCAAATGATATATCAAAATGTTCAGCATGAAGTCCTCTTTCTTTTGATATATAAAGCCCCAAATATCATGTAGTATCCTGCGAGTATTTTGAGGTTTAGTAGAAGCATGTTAGAAGCATGTTAAATTAGGGTTAACTTGGTTCCTTCATCGATTTAGTTCTGATTTCAAGACGTAAATATGAAATTGATCCATGCATCTTGTAGAGTTTTTCGTGCTCTTTCCATTGATTATAAAAGCCCTAAATTCCATCCAGCATGTTTAGAGAATTTCTGTTCGTAGTAACAGCATGTTTAGACCTAGTTTTGATGTGTTCTTCCAAGTTGATTTCTGATTTCGACTGATTTCGAAGTGTTAATCCTGATCCACATGAACCATATCTTATATGGTTGGATTCACCATCGAAGTAGCTTTCATTTGAGCCAAGAAGCCCCAAATTCCATTCTGTATGTAGAGAGAATTTAACGTTTTAGTCACAGCATGTCAGAATTAGGGTTTCATGCGTTCTTGACTTAATAGATCTTAATTCCAGCAATTGATCATGCAATTGACCTTGTAGACAGGTAGAGTTTTGTATTAGCTTTCCATTGATACCAAAATCCCCTTATTTGGAGCTCAATCCTAGTAGTTATTAACGTTTTAGTGCAACCCTAGCAATCACCTTATTCCCGGCGTTCACCGGACGCGGCAGGGATGACCGGAGACGACCCAGAGATGGGCGGTCTTACGATAGACCATCCAACTCCAGCCCATCTTTTGACCAATTTTGACCCTAGCATGCCCTTATATAAACGGTCTTTCAGGAACCACACATCCCAGGATGAACGGTTCCTCACGAACCACATATCGAGATATAAGGTCCCGGAGCAACCACATAACTTGGACGGTCTTACGATAGACCACACATCCTGGATGGACGGTTCCTGAAGAACCACATATCCCAGGATGAACGGTCCCAAACTGACCACATATCCAGATGAACGGTCCCAAACTGACCACATATCTAGATAAACGGTCCATAAGTAACCACATATCCCCCTGGCACGATAAAAGGTCCCCAGAGGATCACACAACTGGCAGGGCCAGGGATGGGCGGCCCATACCTGACCGCCCAACACGTGGGCGGCTCCAGACAGGCCGTCCAACCCCTTGGGCGGTCCTAGACCAGCCGCCCAACCCCCTGCATTGCAGAAAGACCCCGTTTAGCCCCGGTTAAGCCCAGTAGATATAAGGTCCATATAGAACCGTTTATCCCCTCAGAGAGTGACTTAATACTTGTTCTAATGCATTCTTTTTCATGTCATTAATGGTAATTAGTGAAATAGAAACCCACTTAATTAATGTTTAATTATGCAACTAAATTCTTGTTAATTGCTTGTTATTCGTGCCTACGCGACTTACGCGATCTTGTTCATTAGCTTATCATCTTGAATCATTCTTTTTGGCATCTTAACTTAATATATAACTTAATCCTTGTTAATTTGGCTTGGAATTAGGATTAATATGATTGTTAGCTTGCTGTTTAGCTGTTGTACTATAGTAACAGCGTGACCAATTACCGACTTTGCGCGAGTCGATTAGCCGATTAGCGTGCTAGTCATGGTTTTACCCCGGAAACTCTATCCGGTGGTCTTACCAACATCTTGGAACTTTGTTATACCCCTGTTAAGAACCTGTTTAACACCAGCAAACCCTGATTTATGTGTTTAAACCGCTGGTTAAGGTTCGGATCAAATCGGACGACGAGAGCCATGCACGGTTAACATGTGACCGCATATCCTATTCGGCGGCTCGATTGTGACCGCTTATCCTTATACGGCCCAGTATGGACCGTATATCTTGTTCTTGGGCTTCAATGTCTTCTGGACATGAGCGGCCCATATTGCACCGTTCTTACCTTAGGGCGACCCACTGTCAGCCGTTCTTTTCTTGACTTCACGGGCTGAGTTTCAGTCCAGTTCCTGTACGTACGGTCCTGTATGAACCGTATATACCCATCGAGCGGCTCCATTACGACCGCACATCTCTTGAAGATGAGTTTGACCGTGTTTTGTACTCTTGAATCCAAGGACAAGGTTAGTCCTTTAAATCTGAACTTATGGCAGAAATTCCTCTGATTAATTGGCCATTAAAATTGACTGAATGTCTGGACGGATGGGACGTTGGGCCCAGTAAATCAATGCCATCGCATCATAAGGGCCCGGTCTGGTCCTGGGGAGAGCGTCCGAAAGTTAGTGAGCCCATGGGATGTTAATGACATGGTGAGGCATTGCACCGAAGTACTTGCTTGAGTGTTGGCGTCTATGACAAAAATCTCTTGTTACTTGTTACTTGTTACTTGATCATGATAGAATTGATATTACTTGCTTGTTGGCCAATTCCTTACTACTGTCTCTTGTTATATCTCCTGTCGTAAATTCTTGTACTTGTTATCTTGTTAATTCTTGACATCATATATTTCTTGACCTTGCAAGATCTTGTTATTACGTTGTTTCATTATACCGTTATCGTCATTTATTTCTTTCTTAGTATTACATATAAAAATGTAATTTACTTGTTAATCACTTAAACTATGCCTGATGATAGAGTATAATTCCTACTGAGCTTTTGCTCACCCCTACTTCCAACCCTTTCAGGTTATGCGAGTATCGGTACGTGCATTGGGAATTGGATCAGTGTGATTGAGTGGAACCTGGAACCTAGAGTTGGAGTCTGCTCTCTTATTTTCTTGAGTCTAGCTAGTCTACTTATTTCTTTTTGTTATTTATTTTGAATCTTTTATTGTAAGTGGTGTCAAATTTATCTTTTTAAATTAATAAGAGTTCGTATTTTCTCAAAATGTATGTCTGGCCTTTTTGTATTTTATTGTGATTATTTATCTTCCGCTCTTGTTATCGTGACTTGTCTCTTGCCACGTTCCGAGCATCGCTTCCCGCTGCTATCGGTTCGGGGCGTGACAGTTTTGGTATCAGAGCCTCCTTGCCTGAGTCGCTTGGATTTTGTCCAAGTGTTGCCTCCTTGCCTGAGTCCCTTGGATTTTGTCCAAGAGTATAGGTTTTTCCTAAGTTCTAGGCTTCCTAAGTTTTGCATTGCATCCCAATGACCCGGTATATCAAACGATGTTGTCCGAACGTTAGGCTACGCCTATCGGGAAGATCGCATACTTGCGCGAGTGGTCTTCGGATCGATTATCTCCGCCAGGTACCGAGTTTTTGGCCGTGTCTAGGTGCATTAGTACCCCTAACCTTGTTAAAGTCTTAGAACCCGACCTGGTGAGATTGGGTAGTATCGTGGAGTAAGTAATAAAATATATGCAAGATTGTGTTGCGTTACGCGTAAGGGTAATGAAAGGTTAACCATATAACTATCTTTCAAGTTTTTAAGCCAATTCTTAAAATGAAACCGAGTGGTTCCGGTAAGCTAAGTTTCGGTTCCGCGAAAGGCTGGCGAGTCCGTCGTAAGGAAACCCGACGTAATAAGAAGAAGAAGCTTAGTATTAGTATATGGTATCGTTCTCTTTTACCCCTAGCTATAGCTAATTCTTTTAATTGTATAGTTAACATGCTATTTTTAATGAATAAGATCATCTTAGTAGCTAATTCCCTTCGTCAGCAATTGTACAATTAACATTATTTTGATAAGTAAGATCATCTTAGTTCGAACATTCCCATAATTGATAAATAGTCGGTGAATTTGGGGACCAAATTCTTTTAAGTGGGGGAGGGTGTAGCACCCCGGTTTTTAAAATCTGAAATTTAATTGAAATAGTGAATTTTTAATTTAGATAAATGAATTTCAGAAATTTATATTATATTCCTTAGTGAATAGTGCTAGTGTAATTTCGACTTTCTCACAAAAATCTAGAAAAATAGTAAATTGATAGAGAATGATTTATACAACAACTTTTCCTTCTTGAATTTTATCAGTAAAAATATGTAGTTATATCTATTTATCGTTTAAGTGAGTTTCATTAAATAATATTTTATTCCTTGGAATAGTACCATCGAAAATTCTTCTACGTGATAAAAATCCATAAAAATGGTAATTAGGTTTCTGGAAGTGTATGTAACAAATTTGTCTTCTAGGATTAACCCAGTGAAAATCCATAGCAAGATCTATTTAATGTTTTAAGTGAAAAATCCACACTTTTCAACCTTTACCTAACCTTGACTTCAAACACAAAATTCGACCTTAATACTCAACCATTTGATCTGAAATTGGTGTCAAATTAAAGGCCATGATCTTAACTTCAATAGCCCTCTAAAAATTGCTCGAAACCCTAACCCTAATTGAGGCGGCTGGTCGAGTTTGACTTGGTCCTTGATTTCGGCGCCTTGTTTAACACGCCTCTTGTGGCGTCGATTCCTCTCACCACAGACCATCCCAGAACGTGTATAAACTATCAAAATGAAGTCCTTCCAGTCTATTTTCGTTTGGTTGCCGCGGCAGTCGCTGAAGTTTTCAGATCTGGGAGATATCTCGCGTTGAGTGCGTGCGTGTCGGCTTCCTTCTTTCTTTCTTCCTCCTTTGTTCTTCCTTGTTCTTCATCAAATTGAGGTAGGTTCTCTCGGGCTCAAACAGCAAATGATATATCAAAATGTTCAGCATGAAGTCCTCTTTCTTTTGATATATAAAGCCCCAAATATCATGTAGTATCCTGCGAGTATTTTGAGGTTTAGTAGAAGCATGTTAGAAGCATGTTAAATTAGGGTTAACTTGGTTCCTTCATCGATTTAGTTCTGATTTCAAGACGTAAATATGAAATTGATCCATGCATCTTGTAGAGTTTTTCGTGCTCTTTCCATTGATTATAAAAGCCCTAAATTCCATCCAGCATGTTTAGAGAATTTCTGTTCGTAGTAACAGCATGTTTAGACCTAGTTTTGATGTGTTCTTCCAAGTTGATTTCTGATTTCGACTGATTTCGAAGTGTTAATCCTGATCCACATGAACCATATCTTATATGGTTGGATTCACCATCGAAGTAGCTTTCATTTGAGCTAAGAAGCCCCAAATTCCATTCTGTATGTAGAGAGAATTTAACGTTTTAGTCACAGCATGTCAGAATTAGGGTTTCATGCGTTCTTGACTTAATAGATCTCGATTCCAGCAATTGATCATGCAATTGACCTTGTAGACAGGTAGAGTTTTGTATTAGCTTTCCATTGATATCAAAATCCCCTTATTTGGAGCTCAATCCTAGTAGTTATTAACGTTTTAGTGCAACCCTAGCAATCACCTTATTCCCGGCGTTCACCGGACGCGGCAGGGATGACCGGAGATGACCCAGAGATGGGCGGTCTTACGATAGACCGTCCAACTCCAGCCCATCTTTTGACCAATTTTGACCCTAACATGCCCTTATATAAACGGTCTTTCAGGAACCACACATCCCAGGATGAACGGTTCCTCACGAACCACATATCGAGATATAAGGTCCCGGAGCAACCACATAACTTGGACGGTCTTACGATAGACCACACATCCTGGATGGACGGTTCCTGAAGAACCACACATCCCAGGATGAACGGTCCCAAACTGACCACATATCCAGATGAACGGTCCCAAACTGACCACATATCTAGATGAACGGTCCATAAGTAACCACATATCCCCCTGGCAGGATAAAAGGTCCCCAGAGGACCACACAACTGGCAGGGCCAGGGATGGGCGGCCCATCCCTGACCGCCCAACCTTGGGCGGCTCCAGACAGGCCGTCCAACCCCTTGGGCGGTCCTAGACCAGCCGCCCAACCCCCTGCATTGCAGAAAGACCCCGTTTAGCCCCGGTTAAGCCCAGTAGATATAAGGTCCATATAGAACCGTTTATCCCCTCAGAGAGTGACTTAATACTTGTTCTAATGCATTCTTTTTCATGTCATTAATGGTAATTAGTGAAATAGAAACCCACTTAATTAATGTTTAATTATGCAACTAAATTCTTGTTAATTGCTTGTTATTCGTGCCTACGCGACTTACGCGATCTTGTTCATTAGCTTATCATCTTGAATCATTCTTTTTGGCATCTTAACTTAATATATAACTTAATCCTTGTTAATTTGGCTTGGAATTAGGATTAATATGATTGTTAGCTTGCTGTTTAGCTGCTGTACTACAGTAACAGCGTGACCAATTACTGACTTTGCGCGAGTCGATTAGCCGATTAGCGTGCTAGTCATGGTTTTACCCCGGAAACTCTATCCGGTGGTCTTACCAACATCTTGGAACTTTGTTATACCCCTGTTAAGAACCTGTTTAACACCAGCAAACCCTGATTTATGTGTTTAAACCGCTGGTTAAGGTTCGGATCAAATCGGACGACGAGAGCCATGCGAGGTTAACATGTGACCGCATATCCTATTCGGCGGCTCGATTGTGACCGCTTATCCTTATACGGCCCAGTATGGACCGTATATCTTGTTCTTGGGCTTCAATGTCTTCTGGACATGAGCGGCCCATATTGCACCGTTCTTACCTTAGGGCGGCCCACTGTCAGCCGTTCTTTTCTTAACTTCACGGGCTGAGTTTCAGTCCAGTTCCTGTACGTACGGTCCTGTATGAACCGTATATACCCATCAAGCGGCTCCGTTACGACCGCACATCTCTTGAAGATGAGTTTGACCTTGTTTTGTACTCTTGAATCCAAGGACAAGGTTAGTCCTTTAAATCTGAACTTATGGCAGAAATTCCTCTGATTAATTGGCTATTAAAATTGACTGAATGTCTGGACGGATGGGACGTTGGGCCCAGTAAATCAATGCCATCGCATCATAAGGGCCCGGTCTGGTCCTGGGGAGAGCGCCCGAAAGTTAGTGAGCCCATGGGATGTTAATGACATGGTGAGGCATTGCACCGAAGTACTTGCTTGAGTGTTGGCGTCTATGACAAAAATCTCTTGTTACTTGTTACTTGTTACTTGATCATGATAGAATTGATATTACTTGCTTGTTGGCCAATTCCTTACTACTGTCTCTTGTTATATCTCCTGTCGTAAATTCTTGTACTTGTTATCTTGTTAATTCTTGACATCATATATTTCTTGACCTTGCAAGATCTTGTTATTACGTTGTTTCATTATACCGTTATCGTCATTTATTTCTTTCTTAGTATTGCATATAAAAATGTAATTTACTTGTTAATCACTTAAACTATGCCTGATGATAGAGTATAATTCCTACTGAGCTTTTGCTCACCCCTACTTCCAACCCTTTCAGGTTATGCGAGTATCGGTACGTGCATTGGGAATTGGATCAGTGTGATTGAGTGGAACCTGGAACCTAGAGTTGGAGTCTGCTCTCTCATTTTCTTGAGTCTAGCTAGTCTAGTTATTTCTTTTTGTTATTTATTTTGAATCTTTTATTGTAAGTGGTGTCAAATTTATCTTTTTAAATTAATAAGAGTTCATATTTTCTCAAAATGTATGTCTGGCCTTTTTGCATTTTATTGTGATTATTTATCTTCCGCTCTTGCTATCGTGACTTGTCTCTTGCCACGTTCCGAGCATCGCTTCCCGCTGCTATCGGTTCGGGGCGTGACAGTTTTGGTATCAGAGCCTCCTTGCCTGAGTCGCTTGGATTTTGTCCAAGTGTTGCCTCCTTGCCTGAGTCCCTTGGATTTTGTCCAAGAGTATAGGTTTTTCCTAAGTTCTAGGCTTCCTAAGTTTTGCATTGCATCCCAATGACCCGGTATATCAAAAGATGTTGTCCGAACGTTAGGTTACGCCTATCGGGAAGATCGCATACTTGCGCGAGTGGTCTTCGGATCGATTATCTCCGCCAGGTACCGAGTTTTTGGCCATGTCTAGGTGCATTAGTACCCCTAACCTTGTTAAAGTCTTAGAACCCGACCTGGTGAGATTGGGTAGTATCGTGGAGTAAGTAATAAAATATATGCAAGATTGTGTTGCGTTACGCGTAAGGGTAATGAAAGGTTAACCATATAACTATCTTTCAAGTTTTTAAGCCAATTCTTAAAATGAAACCGAGTGGTTCCGGTAAGCTAAATTTCGGTTCCGCAAAAGGCTGGCGAGTCCGTCGTAAGGACACCCGACGTAATAAGAAGAAGAAACTTAGTATTAGTATATGGTATCGTTCTCTTTTACCCCTAGCTATAGCTAATTCTTTTAATTGTATAGTTAACATGCTATTTTTAATGAATAAGATCATCTTAGTAGCTAATTCCCTTCGTCAGCAATTGTACAATTAACATTATTTTGATAAGTAAGATCATCTTAGTTCGAACATTCCCATAATTGATAAATAGTCGGTGAATTTGAGGACCAAATTCCTTTAAGTGGGGGAGGGTGTAACACCCCGGTTTTTAAAATCTGAAATTTAATTGAAATAGTGAATTTTTAATTTAGATAAATGAATTTCGGAAATTTATATTATATTCCTTAGTGAATAGTGCTAGTGTAATTTTGACTTTCTCACAAAAATCTAGAAAAATAGTAAATTGATAGAGAATGATTTATACAACAACTTTTCCTTCTTGAATTTTATCAGTAAAAATATGTAGTTATATCTATTTATCGTTTAAGTGAGTTTCATTAAATAATATTTTATTCCTTGGAATAGTACCATCGAACATTCTTCTATGTGATAAAAATCCATAAAAATGGTAATTAGGTTTCTGGAAGTGTATGTAACAAATTTGTCTTCTAGGATTAACCCAGTGAAAATCCGTAGCAAGATCTATTTAATGTTTTAAGTGAAAAATCCACACTTTTCAACCTTTACCTAACCTTGACTTCAAATACAAAATTCGACCGTAATACTCAACCATTTGATCTGAAATTGGTGTCAAATTAAAGGCCATGGTCTTAACTTCAATAGCCCTCTAAAAATTGCTCGAAACCCTAACCCTAATTGAGGCGGCTGGTCGAGTTTGACTTGGTCCTTGATTTCGGCGCCTTGTTTAACACGCCTCTTGTGGCGTCGATTCCTCTCACCACAGACCATCCCAGAACGTGTATAAACAATCAAAATGAAGTCCTTCCAGTCTATTTTCGTTTGGTTGCCGCGGCAGTCGCTGAAGTTTTCAGATCTGGGAGATATCTCGCGTTGAGTGCGTGGGTGTCGGCTTCCTTCTTTCTTTCTTCCTCCTTTGTTCTTCCTTGTTCTTCATCAAATTGAGGTAGGTTCTCTCGGGCTCAAACAGCAAATGATATATCAAAATGTTCAGCATGAAGTCCTCTTTCTTTTGATATATAAAGCCCCAAATATCATGTAGTATCCTGCGAGTATTTTGAGGTTTAGTAGAAGCATGTTAGAAGCATGTTAAATTAGGGTTAACTTGGTTCCTTCATCGATTTAGTTCTGATTTCAAGACGTAAATATGAAATTGATCCATGCATCTTGTAGAGTTTTTCGTGCTCTTTCCATTGATTATAAAAGCCCTAAATTCCATCCAGCATGTTTAGAGAATTTCTGTTCGTAGTAACAGCATGTTTAGACCTAGTTTTGATGTGTTCTTCCAAGTTGATTTCTGATTTCGACTGATTTCGAAGTGTTAATCCTGATCCACATGAACCATATCTTATATGGTTGGATTCGCCATCGAAGTAGCTTTCATTTGAGCCAAGAAGCCCCAAATTCCATTCTGTATGTAGAGAGAATTTAACGTTTTAGTCACAGCATGTCAGAATTAGGGTTTCATGCGTTCTTGACTTAATAGATCTCGATTCCAGCAATTGATCATGCAATTGACCTTGTAGACAGGTAGAGTTTTGTATTAGCTTTCCATTGATATCAAAATCCCCTTATTTGGAGCTCAATCCTAGTAGTTATTAACGTTTTAGTGCAACCCTAGCAATCACCTTATTCCCGGCGTTCACCGGACGCGGCAGGGATGACCGGAGACGACCCAGAGATGGGCGGTCTTAAGATAGACCGTCCAACTCCAGCCCATCTTTTGACCAATTTTGACCCTAGCATGCCCTTATATAAACGGTCTTTCAGGAACCACACATCCCAGGATGAACGGTTCCTCACGAACCACATATCGAGATATAAGGTCCCGGAGCAACCACATAACTTGGACGGTCTTACGATAGACCACACATCCTGGATGGACGGTTCCTGAAGAACCACACATCCCAGGATGAACGGTCCCAAACTGACCACATATCCAGATGAACGGTCCCAAACTGACCACATATCTAGATAAACGGTCCATAAGTAACCACATATCCCCCTGGCAGGATAAAAGGTCCCCAGAGGAGCACACAACTGGCAGGGCCAGGGATGGGTGGCCCATACCTGACCGCCCAACCTTGGGCGGCTCCAGACAGGCCGTCCAACCCCTTGGGCGGTCCTAGACCAGCTGCCCAACCCCCTGCATTGCAGAAAGACCCCGTTTAGCCCCGGTTAAGCCCAGTAGATATAAGGTCCATATAGAACCGTTTATCCCCTCAGAGAGTGACTTAATACTTGTTCTAATGCATTCTTTTTCATGTCATTAATGGTAATTAGTGAAATAGAAACCCACTTAATTAATGTTTAATTATGCAACTAAATTCTTGTTAATTGCTTGTTATTCGTGCCTACGCGACTTACGCGATCTTGTTCATTAGCTTATCATCTTGAATCATTCTTTTTGGCATCTTAACTTAATATATAACTTAATCCTTGTTAATTTGGCTTGGAATTAGGATTAATATGATTGTTAGCTTGCTGTTTAGCTGCTGTACTACAGTAACAGCGTGACCAATTACCGACTTTGCGCGAGTCGATTAGCCGATTAGCGTGCTAGTCATGGTTTTACCCCGGAAACTCTATCCGGTGGTCTTACCAACATCTTGGAACTTTGTTATACCCCTGTTAAGAACCTGTTTAACACCAGCAAACCCTGATTTATGTGTTTAAACCGCTGGTTAAGGTTCGGATCAAATCGGACGACGAGAGCCATGCGCGGGTAACATGTGACCGCATATCCTATTCGGCGGCTCGATTGTGACCGCTTATCCTTATACGGCCCAGTATGGACCGTATATCTTGTTCTTGGGCTTCAATGTCTTCTGGACATGAGCGGCCCATATTGCACCGTTCTTACCTTAGGGCGGCCCACTATCAGCCGTTCTTTTCTTGACTTCACGGGCTGAGTTTCAGTCCAGTTCCTGTACGTACGGTCCTGTATGAACCGTATATACCCATCGAGCGGCTCCGTTACGACCGCACATCTCTTGAAGATGAGTTTGACCGTGTTTTGTACTCTTGAATCCAAGGACAAGGTTAGTCCTTTAAATCTGAACTTATGGCAGAAATTCCTCTGATTAATTGGCCATTAAAATTGACTGAATGTCTGGACGGATGGGACGTTGGGCCCAGTAAATCAATGCCATCGCATCATAAGGGCCCGGTATGGTCCTGGGGAGAGCGCCCGAAAGTTAGTGAGCCCATGGGATGTTAATGACATGGTGAGGCATTGCACCGAAGTACTTGCTTGAGTGTTGGCGTCTATGACAAAAATCTCTTGTTACTTGTTACTTGTTACTTGATCATGATAGAATTGATATTACTTGCTTATTGGCCAATTCCTTACTACTGTCTCTTGTTATATCTCCTGTCGTAAATTCTTGTACTTGTTATCTTGTTAATTCTTGACATCATATATTTCTTGACCTTGCAAGATCTTGTTATTACGTTGTTTCATTATACCGTTATCGTCATTTATTTCTTTCTTAGTATTGCATATAAAAATGTAATTTACTTGTTAATCACTTAAACTATGCCTGATGATAGAGTATAATTCCTACTGAGCTTTTGCTCACCCCTACTTCCAACCCTTTCAGGTTATGCGAGTATCGGTACGTGCATTGGGAATTGGATCAGTGTGATTGAGTGGAACCTGGAACCTAGAGTTGGAGTCTGCTCTCTCATTTTCTTGAGTCTAGCTAGTCTAGTTATTTCTTTTTGTTATTTATTTTGAATCTTTTATTGTAAGTGGTGTCAAATTTATCTTTTTAAATTAATAAGTGTTCGTATTTTCTCAAAATGTATGTCTGGCCTTTTTGTATTTTATTGTGATTATTTATCTTCCGCTCTTGTTATCGTGACTTGTCTCTTGCCACGTTCCGAGCATCGCTTCCCGCTGCTATCAGTTCGGGGCGTGACACATACCTTTCTATCCCTTCAGAGCTTTTCCGCTCTTGGGTGGCCTCGTAGGTTCCAAGTGGTATCGAGTTTGCCCAATATCCAGAGTCTGGGTCGTCACATCTTACCTTTGAGCATTTCATATGGGGTTTTCTTACTCTTGGGCCTTACCATGGCTCTGTTAATTATATAGCATGCTGTGCTTGCTGCTTCAGCCCAGAATTTCTTTGGCAACTTTATCTCAATTAGCATTGTCCGGGCAATTTTCACAATTGTCCGGTTCTTTCTTTCCACAATGCCATTTTGTTCTGGGGTCCTGGTAGAGGAAAATCTGTGAGTCAATCCTTCCGGGTTATAGAATTCAGAAAATGAGGAGTTTTCAAACTCTCCTCCATGGTCAGATAAGATCGTAGAGATTCTGAATTTACCTTATTGTCTTACTTTTCTGGAAAACTGGTGAAATTCATGGAAGGGATCATTCTTGTTTGGTAAGAAGGAAATCCATGTAAAACGGCTGAAATCATAAAATAACACATAACCATATCTCTTAACATTGATGCTGGCAGTTCTTGTTGGCCCAAACAAGTCCATGTGCAGGAATTCAAATGGCATGGACGAAAGGGGTTCATTCCTAAGTTTAAAGGGTTTTCTTGTTTATTTTCCAAGGGAGCATGCTTCACATATTTTAGTGTTCTTTTTGAATGATTGATTGGACAGACCCCTTACCATTTCATGCTTGGACAATTTGTGCAAAACACCATAACTGACATTCCCCAGCCTTCTATGCCACAGCCATGCATCATTGGGCTGACTGGCAGACAAGTAAATATTTTCAGAAAAGAAACTATCAAGATCTACCATGTAGACATTATTTACCCAATGACCTACAAACTTTACAGAATCAGAATTTTATTCAAATATCTTACATTCATTGGCCTCGAACAGTACCTTGGGGCCTTTGTCGCACAGCTGGCTTATGCTGAGTAGATTGTGCTCAACTCCTTCAACAACCATGACATTCTCAATGAAATTGGAAGAATTCTTACCCACTGTACCTGTGCCAATGACTTTTCCTTTGTCTTTACCTCCAAACTTCACTTGACCTGCTTCCTTCTTGATCAGATGGCTGAATTTCTTTCTATCTCCTATCATGTGCATCGAGCAGTCGTTGTCCAAATACCATCGATTGTGATGGGCTGTTAGGCATTCATGCATAGAGCATATTAAGTAGAAGCTTTTGGAACCCAAACAAATTTGGGTCCACAATCATTGATGAACACATGTAGTAAATTCTTTGAAATCCACACTTGCGTAAATGGCTTCATTTTCTGGCTAGACCAGCATTGGTTGCTATTGTGTCCAAGTCGGTTGCAGGCGTGACAAACATGTTTCATAGAGTTCATGAAAGGTGAATCAAATTATGGTCTTATTTTTTAGTTTCCAAATGTGTTGAATTGGGTATGGAGGGTACCCAAGTTTGGCTGGTTGTAGGTCCTTTTATTCCTAAACCAGTTCTAATTTTTGGAGTCAAAGGCTGAGCTGCGTCAACGCAGATCCCTGGTGCATCGACCTGACTGCCTGGACAGTCTGGGTTGGGTGGTGGTGCGTCGACATGATTGATCGGTGCGTCGACCCAGTTGTTCAGCTGATCTTGGTTGACCTATTGTGCGTCGACTCGATTGACCATTGCGTCAACCCTGAGGTTCATCATGTTTTTTGTAACCAACCTTATGGATGCTTCCTTGATTCTTGATATTTTGACCTTGGCTTTGGAAGCTTTGATTTGTGATTGTTTTGGGCTTAGGGGCATTCTTCCACATTGGTTCTTCGGTTATCAGTTTTCCTTTCTCCTTCTCAAGACAAAATGATATAGTCTTTAGTTTAAACTTCTTTTTCTCAGTGGGGTTGAACCCCAGCCCTTCTTTTCTAAAATTCACCCAGGTTCCTAAGATAGCATCTAGGTTGGACTTACCCTGGGTCATTTTTTCTAGAATAGACTGCTTATCCTTCAACTCATTTTCAACTTTCTCAAGATTTTTCTGCATTTCTTCATTAACAGCTTTTATAGCTTCATACTTTTCAATGCTAAGTCGATTTTCTCTTTCACATTCTTGGTACCTCAATTTATCTTGGTCTAACTATTTTATAAGATTCTCATTTTCTTCTTTCATGCTTTTCAGTTCTGAACAGTTAGATCCAGATTCCTCGACTTATTTTCTTAACATTTCATTTTAAACTTTTAGAATCTCCAGATTCTTAGTGATTGGATTATCATGAGCTAAGGTGTTAATCTTCTTCTTCAACTGCTTATTATCTTTTTTATAGATTGCATACTTTTCAAACAGAATGGTATATGTGTCCTCCCATTCTTCAATTGAGAAATTTTCAAAGAGAGAGTTTACCTGATCCTCTTCTCCATTGGCCATTAAGCATAGGTTGTCCTCATCCTCATCCACAGAAGATCCTTCATCTTCCTCCTCATCGTCGCTCCGAGTGCAAACCATTGCCTTGGGATTCTTTCCCTTGGCCTTGGCCATCGTTTTGAGCAGCTCGAGACATTCTCCTTGCATATGCTCGGGCTTCCTGCACTGGTAGTATAAAAATTTGTCAATTTTCGTTTGATCAGATTTGAGGTCGGAGATTCTACTGACCTGTGGCGAGCGTCTCTTCTTGTGGAATTTACCTCTTGATCTTAAGAATTTTTTAAACTACTTGGGGAGTAAGGCATAATCACCTAAGCTCTCCTCATCATCGCCTTCTTCTTCTTCCTGATTGGACTCATCAGTGTTGTGCGAGACTCTGAGAGCTATAGTCTTCTTTTTCTTAGGATCTTCTTCGTTTCTTTTCATGTTGAGCTCATATGTCATGAGCGAGCCTATTAGTCCATCAACTGTCATCACGGATAGGTCTTTGGAGTCTTCAATCATAGTAGCTTTGGTGTGCCAGGCTGGTGTGAGAGATCTCAGAATATTTCTAACCAGTTCACTATCAGAGTATTCTTTACCTAATAATTTTAGGCAATTTGTCAGTTGGGTGAGTCTGGCATACATTTCATAAATGGACTCGTCGGGTTTAATTTTGAACATTTCATAGTCAGATGTTAGCATGTTGACCTTGGTGGCCCTGACCTCAGAAGTTCCTTCATAGATTAACTCAAGCCTATCCCATATCTCTTTTACAGATTTGCAAGTGGATACTCTAGAGTATTCAGTGGAATGGATAGCTGTAACACCCCGAATTTTTCTAGGAATTGTTTGGGATTAAATAAAATTATTTAGCATTAAAAAGGCTTAATGGGCGAATTAAATGAATTATGGGTTAATTAAATCAATTTAAAGGCCTTATATTAACCAAAGGGCTAAGCCCAATTTAAAGAGGCCCAAAACCCTAATGCCAAGGCCTTTAGGCCCAAGCCCACTTTTAGAAATGTAATTAGGGTAATTTACAGAATTAAATTGGATAAATAGACCAATTAAGAGGATAAATAAAAGATAAATTAAAAATTCAAAAATTTTAGATTAAACGCCAGAACGCGGTTTATCGCACGACCGCGTTCTGATAAAAGCGGTCCGACCATGATCGCATTCTTCTTCCGTGAACGGAGGTGTTAGAGGCGTGGAAAATTGGGAATTTCCCCATTCCAATCTCCATGGTTCGATGGTATCTGGCATGTAAACCTATCTAGGACTCTTGGAGGATCAAATGGATGCCCTATAGGACTCCTATTTGATCTAATCCAGCCACCCTAGGCCAAACCCTATAAATAAACCCTGAACTCGACCTACGCGAACCCTCATTTTGGCTCACGTGGTTCGAAGGTAAGACGTCCTCATCTGAGGTTAAGTCTTTACAAGATTTTATTCTTTTTCGTATTGTCTAACTCCTCTCGAAATTTCACGATATGAGGACAAGCAACCAGAGAGCTAGAGCATCCAGAAGTTGTTATTTCTCTGCAGAGCGCACAGGAACATGCATATCAGTCTAGTAAAAACTCAAAGTTTAGGAAACCTAACTGAGGTATTTTCAGTTTTCATTCCGGTATTTCGAGAGGCTTGAGTTTACCAACCAGTTTGAGGTGTTCGACCTTGACTTGTTGACAAACCAAACATCGGCTTACGAACTCGGCTACCTCTCTCTTCGTATTCGGCCACCAGAATGTTCTCTTGAGGTCTTGGTACATTTTTGTAGCACCGGGGTGAATAGTGTACCTTGACCGATGTGCTTCCTCCAGGATTTTACCCTTGATGGTAGAACAATCGGGTATGCAAGTTCTTCCTTTGAATAATAGCCTTCCATCATCAACCAGAAGGAAATCCGGTCGTTGATCTAGTTTCTCTTTAATTTCAACGATCATTGGATCATCAACTTGCCGTTCCTTGATTTCCGAGAGTAACTCGGGTTGGAGTCTAATATTAGCAATAAAGACTCCGCCTTCCTTCTCCTCCATATTGAGGTTTAAGTTGGCCATTTGCTCAAGTAGATGCCATTCTTTAACCATCATGCTCGATAATAAAGCCACCGGCTTCCGGCTAAGTGCATCAGCTACGGCATTACCTTTTCCGGGGTGATATTGTATAGAGAAGTCGAAATCCTTTAAATATTCCAACCACCGTCTTTGTCTCATGTTGAGCTCCTTTTGAGAGAATAAATATTTGAGACTCTTGTGATCAGAATATACCATAAAGGCTTCACCATAGAGGTAATGTCGCCAGATCTTCAATGCAAAGACCACAGCTGCCAGTTCTTGGTCATGTACGGGATATTTTCCTCATGCTTCTTCAATTGCCGTGAGGAATAAGCTATGACCTTACCATGTTGCATTAATACGCAACCTAGGCCAATTCCAGATGCATCAGCATATACTTCGAATCCTCCTCCTTCCGTAGGTAATGTGAGAATAGGAGCAGTCACCAGATAATCCTTTAAAATTTGAAAGTTTTTCTCGCATTCCTTGGACCATATAAAAGGATTCTCCTTCATTATCAATCTTGTTAAAGATACTGCGATCTTTGAGAAATCCTTGATAAATCTTCGGTAATATCCAGCCAATCCCAAGAAGCTTCGGATTTCCGTCACACTAGTAGGTCTTTCCCAGTTCTTTACGGCCTCGACCTTTGAAGGATCGACGGTGATACCGTTCCGGGAAATTATGTGACCGAGAAAAGAAACTTCCTCCAACCAGAAATCACATTTGCTTAATTTGGCATAAAGCTTGTGATCTCTTAATAATTGAAGGGCCTTCTTGAGATGTTCTTCGTATTCTTCCTTTGACTTAGAGTAGATCAAAATATCGTCGATAAATACAACCACAAATTGATCGAGGTATGGCCAGAATATGCTGTTCATTAATTGCATGAATGCGGCAGGTGCATTTGTTAAGCCGAAAGGCATAACGGTGAACTCGTAATGTACATACCTACTTCGACATGCCGTCTTGTGAATATCACTTTCCTTGATTTTCAACTGATGATAACCAGATCGAAGATCGATCTTTAAGAAATATCGAGCTCCAGAAATCTGGTCGAATAACTCATCAATCCTCGGCAAAGGATATTTATTCTTCATGGTGAGTTGATTCAATTGTCGATAATCAACACATAACCTCATCGAACCATCCTTCTTTTTAACAAAGAGGACCGGGGCTCCCCAAGGTGAAGTACTTGGTCGGATAAACCCCTTCTCCAATAACTCTAGTAATTGTTCCTTTAATTCCTTCATTTCAACAGCAGACATCCGATATGGAGCTTTAGAAACTGGTACAGCTCCCGGAATTAAATCAATAGAGAAAATCACTTCTCTCTCGGGAGGAATACCAGGCAACTTGTCCGAAAATACATCAGAATAATCCCGAACGATAGGAATGTCCTTTAGAACGGGTTCCGTGTGCTCGGACATAGTGATAGAAACTAAGAAACCGGCACAACCCTTCCTTAACAATTTCTCGGCTTTGAGGGCCGAAATAAGAGATATATGCTTGGAATGCCTGGTGCCAGAAAATAGAAGATCGGGGTAACCAATAAAAGTTACCGTACCCAACTTGCAATTGACACTAGCTCCATGTGTAGATAGCCAGTCAGCACCCAAAATAACTTCATATCCGTCCATCTCCATGCATACCAAATCAGCGGGTAAGTTATAACCGCTAATTAGAACTTCACTAGCAGGATAGAAATGTTTAATCTCCGTTCCCGTTCCAATAGGGGTAGTAATAGTGAGTGTAGATTCTAATGGAACAGGCTTCATAGGTAAAAGGCCAGTAAATCCTCTAGATATAAATGAATGCGTAGCTCCAGTGTCAAATAAGATAGAGGCATGCCTTGAGTACATAGAAAGAGTACCTTCCACGACGCCTCCTTCCTTGGTAGGTTTCGCACCCATAAGAGCTTGAAGTCTTCCTTACTTTTTGACAATAATAGGAAGCTTTGCCGGTGATGGAGCTTACTCGTTGAGAAGAGGGCAATTCGGGATCATATGCTCCCGACTCCCGCATCGAAGACATGCGCCGAGCTTTCTCCAACATTCCTCGGCTTTGTGTCTGGGCTTCTCGTAATATTTGCATAATTCCTTTGATGATGTAGAGAAAGGAACAATTTGCTTGTTAAAGGTTCTTGGGTTCTTGTCCCCTTGAAAGTTACGTCCACCTTTGTTGAAATTACGCCTGTCCTTGATGAAGTTGCGCCCGTCATTGGGCCTTTTCTTCCCGAAAAAAGGTTTGAAACTTTCGGCTCCCGTAACTTGCTCTCTCTTGACTTCTCTTCCTCGGATGCGATCCGACAACTCCGTTGCATCTTCCAAGAGTTGTGCTCTTCGTACCGCATCACTATATATTTGAATATCTATCGGGGCCAGTTGAGTAATATATTGTTGCTTAAGGCCATTAAGAAATCTCTGTGCCTTCATTTTGTCGGTACCCATGAGATGTGGAGCGTACCGAGATAACCTTGAAAATTATGCTTCATATTCCGCAACTGATAATCCCCTTTGTTTCAAAGTGACAAATTCGGCGGCCTTTCTTTCTTGTACTCGGTCGGAGAAGTATTTACTATTGAAATGTTCCATGAACTCTTCCCATAACACTTGGTCGTGCGGTAGAGTAGCTTCGACTGATTCCCACCAGGCACGGGCATCTCTTTCCAGTTGGAAAGTAGCGAGTAGGACCTTTTCCTCATCGGCACATTGCATGACTCGTAAAATCCTCTCGATTTCCTTAATCCAGTGTTCGGCCTCATCCGGATCCGTAGATCCAGCGAACTTGGGAGGGTTCATGCTTCGGAAATTCCTATGCAATTCACCAGCTCCTCGGTTTGCTCCTCCCTGAGCAACCTGTTGGAGGGCTTGGGTTAAGCCTTAAACGGTGCGCTGCATCTCGCGCCATTGAGCTCTCTCGATGGCCATTTGCGAGAATTAGCCTGAAACCATAATTACAAGGTTTATTATTTTTGTTTTCGTATTTATTTCCTGATAATTCCCTTTTTCTTAAAACTTAACCCGTGTTTCTAACCAAATCTTACCGGGAAGGTTTTGAGACCTATCCAATCTCTAGATATTGATCTTAAACCTAACCTAAGTTTAAGAATGAACCTATAATTGTGAAACCTAGGATTTTATGTAACCTAAGCTCTGATACCACAAAGATTGTCACGCCCCGACGCGAAAAATCGGGAGCGCGAGCAAGTCATAAACGAGCGTGTCGATCAGAGCATGTACAAATTTATTTCTAAAGTCAGAAATGAATGGGAAAAAGATACTTTTATTCCATCAAAATGAAGTTTACATTCCTAATTCATAAGCCATAAAGGCAAATTACAACTTCCAAGTCCAAAATACATTATTCTTGTAAAAACACTAATGATCTACATAAACCTAGGTAACAAGGAAAATCACTCTCTCACTCTTGTCTATTCCCTTGTTCATTTTCATTTCCTGCAACAATTAACCAAAACGTAGGGTGAGCAATAAGCTCAGTAGGATTTTATATCTCTAAGAACCAGGCAATCTTAAAGTATTTAGCATGTTGAATAATTTTCCAAGTTGAATCGGGGAATGTTTAATTATGAAATTCGAGTAGAATTTTGTATAAGGAATTTCAAGTAACAACAAGATAACAAGATATCAAGAGAAGTTTTCAAGTAATAACCTTTGAACAAGTAAAGAATTTCACGAATTTGACCATTTCACGCAAGTCAAGTAATTCATGTAATTTTTTAAGTAGTCGTGTAAACAAGTACGAGTAGTGGAATACCGTATCAAGTAAATCTATCTTGCACTTCGATGCAAGGCCACACCGTTGGTCAATCAACTCCCATGGGCACAAGTACTTTCGGGCACTCCCCCCAAGACCAGACCGGGCCCCATTAATGTCAGACATTGAGTCATATGGATCCGAAGATCCCAAGTACATTTAGACATCCACTTTAATGTATATGGCCAACGATTTTCAAGAAAATGATGTTTGTAATAAGCACAGATTTGACAAAATTTCAGAAGTTGCAAGAAAAGTAGATAATAATTTAAGGCATCATGTTTAAAGACATTAAGTCGTGGAATTCAAAAATGAACGGTAAGTAGGAAGAAAATTTAAGATAATAATTTTATTAGAATTATTTTAAATTTCTAAGCTTAAATCTCAGAATCATAAAACATCAATTTTTAGTAAAGAACAATTCTTTTGTAAAGAAATATATAAACTTATGAATTAAAATCATGAGTTTAGATATTAGTATTTAATCATACATTAATTAACAATATGACAAAAAATAGATTTATCATGTTGAAAGTAGTTTTCATATATTAATATGATAGAAAATAGCTTTCTACATTCAGAAATAATTTTTATACATCAATATGATAGAGAATAGAATAGTTATAGGATAAAAAGACAGTTACTGTCTGTTAACGTGCTATAGCTCAAGGTCACGTTCATACAGCATATATAAGATAGTATACATATTTAAAATATTATATTTTGATCGTCAGGAATTTCGGAAAAAATTTTATGAACACGCTATACTTACCTGGCGCGATCTTCCTGAACGCGCTGGTCAAGAGTGGAGCGTTCAGGAACATATATATATATATATTTAAAATGTTTGAAAACTAAATGAAAGAGATAAGTTCTGTATAAATCATAATAGATATACACACCTGATATATATATATAAACACCTTATGTATAGGTATTTATATTAGAAGTATTATACTTTTGACCCCTGGTCATTCGGGGTTATGGGTATGGACGCGCTAGCAGATACTAGCGCGTTCAGATACTAGCGCGTTCATGAAGAACGCGCTAGTCAAGTATAGCGCGATAAGACAGTATTATTATATTATTTTATCTATATTTTTGAAAATTTGGTCAAAGGGACGGGGTCTGTCGGAACGCGCTGGGTCGGGCTGGCGCGTTCAGAACGCGCTACTGAGGTATAGCACGTTCTAGACCTGATGAAAAAAACGGAAATACCCCTCCAATTAAATGACCATAACTTATTCGTTTCTCAATGGAATTTAATAAATGAGCTATCAATGGAAAGAGCACTGAAAGATACATAAGATAGCATGCTTTAATTGAAGTTTAGCCTGAGAGACAACTACCTTTAGACGGATCTAAAGAAATATCCCCAAATAATAGAAAACCCTTTGATCTTTCAAATCTTCCTTCAAATCCTCACCAATCTTCGCAGCAGTATAACCTTAACCTCCAGGGATGATTTGAGGGTCGAATGGGGTTCTATTTATAGCCAAAATTTGGCCAAATTTGTCAAGATTCCTTGCCTAACAATGCCAAACTTTCCAACTCCGAATTGGAAGAAAATTCTAATTTTTCTTTTTAATCTAGCCTTCATTTGGTGTGAAACCAGTGTAAAAACGGCTGGTCTAAGGTGGGCTGTTAGGTAAGGGTCGATTTTTGAGTCAATCTTCTAGAAATGGGGTTATTTTAATCCCTTAAATTACATATTAAACACATGTTACGAATTTTGGTCTAATTAACCTTTAATAAATCCTTTAATCCATTAATCCAATCCATTATAGATTATCCAATAGGCCAATTGTGATCCTAGTCCATTACATGAACTTTTATTGGGCTTACTATAATTTATCTAAGGTTTAAAGTATTTAATATCTATTTACTTCTAGTTAATTCAAGTAAATTCAATAAACTAGCTTATTTCATATAGGAAAAATGTAATTCGATTATTTCATGAAAATTTTAATTACATAATGAAATTAAAAAAATTATTTCTCATTTTTAATTATCGGGTTTCTACAATACGCGAAGGAACTCTCAGACCTGCCGAGGAGGAGGAGACACCAAGAGGAGTCAACTTCCGAGCACGTCTCAGGCACTACGAGCACCCTCCAGGAACTCCTTTCCGGCTCCAGGCTTGATCATTCTACTCTCAAACTCTTCTCCCCTCATCGTCTCCTGTTGATCCTCATCCAACACGGCCCTTACTTAAACATCGGAGGGTTGTCCCCTGGGATAACGTTCAGGACTCCTTCTGACGCCCTCTCTCTGGTGTTTACAGACTTTCACGAGTGGCTTGACATTCTCCCCCAAACAAATAAATCTTAAAAGTGTGATACGATATTCGGGAGATCATTTTTCCACCTCTACAGATATAATTATTGTTTCAAGTAATTTTGATTTTTGTGTTGTCGACTCAGTTGTACATTCCCCTCCCGTGCAGGTAAAAAGGTAAACTATGAGAGCTTCACATGGTTTCTTTGGAGAATCTTCCTCAAAAAAAAAACCTAATTTTACAAGGGTGTCATGGACTACTTTTTATTATTTTACTAAGTCTGGTGTTCTTTACGGCCCTCTCCGAAAACAAACATTGAAAAGTTCACATATGTTTGGCTGATTTGTTTGCACCCTTAACAGCTAGAGAAACCGGCGTTGAGGGGACAAAAAAATAATAATGGTTAACGTTGCGTGGATGGCACGTATTTGTCCCCTACCCAGAGGGGATAACTGTTTTGACGCAATTAATGAGAAGTCTCTCTTTGTACCTCCATCAAAATGTACTCCCATGCCGGTTAAAATCAATAAAGTTTCTCGAGGTGTTCTATTTCGTTTCTTCGGTTGCCACACTTTTGACTTGGCTACAATTTTACATCTCAATGGACCTGTAAACTGTAAACAGCATGATGTTATAAATGGTTGTTATACACGCGCAGGGAGTCACTTGTTGTTTTGTCCTCGCGGCGGGAGTTTACACTCGCCTTTTACGGAAGTCAGAGATAGGTTGACTGGGCACGCAAGGATTCCGGGGGTATTGAGAAGAAGGCAGAGAGAACAATGGGAACGCATTGGAAGGTATGGCATATGGTTCATCAGTCTCGGAGACTGGGATAGGGATGACTGGGTGGAATGCGGGCGTGTCAGTCGATTTCTCGACGATCACCTATGGAACCAAGGATTGACCGGGGAAGCGTCGCCAGGACGCGGCACGTGGCTCGAGAGATCAGGCGACACGTGGATGAAGGGGTTCCACGGGTGCGAGTGCGCATGTGATTATGGGGATTCGTGTACTGGACATCTTTCCCCACCGGTCGCAAGCAACCGGTGTTTATTTTACATCGGATTGAATCCGAATACCTTTGTTTCTACTGCCGAAGAGAGAGTCAAGGACCCTGGGAGCCGCGACGTCGGGAGGGCTTAGTCCGTGCAACAGCCATAGGGCAACAGCAACGCAACAGAGATAACTGGAGGCAGAGAGACGGGTTCCGACGAGGAGGGGGATCTGCTCCCTGACTAGATTACATGACTTATATGCCATGAAAGGTATTTATATGGGGGCATGAGAGCCTGATTACAATTGCTTGCAAGCCATGGGATAATTCCGTCATTTATGACGGTCCCCAGGTCATTGCGTTATTGTGCAGGTATTTCCGCATTTGTACGTGTCGTCCGTCAAAGGACCTGTGACTCAGTAGGATGGCGCCCGAGGGGCGTTACAATGTATTCCCGACGTGAGACAGTGTCGAGGTCGGGACAGTAGGGGTGCCGTGGGCACCGTTGTGTGAGGGAAGTTGAGTGGTCGGGCGCCGCGGGGCCCCGATATGACTGGAGTAGCTGGCAATCGGGTGCCGAGGGCACCGTTGTGACTAGAGTTGTTGGCAGTCGGGTGTCAGGGGCACCGTTGTGACTAGAGTTGTTGAGTGATCGGGTGCCGCGGGCCCCTATGTGACTGGAGTAGCTGACAGTCAGATGCCGGGGGCACCATTGTGACTGGAGTAGTTGACAGTCGGGTGCCGGGGGCACCGTTGTGACTAGAATTGTTGAGTGATCGGGTGTCGCGGGCCCCGATGTGACTGGAGTAGCTGGTAGTCGGGTGCCGAGGGCACCGTTGTGACTGGAGTTGTTGAGTGGTCGGGCGCCGCGGGCCCCGATGTGGCTGGGGTGACCGGCAGTCGGGTGCCAGGGGCACCGTTGTGACTGAAGGAGGTGAGCGTCGGGAGACCTTGATGGTCGTGCTCGGCGCCCGGTGTGACTGACAGTCGGGTGTCGGGGGCACCGTTGTGACTGAAGGAGGCGAGCGCCGGGAGACCTCGATGGTCGTGCTCGGCGCCCGTTGACAGAGGCAGGGGCCTGATGCTTCATCTTGCGCCGGGACTTGTGAAGTATGCCCATTGTCCGGGTAACAGTGCTGAGGGCACGCTTATCGAGGTGAGACCAAGATGACGCACAGTCATCGAGGCGGGGAACCAAGCTGGGTACTTTGATTGAGCCATGTCTGATGGTACTCGATCATTGAAGCAGTGACTAGGCAGGGTGCCCTCATCAAGCCACATCTACGTCGTGCGTGAATGTTGAGGCAGGAATCGGGCAGGGTGCTCCCATGAAGCGGCATCTGGGTCATGCACGAATGTCGAGGCATGGCCCGAGTAGGGTGTCCCTATCGAACAACGTCTGGGGATGCATGACTGTCGAGACAGGGCTCGGGCAGAGTGATTTCATCAAGTGGCATCAGGGTCGTGCACGAATATTGAGACAAGACCCGGGCAGAATGCTTTCACTAAGCAAGATATGGGGTCGTGCACGATTATCGAGATGATGTACGTTCATCACAATAGGGGGCCGGAGGTCGGTGTTTGGGCTAGACGTCGTGTGAGGGATGCTCATGCGGCATGCCCTCGACGAAAGCCTAGCAAACACACTCACAAATCTCCTTAGCGCGCCCTTGCTCCTTGCATTGATGGTTGAGGCTTGATTCTTGTTGTTGTATGCTTGATTCATGCCTCTTGGGCTCCCAAAGGGGGGCTTTTATAGGGAATTTGAAGGGGCAGGAGGGGTTTAGGCGGACCAGGTTTGGGGGCAAAGCTGGTCCGGGTAAACCCCTTAAAAAGTATTTTTTTCCCCAAGGGGGGGTTTAGGCAGACCAGACCCAGTCTTGGATCTGGTCCGCCTAAACCCCCTGTTGGTCCGCCTAAACCCCTCCCCGGAGGGGTTTACGTGGAGTAAAAAAGTATTTTTTTTATTTTCTATGGGGTTTGGGCGGACCAGCCTTGGGGGTGAGGCTGGTCCGCCTAAACCCCCTCCCCCAGGGGGTTTAGGCGGACCAGCCTGGAGGTCCAGACTGGTCCGCCTAAACCATCCCCCAAGGGGGGTTAGGCGGGTTTGACTGGAGGGTTTAGGTCGATCCGCGCGACCTGACCGCGTAAGTTGATCCGCGTGCGAGGGCGCACGAGGGTGGTGCATGGCGCGATGGGTTGCTGGGAGTCGCGAGTTGGACTCGGACTCACTGTAGAGTGGCTGGAACATACGCGCCCACCAGGTGCTCGAGGAGATTCCCGACACGCATGTGTGGGCCGTATAATGGTGCTGTGAGCTCCTGAAACTTGTGGTTGGCCCAGATGGGTCTTCCTTTGACTTCAGAGGGCTGGAGGGAGGCGACTCGAGGGTAGACCCCGGCCTCGTTGCTGGGTGCCACATGGCGTGACTTGTAGTCTGGGCGCCCCCGGGTCGGCTCGGGTAGCTGAGTTGAACGCGGGTAAACCCGCAAATTGAGTGATCGGGGGTGGACCCGATCGATTGTCGATGTTGCCATGGGTCACGGCTAGCTGGTTAGGACCCTTGGTTGGGCCCGGTGACATGGGCGTCGACATGATGATGTCATTTGCCTGGTGGTCGGGGTGACCCTCGCTCCTTGGCGAAGAGTCGTATGATGCGGAAGGCTGCTCTGAGTCCCGAGTTAATCTGGTTGTTGAAGCGTCGGCGGTGTGATACCGTATGTAGGGTGTACGGGGGTGATCCCAGGATCTTCACAGAGTGTCGTAAGGTACGGTAGGTTGTCCCGAATCCCGAAACTAACTCGATTGTCCGGAAACTGGCTAACATAGTGCCATTTGCTTGGGGCCGATCCCTGATTGTTATGCTGCACCGCTTGATTCGACGAAGTGTCTCGATTTTCGAGCTCAACTTGACTAGTAGAGCAGCTTTGACGATGTGCCATTTCACTCTATTCAGAGAGTATTTCCCTATGCTTAATCTTCGATTAATTCGAGGAAATAAGTCAGTGCCAACAATAGTTTAGCATTCTTAATAAATTAAAATTCATCGTCATTTTCTACATCAACGATGTAAAAAATTGGTTTCAACTCACAAGAATAAAGGGTGATGTCCCTGCAACAACCGTAGGACATGAATGAATGAGAAATAGCGCTCAAATGGTGGCGCCGTTTGTGGGAATTAAATGGCATGTTCCAGCTTCAACCTCACGATACTCCACTCCGAGATACGGCGGTGGTTATCAAATCAATCAAAACATGTTAAACACAGGAATATTACAACCCATCATCGATTATCATATCTCACCCAAGGTTCGTCGACTCGGTGATCTGTATCGGATTGAATCTTTCCTGATCCGATACGGTACGTCCGAGTCTCAATCAACTCGGCACGACTCGACTCTCTCTCTCCCACCTCCTCCTCTCTCTCTCTCTCTCACTGCGACTCAATCCGACTCGACCGATCCTGAGAGTGATCCGCAACGTATCAAATTTTTCCAAATACAATACGGCACGCCCGAGTCAGACCAAGTCAGACCGAATCAACAAACCATGATCCCACCCAAGCTACCAACCTCATCAGAGTTTGAAGAATTAGGGAGCCTAATAATAATAATAAATAAATAAATAGGTGGATTAGGAGAGAGAGTATTCCTAATATTGATATTTCTTAGGGACCGAACACTTCAAAACCCAAATAAGAATGGTGCCACACAATTCGATCCCAATTTTTTTTTCAAGCTACACCGTTAATAAACTATTTCTAGATTAAAATTCATATAGATCCAATATGTATTTCTTATACATTGGATAAATATAAAATCATTTAGTATATGAGTTTTTGATATCAGATTTGAATGATTTTTACAAACTGTATTCAAATTATAATATTAGAAAAAAAATTAATGGCGTGGATTGAAATTTTCCGAATGGACAACATGATTTTGAAGTAAACAACACCATTCTTATTTTGTCATAGAACCCTCCTCAAATCGTTAGATTTTCTCTACTATAAGTAAACTTATGGTATCATGTGATAGTTAATTTTTAATATCAGATTTGAATGATTTTATATTTATAATTAAATGTATGACATTGGAGAAGATATAACGATATAGCTCGAAAAATAGAAATTGAATCACGTGATTTTGAAATAGATAACAACATTCTTATTTTACCATCTGTGACAATGGAATCCGAGAGAGAGAGAGAGAGAGAGAGAGAGAGAGAGAGACAATGGAATCCGAGAGAGAGAGAGAGAGAGAGAGAGAGAGAGAGAGAGAGAGAGAGAGCAGGTAGTTGGGTCCTAGAGAGAGAGAAAGGAAGCCCGAGCTCAGCCACGATTCATCTCCGGCCGGGGGCCAACCAGGCTCTGCATCAGCTCGGCCCAACTGCCACCCTTATGAGACACAGATTTTTCCCAATACTTTGGCAGGATAGTGGTAGAAATAAGGAGAGCCAAGGCCTTAGACCGGATAATTATCTGTTTAAAATTTGAATCGAATTCGTATTCATTTAATCGGATAATTATCTGACGAATAATTTAATCGGATATCGGATATCCGATTATATTAATCGGATACGAATTCAAATATTGAGATATCTATATCGGATATTATCCAACCGAATATGAACCCTTAGATAAAAATTTAATGATATACATATTCTATATATAATTAACTTAAATCTTAATATATTGTTTGATTATTCTTTTTTATCTTTTTTTGATCTCATAATATAATTTAAAAATAAAAAATTCACTTACACCAACTTCCTAAGTTATCTCCTATTTTTTAAGACGAAGTCTAATCTTTTGATAACATCTCTCAAAATAAAAAAAATTCACTCTTTCTTTATTTTTTTAAAAAAATAATATATGATACTCTCACGTGGCTAACACAACTCACTCCCTAAATAGGTCTAGTAATTATCCGTTTAAAATTCGAATCGAATTCGAATTCGTATTTATCCGATCATTATCTGAATAAAATATCCGACAGATAATTCGATTACTAATCAGATAATTCAATTACTAATCGGATACAAATTCAGATATCACACTATTCGCTATGTATCCGACCGTTTATAGGTCTACAAGGTCCCATGTTAAAATCTGGAAGAGCGCCACTTGCAGTTACATCACAGTCCCGACCATTAATTCAGCCGGGACAGATGGGACAGGGTAGCAGGATAAGTACACAGTTGTGTAAGAGAGCACGCAACCGGCTGGCTTGGAAGATGCCTGGAAATTGGCAGGCCCAAACTAGTGCAACTACCATTTCGGCAGATGCAATTTTATTATTGACCCAGAAATAGAGATCAGAAGAAAAAAAATTGCCCACTTTACATGGATGTTATAGAGATCATTTCTGGTCTCAAAATAAATTCTGGCACGAGTTAGGTTGGGACTGTGGCTTGGCCTGGACATGGCCTTACCTCAGCAAAAGAGGAGAGGTTGCATGTTCCATTCCCAGCTACCAAAAAAACAGCGTGGCAAAAAAAGGAAGGTTTACAAGCTGCTGAGCCTGAACTTTTGCCTGCCCACTTTGGCAGATGCCCAAGGGCTTCCCTGACCAGCTCGTCAGAAGCCATGCAGGAACCTAGAAGCAGCCCGGAGCACTTTGAACAAAAAATATCCTGATCAGGAATGCCACCAATTTAATTTCAATAGGAAGTTGGTAACATTGGAGAGAAAGGGTACCACTAAAAACAGAAATGGAAATGGCAACTTCTCTGTTCTCTAAACAGATGAGTAGACAGAATTTAAGAAGCAGGATTGGTTTATCGTGTCACTGATGCCTTTGCCAAAAGTACTCCTGTTCCCCCTTCCTATTCTCGCTCTTAACTCCCTCTTTGATAGAGGGATAGCCAAAAAGAGGGTTATCCCTCTGTTGGTCATGGAATTTTTTCTTTTTGTTCTCACATGATTTGAGATGGGTATAAATTTCTTTAACTCTACAGAGAAAAAAAAATCTATACCGGTGCACGTACGAGGCAATTTAGATAGCCTGTGCATGTTCATTCCGTGAGTTTAGTTTGATCAGACAATGTAGATTCAAGTGCGAGACTTTTCCTCACTGACCGTAACCAGTGTTGATTTTCATCGACATAACATCCGAACATTCTTGATTAATTATCGAAGAAAACCCTAGAATACATTTGTTGAGGGCATACTTACTTGCACGGCTCGCACTGAACTCCTCTCTACAACAACAACAACACCACCAGCTATTGACGGAATTAGAGTTTTATCAAAGGCCGTGTTTGGTTGGGAAAAACCCTATGATTTGTGGATATGTTGGTAATTTACAGAAGACCTAAGACACATTAGGGCATCCCGATGCTTTCTGGATCCCAGGAATATTTTGATAATTTTGTGGGTTCCAAGAGTATTTTGATATTTTTCTCTCTGGAGGCCATGGGCGAGATTTTAATGGCACCCGGGTGCAAACATAATTAGGTAATACCCACGAGTGTGATAACAAGTTGGTGACCGGGAGAAAGTGCACACATAATCATCCCTAACGAGATAGGGATGTATACACAATTTTATTGTCAGCCGAGATTTTTATGCAATCATACAAATATACACAAACATAGCTGATGTATTCATAATTCGTGTGAATACAAGAAGTTGTCGATAGATTGTCGACTGTATAACGAATTTCCACACAAACGCGGGATAATCACAATTTGAGAAACTTATAGGGTATAACTGCAATTATAAGACTTATGAGTTTTCTTGAGATTTTGGGAAGGGCATTTTTGTAACTCTTAATTAGTTCGAGAAGTTACATTACTTTGCTGTCCAAAGCCAGAAAACAACCACACATGGCCACTAGGGACATAAATGCAGACCTGAGATATTTATTTATTAATACCATAGGGTAGGCCGCACAAAAGAACACAACTATTGAGGGCATAAATATAAGACCCAGGGATATTTTTATATACATTCCTCGAAATGGGTCAACCAGAAGAAAAAGTCTAGCACTTATGTCTTATGTCTTGGTGTCCTCTGTATGTGTCCGTCTGTGTGTTCCTTCTAAACCCATCGGGTATATATAGAAGATGTTGGACCCACCTTGACAAGGTGAATCAGATTTTAGACCCCACCTTGACAAAGTGGGATTTTCCCTCTCTCTTTTTTTTTAAAAAAGGCTCAGAGTTAAATGAGGGGTCCCAGGGTCAAATGACCCCAGACAAACTTCACCGGGGTGAAAAAGGGTGTCAGGAGGAGTGTTTCACCCCGAGTGGGCACCACCCGGGGTCCCGCGACCACGCGCGGGAGCGCACGACCCCGATGGAGCCCACCAAGGTCAAACAACCGGGGGGGGCGCTTTGACCCCAGGTGGGGCCGTCAGGGTCAAATGGCCCTGCAGGGGCCCATTTGACCATGGGTGGGTGTTGAACCCATTATTCGTCTCAAAAATTTGGGACGTTACCCTTGCATTGGTCGAGGTCCATATTCGGCGTATCGCCGCTTCGTGGAATATTCCCACGCAGGGTTCAATATTCGACGTATCGCCACCCTGTGGAATATTTCCACACTTCGGAGCTACGTAGCCCACATATTTCTACAATAATGGATACATCGCAGCAAGCAAGGTTGATGAAATCCGGATTAGACCACCACGATTGTTAGGATCGCGTGGCCCCGGTGCAACCCTAAAAATGGGGGGGTTATCCCTTGGATGCTCGACATGAACAAAGAAAATCCCGCAGCAAGAAGAGGGAGTACAAAGGAGGGTGTACACACCGCCGAAAAAAGTCTCACGCACGTGTACCACGCATCTCGGGCAAGAACAAGCTCCCTCTTCGTAGCCCACGGTACGAGGAAGATGACAA
This sequence comes from Amorphophallus konjac, assembly GCA_022559845.1. Taxonomy (NCBI): domain Eukaryota; kingdom Viridiplantae; phylum Streptophyta; class Magnoliopsida; order Alismatales; family Araceae; genus Amorphophallus; species Amorphophallus konjac. The sequence goes on along the minus strand of CM040117.1, from coordinate 42,926,766 downwards.
ACAAACAAGGAGGCATGTCGTCTCCTCCCTCCACGCGGCGCAGCGAGCAAACGAGCCCTAAAAAGTCCGGGAAGAGCCCTTTTTATTAAAACAGGACGAAGGGGGACCCGTCCGGGGTCGGGGGGACCCGTCCAGGGTCGGGGGGGCCCGTATGCGGTCGCTCAACCTCGGGTGGGCCCGCGCGCAGGCGGGCAAGGCCGCCGGGGGCCACGCAGTCCCGGGCGGGACCTGCCTGGGGTCAACCAACCCTGGGGGACCTGCCCGGGGTCAACCGACCCTGGGGGACCTGCCCGGGGTCGACTGACCCCGGGCAGGCCTGCCCGAGGTCGGCTGACCCCGGGCAGGCCTGCCCAAGGTCGGCTGACCTCGGGGAGGACCTGCCCGGGGTCATCCACCGCGGGCAGGTCCCGTGCGGACCTGCTCGGGGTCATTCGACCCCGGGTGGGTCCGGGGTCATCCACCCCGGGTGGGTCCGCGAGGGAACCCGTACGGGTTCAAACACCCCTGGTAGTCCCCTACTTCTATAAATAGACTCCCAAGGGTCTAGAAAAGGAGAGAACAGACGATGCATTCACCACGCACGGGAGGCATCTAGCACAAGGATTTTGTTCGTTGTCTTGGCCTGTGAGGGGTAAGTCCCCGGGTCTTGTGTATATGCCCCTAAGGGGTATTTTTGTAATTATGCCCCTTGGTGGGCCATGTTTGTAAGTTTCCATGTCCCGGGACGACTAAATTAAGTAGTTATGTCCCATAATGGGGGAATTATGAAAATGTCATTCCTTAGTTTGCGAGAAATAAAATGTCATGTTGTTTACAGTTCTACCCTGCAATTTCTTGTAATTAGGGCTACGTCCCTACTTTCTGCATTAGTGCGGATCTTTGTACAGTCGACAACTCGCCGACAACTCTTGCACTCACTGGGGCCATAAATGTATCTGGTGCATTTCACAAATCTTCTTGCTACATCGATCGGGGAAAATTATAAGAAACCCCCCCCCCCGACTTTCGGGAATTACATTTATACCCCTCCTTCGGCAAAATTGACATATGCGAGCCTTCTACGAAGCCCTTGTCACTCCTTCAGCTCGAGGATGTTGTCGGCCCATTCCGGCATGTGGGTGCCGTCTCAAACCTATGTCCAAGTAGGGTTTGGTAAAATTACTAAAATACTCTTACGACCTAGAAGTGGCCCAGTCACTCCTAAGATCCTCCACAAATGACCCTAGCGCCTTGGAAAGTCAGTAACCCTATCCTACTATCATTCCAACCCAAGAATTTTTAGGAATACCCATGGCCTGGTAAAATTATCAAAACACCCCCAAGAGGGTAAAATTATCAAAATACCCTCGGGGTCCAGAAAACTTCCCTCCACTTTAAAAATGCCTATGGCTCCTGCAAAATTGCATTCACACTCCTAAATTCTAGAGTTTTGCTTGAACTTAAGAGGCCTTCGACGGAACTCTAGCCAAGTCAGTCTGTTGGTGGTAAACGAGTGGTCATCGAGAGTCACCCAAGTGAACATGCCCTCAACATCCGAACCTATGGAGAGGACTTTCGGATTTCTTTAACAGTCAAACAAAGGTGTTCGGACGTTAGGCCGATGTAAATCAACACTGACTGTGGTCAGTGGGGAGAGGTCCAACACCCGAACCCAAATCGTCTGATATTATACGCACCCACAGAATGAACCTCCACATATAGAGGGGAATATTTCTTTTCAAAAAGAAAAAGATTTATATTTTCATATAAAATTATGTGGCCGACAATGGGACCGCTAGGGTTAAACGACCCCATGCGAGGTCCCCTTTGACCCCGACAGGTCTCCCCGGGGTCCAGGGGACCAGTGTAGGTACTCCTTGACCCCAGGCAACCTGTCTCGAGTCCCCACCCTGTCAAGGTGGGTTAAAAATAGCAACGCAATCCCTTTTTAAAACCCTGGTTGGTCCTCTTTTTGCAGTTTGCTCATAGCCAAGACACGTGGAAGGGACAAAATGCTTCTCCTTTATTTGTTCTTTGGTCTCCTCCGTGCCGTTGACTGAGGAGAGAAGTTTGCCTCTGTCGGGATCGTCTCATATCGTGCCGGACTTTCCATTGGTGGGTGAACATCTTCCACATGTGCATCCTTTTGCTGCGATGGAGCTTTGCTTGGTCCCATACCTCCTGCGAAAATTTTCAGGATTCAGAGAACTGTCCAGGACTACAACGACACTTGGCTCTATATCGTTCATGGGTCGTTGTGGTATCACTTTGAGGGAATTATGATTGATGGGATCTTTGATGTGGAGTCCCAGAACATGGAGATAACTCCATAGAAGGGCGGTACTGGCCTTGCGCCGTATTTCGACCGCCGCCGAAATATAGTATAATTGACCTCGATTAATTTGAGAAAATTATCTCGATTAAATCGAGAATAATATGTGCACCAAATGCCCCCTGAGGGACGTCCATGTAGGTCGGAGGCAGGGGCGGGCAACCTGTGCCCATCGTAGTTTGATTGTCTGTCCCAAGTCTCTTCAACATAATAATGGGACTTTTGTAGGACTACACGATATTGTTTTATTGCTATCCTTGAAGATTTATTATAATCCTCTACTTCTTTTCTCTTTCTGCAGCGCTTGTGAACATGGCCTATGATAGTGGAGACAGAGACCACCCCAGGAGGCTAAGGATTAGAGATTTTGATGACTGCTATGTCAAGCGGACTGATCGGCACATGCCACCACTTCCACTGCGCACCATCACTATAGAGAATTTTGATGGAGTGGATCGTGGTTTACTCTGGGTCGCTGAGGGCCCAACTGAGGGTGCTAGTGAGGGCGAGGGCATTGAGGACTCCACTCGCATTACAAGAGGAAATGGAGTTTATGCGTATGACCGGTCGGAGGGATATCCATCCCACCACCCATTGGATCGTCACCTCTTCCTCTTCATTCATAGATTTGTTCCCATTAGCATGGAGAGTGATGATCCCCTTTTGCCAGAGGTGGGGCACCATCTTGAGCGGGCCATACTGCTGAGGAGAGAGAGCATGTAGGGCACCTACACTTTTTCTTATTCGAGCTTTCTGGAGGGTTTCACTTGGCAGAGACAGTATCCTGACCAGGCGAGTCTGGGTTTCTTCAGTCACTTCAACAGCTTCAGGGTTCATGCTACTCCATTGTCTCCTACTATTTGGCACTTGTATGGGCGTCACAGAGTTATAAAGCCTGTAATGGAGGGTTTATTCTTGACACCCTCGGGGTGAACTTTGTAAATGATGATTATACCCATGATTGCTTGCTAAAGAGAGTCTTAGCGCTGAAGGCTCCCTACTGGTATGGGAAGTGGTCTGTCATCCCTTCTCATAGTTATCACCGAGGTGCGACAGAGTGGCTTTAAGGTGTCCTGACTGTCTATAAATCAGTGCTAGACAAGGCAGGGAGTCGCCATGCAATGACGGCAACCCTATATTCTTATCCCTGCCATACAGGCGTGCTTCAGGCTCTTGCAGAGAGGTTCAACTGTCGATGGAACACATTCATCACGGCAGAAGGGGAGACTTCTTTAGCCCTTTGGGCTTTCCACAGGATTTCTGGTCTCCCTATTTGTGGGGGAGTTTATGAGGAGTTGTCCCTGGATGATCTCCACAGTAGTCACTCAGATGGGGCCGACAAATACCATATGCCTTATTGCTTCAGATATCTGATGAAAACATGGAGAGATTTGACCCGAATGGGTAAGGAGAGGACCCCTCGTACATCCAAGGTGACTTTAAATGCCTAGGTGAGTCACTTTTACAGCAGCCCTTTTTGCTTCCATGAGGAGTTTGCCCAACCAGGTGTGACCTGGGAGCAATGTACAGAGGTCAGGCTGACATTCCCTCCACATCCACGCCATTTGCCTACTGTAGCGCAGGGGTGGAATTCACGTGGGTTACCTCCACTCACATATTTGGCGGCTTATTTGGCCTATTGGTTGGCCACTTTTGTGATTCCTCATCGTGAGGAAGGTGTTCTTCGAGCCGAGGTGATATATATAGCTTGTCTGATGGCATGTGGCCAGAGAGTAGCTCTTGCACCTGCTGCCCTTGCGAACATCTATCACTCTTTTGGGGCCTTGACAGCACATTCCTCTCCCAGGGACGAGTATTTTGATGCTAACTCACTATTTGGTGCTTGAACTAGACTTCTATTCTTGGAGTTTTCACAAAGATTACCAATTGATAATCCTACAGCTCCACTTGTGTTTGCTTTCATTGGACACCCAAATCAGGATGCAGTTACACAGCTGATTGGTGCTCGTCGGGTCATGTCTTTCCTCCCTATTAGGAGGGGCGAGGGTTTGGACTTGATCACTTCTCCCACCTTTACCACCCCTATCTAGAGTAGGAGGGAGATTCAGTTACTTGTAGGCTATCTTCGTGGGTTTTGCCCTCTTCCCACGCTCTTGCTGAGTGGGTTCTGTGCATACATTCCAGCGTTCTTGTTTATCGTCGTTCCAACAGTATGGCCCTTAAGCCTTACTACCCATACCGATTTGCCCGGAACTTTGGGTATGACTAGGTCATTCCTCCTAATGGAGAGTTTCCTCTGGCTTTTTGACAATATAAGCACAGAGACGTGTATTTAGTTGTAGCGGCATAGCGTGGCTTCCTCTGTCGTGATGTGAAGGACGATTATCCTATTCCAACGCAGGCACGCAAGGGTCATTTTGATATACATTATACGCACCGGTGGTTCAAAGTCAGCAATATTTTCAAGCAGTATAGTGATACCATTAGATTTGTTGAGGAGAGGCATTTGAGGAGGGAAAATCTACGTCCTTTACTCCTTGACCTAGGTTTTGTCAGGTCACATTTTTTTGGGGCCACCAGGGCCATCAAGGACATAGAGAATGCCTGGAAAGTAGAGGGCCGGTCCATTCCCGTAGACAGGATCCAATATACTGGGGCTCTGAAGCCCTTCCAGGGTATAGTAGGCGCAATCCCAGCCCCTTCTTCTGGCCATGGGGGGGGGCTATAGCTCTTCACTGACCTATTCTTGGTGGGAGCATTTCAGGAGCTCCTGTGGTCTGAAGAGGAAGTCTCAGTTGTCACAGTCGATGCTTGAGGGAGCACTTGGAGGCAACACCTTCGCGGAATGGAAAGCCCATGTGATTAATGTAGTGGGCTCCGATGGCCCCGTGAAATATATTTCCGAGTTGAAGGTGGCCATTACTCTGAATGCAATCTTGGACGTTGCGAGGAGGGTGGCTCATGTTCTCCAATTAAAACACAAGTAAATCATTTTGAGACCTCTGAGACCCATGGGAGTAGCAAGTTTTTTTTTGGCACCAAACAAGGTCCTTAAATCGATCTGGGGAGAGCGAACACCATCTTTAGAGAAGAGGTGTGTTCCCGCTCCACCAAGATAGGTTTAGGCCTAGCTTTTATTAAAATGGAATGAAGAACTATAAAGATCTCTGGGGCATACCCCTGCATGTAAAAAAAGAATGAATGAAATGTTGAACCCAACAAATAATCGACCAAGGCCCAAATAAAGCTAAAAGTTACAACGGTGAGGGATGTCGGATGCGTTTAGGACATCACATCCATGCGCCTTGACTGGTAGCTAGCTCCAAGATAGAAATTCAATGTTAACCTTGGCGTGACACGCATGAGAGGCGAGAGCGTGAGCGACCCCATTAGCTTCCCGGTATACATTATGGATCAGCCACTTATAGGTGTCAAAAAAAATGTAGGATCTCATCCCACCATGACCTAACAGTCCACGAGGGGTGGCCTCTTTGATAGATTAAGGAAACAAGGCATTGCGAGTCCGAATAAATAAAATGAAGCGGCAGTGCACATGGGAGTAGCAGGTAATTGCTTCATTGCCTTCTTTTTACTGTATGCGTATTTCTATATCTTGGAATGCTTATCTCATTCATTCCCTTGTCATTTGCAGATGGCGTCGACGGCCAAGAGGATGGGGTCTCTCCATTGGACGATCATCTAGATGCAACCCTAGGCGAGGCTAATATCTCCTCAAAAAGACGTCGGGTTGAAAACGAGGAGGATATGAGGCCCTCCTCTCACCCCAGGGAAGAGTCTCCCGCCAGAGTGGATGCCGCCAGTAAGTGACATGATTTTTTGATTTTTTAATAGCATTTACAACATGCATGAGATATTAAAATATCACACATAACTTAGTCCAATGCAGGTCCCCCCGAGGCTAGAGTAGGGATGAGCTTTTCCCCTCCTCCGGAGAATGCCTTCACAGAGGCGAGACTGGTCCTTGATGAATCCAACCAGGATATTGTCTTCGATGTTGAGGACTTGACTGCTCCTACCGATGACTATACGCTGGTGACCACAGCCTCTACTTTGCTTGATGTGGAGAGGGTTTCTAACACTCAGGCTTCAGGTAGATCCTCTTAGTATATCTCCCCCCCCTTCTTGTACGAGAGGGGCCAAACATTTTTACTAATGCAAAATTTCTTACAGGAGATCTCGGAGTCATCCCCAGTCCTCCTATCAGGGAAGGCGACAACTCCTCTTCTGGCAAGGGAGACTCTCCAACCTCTAATTCCCCCGGTGGGGAGAATTCGAACACTTCATCGAGCACAGGGGGCTTCTAATTCTTCATCTAGTGAGGGTTCTTCTTCCTCCCTGACTAGTTCCCCCGAGAGCGGGGAGTTAAGGACTATCCCAGGAAGCAGAAGTCAATTTCGTTGTCTTCATTTGTGCTTTGTAGCTTTTTCCTTACTTATCTTGCTACAAATCATGCAACTATTGAGGTGGCTACCTCTATAGGGATGTTCTCTCGGCTTGTTGAGCCCGATCCATACATGGATCTCCCAAACTACCAGGAGAACCTGAGAGCTATGGGGTCTGGGATGAGGGTTGGTATAGGCCTCCCAGAGTCGGGGACTTCAGATAGTGTCGCGTTGCCTTTTGCCTCGGGGCTATTAACGCACACCACCAGCTTGGTGGAGACTAGTGTGGTGGATCCTCCGGGTATGAACTCTGCCTCTATATTGGCTTTGCTCACACTTTTTATTGGCATTCAATGTTTCATTGATTTGAACAGTTACTAGCCCAATTGAAGAGGAAGTTGTCCCTCTGCCTGACGAGACTGCAATAGTGGGAGCAACACCTCATGCTCCTCTAGAGGAGTAGGATGCTCCTAGCGAAGCCACTGCACCCATTGAGCCTTTAGCTCCAGGTGTTCTTTTAATGGAAATTTATATTGTAGCCCAACTGGTGGATATCTCCTTATTATGTTGACCATTTCTTTGTGTCTTTGCGACAGTTCCACTCTCCATAGAGCTGATGGTGGAGACTTCTAAAGTGGCACAAACTCATGATGAGGAAGTGCCAGCTGAAGAGGAAAATATGTCCCTCCATATGGAATTCACCCCTTCTACTGCCCCAAAGGAAAGAAGTGTTTCGACGACAGGTATGTCTTATCCCATTATGCTCTCATTCTCAGCACTTTCGTAAATAAGTCTGAGTTACACATGGATTTGTTCCACATGTAGAGAGTATAGCCACTAATACTCAGCCTACTAGATCAGCATTGGCACCTGCTAGTGTCCCTCCTTTAGATTCTCAAGAGGAGCCTCTTCCTGGGGTTGTAGTTGAGCACAGTCCCACCCTAGGTGAGGGCATTGTAATATGTAAGTTACAATTCTGCTCAATTTTTCTCTTAACGTGAAAGGGCACTCATTAGATTTCATCTCCTTTCTTTGTTTCAGTTCAGTTGATGAGGCTTCAGAGAGCTTCCCCACCCTTGGGATAGAGTGGTTGGATGGTCCCCCACTGGGCGTGTCACTGGCAAGTGTTGATATGGCTGCCCAACTTGCTCAGAACCTTCAACTGCTTCTTCAGATTGATCCCCTTCCTACTGTTGAGGCCATGAGGAGCAGTCTTGAGGGTTATACTAGGGGCTACCATGCATTTGCTCTGCCCAGGGATGCTTGGATGGCGAACTTCGTAGCACTATGGGATGAGTTCGCACACCTCCATACTGTCCAGGAGCGACAACAGAGGACCAGGGTGATGATCTAGCAGGAAGAGGAGAAGCTTCAAGATTGTAGGTGGCACAGGCAGAGGGATATGCCCAGGCTGAAACTGTTAGATTGCACGATCAGATGGCTTCCCTCGGAGTGGAGGAACTGCAGAGGGACTTGCAGGAGGTCTAGGAGGAACGTTGCCGTGCGCAGGCCAAGGCGAAGACCATCCAACGTAGGGGTAATCATAATTTGGGTTCAACCCAAAAACTAAACCGAACCGATAGATTTGGTTTGATTTGGTTTGGGTTGAAATTTAAAAAAAATGGGTTTGGGTTCAAATCGAACCGTATTAAAAATTTTGGTTTGGTTTGATTTTGAAGTTCGGAAAACCGAACCGAACCGAATAACCTGAATTTAAGGATATTTTTGTCAAGTTAATATAAGTGTATATATAACTATAAACCCTAATTCCAAAAGTCCAATCCCCATCATCCTGATGGGGTTTCCGACTCTATAAAGTAAGTTTCAAATCACCTTCCATTTTACTGTAACTAAAATTCTTACTTTTTAATGTGAAAATATTGTGGAGCTTACTCTTACAAGTTTCAACTTTTGATGTTATTTCTTTAATATTTACTTTATTTGGTAGAAATTCTTTACCCTATCTTTCTCTACTCATGTTTGAATCCAATCTAATTTATAAAAGGGGACATGAATAAGGTTTAAAGCGAACCAAACCGAATTAATTCAATTCAGTTTGGTTTGGCTTCAAAATAGTTTGATTTGATTTGGTTCGGGTTGAACCCTTAATTCGGTTCGGTTTGGTTTAAAAAATATTCTCTTCAAACCAAACCAAACCAAACCGTGCTCACCCCTAATCCAGCGTAGACTTGACAGGCTCCAGAAGGAGGTCCTTCTGAGTGAGACTCGCGTTGCTGACCTCAGGAGGAGCGAGTCCAAACCTTGATGGGTTTTGATCACTTTTGCGTACAGGGCTTTTGCAGCTTGCCCAATTTTGTTTTGGTTTCCCAGAGGCCTTGTATCAAACTCCTTTATTTTGATGAGATTAATGAATAAAGGATAGAGCTCAGTAGCTTGTTGTTTTCATCCTTTTGTATGTCGACTATTCTCTTCATCTTTCTCTCTTTTTTTCCTTTTTTTTCACTTTACCAAACCTATTGTCCTTTTGGATTTTCGCCAGAACTGACCCCCTTTTACTTTTTCTAGTGCGCCATTGTAGAATTTCATATTGAGATGTTAGCCATTTTTGTCTGAGATGCCCTTGCAGATTTTCACCTCAGTTGGGTTAAAGGCATTATTGGCCTTAGTTGTCCCCCTAACGAGAACAACTAAGTTCGCTGGGGAACCAATATTTTTAGCCCCTTTTTTGTTTCTTTTTCTTTCTTTTTTTGAAAACATCTATGATGTCGATGGGACAAATGACATATCTGCAAAGTTCGAACAATCAAGATTGGCTGACTCTCAGGCTTTGGGAGTCAAGGGTGATGATGTCTTTGGAGGTTTGTAACTGGAAATAAGCCAAAGCGAAAGTTAAGGCACAAATAGGGTTGTAGTCCGAAAGAACAAGGGAGCCAACACTATAAGCAGCAATGTCTGGAACTGACAGCCTGAAAGGAACATGTGAGTCAAAATCGAAGATTAAAACATGAGTAGCGTTGACTCCGAGGGGACGTGTAAGTCAACACTATAGATAAAATGGATGGGTTTGACAGCCCGAGAGGAACGTATAAGTCAAACCCAAAACTGAAACGTGAGTAGGGTTGACAGTCTAAAAGACATATGATTCAACTCTATAAGAGAAATTGATGGATTTGACAGTCCGAGAGAGACGTATGAGTTAAATCTGGAATGAGTAGGCCTAACGGTCTGAAGGACATGTGAGTCAGCTCTACAAGAAGAATGGACCGATTTGACAGCTCGAGAGGGACATACGAGTCAAATCCATAAGTCCAAAATATGGGTAGGGTTGATGTGTTGAAGGACATGTGAGTCAACTCTACAAAAGGAATTGATAGATTTTACCGCCCGGAAGGGACATGTAAGTCAAACCCAGAATTCAAAATATAAGTAGGGTTGACAGTCCGAAGGACATGTGAGTCAACTCTATAAGAAAGATGGACAGATTTGACCATCCAAGAGAGGCATATGAGTCAAATCCAGAAGTCCAAAATATGGGTAGGGTTAACGTGCCCAAAGGGGACACATAGGCTACCACTGCAAACTGAATTAATAGATTTGACAGCCCGGAAGGGATGTGTAAGTCAAACCTAAAAGTTGAAAGATGAGTAGGGTTGGCATCCCAAAGGGGATGCATAGATGCATAGACCAACACTACAAGCCAAATTGATGGATTTGACAACCCGGAAGGGACGTGTAAGCCAAATTCAAAATTCAAAATATAAGTAGGGTTGATGGTCCGAAGGACATGACAGTCAACTCCACGAGAAGAATGGGTGAGTTTGACAGCCCGAGAGGGATGTGCGAGTCAAACTCAGAATTCAAAATAAAAGTAGGTTTGACAATCTGAAGGACATGTGAGTCAACTCTACAAGAAGAATAGATGGATTTGACAACCCGAGAGGGATATATGAGTCAATTCTGAAAGTCCAAAATATGGGTAGGGTAAACATGCCGAAGGATATGCGAGTCAACTCTACAAGAGGAATTGATGGATTTGACAGCTTGAGACAGACATATAAGTCAAACCCGAAATTCAAAATATAGCAATCATGGTGGAATCGGATGTCACGGGCCAACGTCAGCGTTGTAGCTATGACGTCATCCTGATGAACTTGTCGTCGTAGGGTGAAGTCCTTGACTCGGACCCACCCATGGAGGTATGCGGCAAAGAGAAGATGATTTTTTTTTCACATTACCAACCTCACCGTCCTTTCGGATTTTCGTCGAGGTTTGCCCCCTTTAACTTTTTCTGGTGCGCCCTTACGGGTTTTCACACTGAGGGATTACCTATTTTTCTCTGAGACGCCCTTGCGGGTTTTCACATAAACCATGTGTAAAGCCTGTTTGCCCCTAGCCAGCCCTCGGATGGGAGATGGCTAAGTCCGTCGAGACACCAGTATTTTAAACCCCATTCTTTTTTGAACTCAATTCGAGTCTCCTTCAGGAGGAGACATATCCTGTGAAGATTGTTGTACGAGCTCGTGCTGTGATGCAAGGTAGAGATTTATGTGTTTACCATTAAGAGGGGGCAAGGGATTGTTTCTCTTGTGATCAATGACCGTATAGGCACCTCCTTCATAGACCTTTTGAATAATGTAGGGTCCACGCCAGTTGGGCTAAAGTTTACCATTGGATCTTCCTGCCAAGACCTCCTTTTTCTTGATCACGACAAGGTCACTTTTTTTAATGCACTTTGCTTGACGAGCTTATCGTAAGCATGTGTCATGCGGACTTAATAAACTTGTAAGTGTTTATAGGCTCAGAGTCTTTCGCCTTCTAGATTTGACAATTCCTCGAACCTCCTTCTATTTCAGATTAGTCTTGGCCTAGTAGCCCAACGTGGACAGCAGCGCAATAAGATGCCAGTTCAATTTCTATAGGGCTTCATGCACTTTTTCACCCCAAATCCCTTTTTTCGGCCAACAACTATTTCGGCCTACAATTTGCAAAGAGTTTTATTGAAGACCTCAGCCAGCCTATTAGCTTGAGGATTATAGACTGACGATGTCCTCCGGTCAATGTGGAACTTAGCCGCCAATACGTACACAATCTTATTGTTGAACGACGTCCCACTGTTTGACGCGATTCGACTAGGGGTACCGAATCTATAGAATTTAGTTCATAGAAAGCGTGAAAGAGGTCGAGTGAGAGGGGAAGGCCACATCGGCGGCTCAACACAATGAAGGAAAAAATGAAGGTGTAGGAGTTGGAGACCAACTAGACAGGGGCAAGTCGGTAGGAGGCCAGTAACTTGATCACAAAGGGGTGAAGGGGGAGGCAGAAATAGCACTTCCAGGCGAGGAGGTAACTGCAGAAGGAGTCCCCGCGAGTACTCAGGCTAGACTCATGAGGTCAGCAAAGGGGAGAAGGCATACCGCCAGGGCAGACGAAAACGGACCTTGAGCTCCTTCGCGTCCGCCTCCATGAGCTCGTCACGGGGTGGACGGCCTGGCGTCGGTGTTCGACTTCCCGCTCCTTGCTCCACCTCCTGGCCGTTGACATCCTCATTATGCTCCACCATGGAAGAGGTAGGAGAAGATGGAGAAATACCCGAATCCGAGAAAATTACAAGGTGTGAAAGCTGTCAAATGGTCTCCGCAGTGATCTCTACAAGCTCCTCAAAAGCACTAGCGATCCCCCACTCTCTCTGGCTCCTCTCCTGGAACATGCGAACTCGCAAAAGCAGGGGGGCAGGCGAACCCTAATGGGAAGGTGGAAGGACGAAGGCCAAGAAAGCTTTTATAGCCCCAGGCAGCCCTACGGGAATAACCACTGTGATTTTTCGCCGCCTAGCACCTCCCGAGGCGGCACATTCGAACCGGCACCAAAAGTTGTGATCATTATGCTCGAGTCCCCACACGTTAGGGTAACCACATTTATGGACCCGAGAAGCGAGACTGGGACAGCTCAAGAGAGCCCAATTCCTGCCCTTGCCGAAAATCGTTTCTACTCTCCGAGCCCATCCTAGGCTCGGGAGTAGAGGGGCAAGTGGAGAGGGGGAGATTCGCGGCCCACTATACGCACTGCCCAAATAGCCCATCGAGGCCTGCCTGGCCCAACAAGTGACAGCCCCTGTAGGACCCACTTACCCTTAGGCCTCAGTTGTCCAAGGCCTACATCGGCCCCCCGAGCTTTAGCTCGGTGCCCGATCTGTCAGTCCCCCTTATGCTCGGGGAAAGCCCGCAGGCCATACCAAGTGATCCCGAGGTCGGACAGGTACCCCCAACGATGAAGAGGAATGCCCCCACTTATCCTTTATGGATTAGCTCGGCATCAGGACTTCTTAACATGCTACGGCTAAGTCCTCGCTGCTAGCGCCTATCCAAGTGGAGATTACGCTAATATCTAGGAACGAAGACCTGGGGGATAAGGAGAAGGTGAGAGTCCTTGACCGAGAAGAGTCCCTCACCGAGAAGCAGTGTCCTCCAAGCCCCATCCCTCTCCTACCTTGGCGAGGAAGCCTACCACTATATAAACCCAAGGAATCCCTCCGGAAAGGTAAACCCACTCTCCGCCACTTCAACTAGTGGAGAGCAATCTCGTGCCCCTCTTCTCTCCCGCCTCCCTTCGCACCTCGCTTCTACTACTCGCTGACTTAAGCATCGGAGGGTTTTCCCTGGGGTTACAACCTTGGGCCCCCTGATCGTCCTCTTCCCTCTCTACAGAATGCTTTGCTAGAGTGGCTGCATCTTGTGATCGCCCTAGATCATACAACTCAGAACTCGGCGCGAGATCTTGCCTCTTCAAATGTTATTGACCTCATAGACAATGAGAACAGATTCTTCATCCAACATGCATGGCATGAGCCTTCGGTGTCTGACGGTGACACTCAACTCTTCTTCATGTGGGAGTTTTAAGGCTGATGTCAATTTCACCAAAGCGTCTGCTTGAGAGTTATTACTCCTTGGAACATGACCTATTTCAAATAGATAGAATTTTTCTTTTAGCCTCATGACGGCTGCATGAAAGGGGAACAATTCCTTCTTTCGGATGTCATAATCACCCTGAACTTGTCGAATGACAAGTTGAGAATCCCCAGACACTTTGATGCGCTTAATGTCCATCTTCAACGCAAGCTGAAGCCCAATAATTAATGCTTCGTACTCTACTTCGTTGTTGGTCAACGGCTTCATGAGAGCACACAAATTATGGAGAATGTCATCTTGCAGATATACAAAAACTATTCCGACACCAAATGAAAAATCTGTAAGGCTGCTAGCCCTCTTGATTATTCAAGAAACGCCGTCAAATATAATTCCCAAAATGACAAATCAAGAGCGAGGATGTCATGCTTCGCTTGTGATGGGAGATCTTCAACACATTCCTCTATTTCTTGCGAAGGCGCTAACACCTCTTCATCAAGGAGCTCAGTATTGAGCGGTGAGTCTTTTGGCACATGATGTGCAGCTAAGAGCTCAGCCATCCCCTACCCCTTGATTACTTTACGTGGGGCAAAGGTGATATCGAATTCCATGAGGATGAGTGCCCACTTTCCGACCCTTCCTGAGAGAACAAGTTGACGGAAAAGGAATTTGAGTAGATCACATTTTGAAATGAGCTCCACTCAGTATGCCAAAAGATAGTGTCTCAACTTTTTCACAACAAATACCAAGGCTAAGCACACCTTTTCCATTGGCGAATATCGATGCGCAGGCCCGATGAGTTTCCTGCTAAAATAATACAACGGTTGTTCATTACCCTCATTGATTTGGGCTAGAAGTCCCCCCAGAGAAGCATACATGGTAGCAATGTAAAGGATAAGGGGCTACCCTTTAACATGTGCCTCTAGGACCAGAGGAGATAGCAAATACTCCTTAATTTGTTCAAGGGCCTCCTCGCAGTCTTTGTCCCATATGAAGGGTGCTCTTTTCTTCATCAATTTACCCAAGGGCATACATCTTCTAGAGAGGTTAAAAATGAATCGTCTGATATAAGCGAGTCTTCCCTACAGAGATCTGAGCTCTATCAAATTTTTAGGCAGAGATAGTCCTCTTAAACCCCTAATTTTGTCAGGATCAATCTCTATCCCTCGATACCTTACAATGAAGTCGAGAAACTTACCACTAGAGACGCCAACGGCACATTTCATTGAATTCATTGAGTTGATACTGCCGAAACCTTTCGAAGACTCGATGCAAGTCAACTAAATGATCCTCTTCCGGTCATGTAAAAGGAAGAGGAGGTTTGGGACTTCTTTGACGAGAAGAAGAAAGGCGAGAAAGGTCCAACCGGACGTGCCAGTCTGCTGATCATTGATTTTTTTCTTTTTGTTCTCAGATAGTGAGAGATGGGTATAAATTTCTTAGCTCTTCGGAAAAAAGAGAAATCTATATTGATGCACATATGAGGCTATTTAGATAGCCTATGCATGGTTCATTCTGTGGGTTTATTTTGATCAGACGATGTAGACTCGGGTACGGGACCTTTCCCCACTAACCGCAGTCAATATTGATTTATATCGACATAATGTCCGAGCACCCTTGATTAATTGTCAAAAAAAGCCCTAGAGTCCCTTACATAGGTTCTAATGTTGAGGACATACTTGTGTAGCTCACAATGAACCCCCCTATACAACAACTATTGACGAAATTAGGGTTTTATCAAAGGCCGTGTTTGGTTAGGCAAAACCCTATGATTTGTAAATATGTTGATAATTTACAAGACGTCGGAGACACATTAGGACATCCTGATGATTTCTAGATCTCAAGAGTATTTTGGTAATTTTGTGAGTTCCAAAAGTATTTTGATTATTTTCTCTACGAAGACCATGGGCGAGATTTTAACGACACTCGAGCAAAACATACTTAGGTCGGCAGATTGTCGACAGTACAACGAATCTCCACACAAACACGAGATAGCCACAATTTGGAAAACTTGCAAGGTACAACTGCAATTACATGACTTATGAGTTTTCTTGCGATTTTAGTAGCATTTCTATAATCTCAATTAGTTCGAGAAGTTACATTATTCTACCGCCCAAAGCCATAGAAAACAACCATATATGGCCACTACGGAAATAAATGTAAGACCCAAGATATTTATTTATTAATACCCTACGACGGGCCACACAAAAGAACACATAACTGCCAAGGGCATAAATACAAGACCCAGGGGTATTTATATATTCATGCCCCGAAATGGGTCAACCAAAAGAACAAGTCTCGTGCTTCAGTCTTCCGTCCGAGTGTCCTCCGTATATTTTCTATCATCTCTATTCATCGACGTGTTCCTTCTAAATTCATGGGGTATATATAGAAGGTGTTGGACCCACCTTGACAAGGTGGGTTGGGTCCTTGACAAGGTGGGTTAGATTTTGGACCCCACCTTCACTAGGTGGGTTGATTTTTGAACCCCACCTTGACAAGGTAGGTTTTTCTCCCTTTTTCTCCTCCTTTCTTTTGAAAAAGAAGGCTCAAGGTTAAACGAAGGGTCACATGGTCAAATGACCCCGGACAACTTTTTTTTTAACTAAAGCAATACCTGAGAGTGGTGGTAGGAGAGTGCTCACCCCCTCAGAGAGGGAATGAGTTGTTCACTCCACCACCTACCACTAACAGGCAATTTTATTAATATGATAAAGGGAAGTTACAGAAGGGAAAGGAAAAGAGAATACAAGAGATCAGGGCCTGATAGTAGGGCACCCTATCTTGTCAAGACGATAGGGGCCCTTTACAGAAGGGGGGAGATCAGCCCAAGCATCATACAAAATAGGAGACACTGACAAAAAGCACCCAAGACCAGAAAGAGAATCCGCGACCTGGTTGGCCTCCCTGAAGATGTGAGTGAAGGTGACCTGGAGCGCCTGAGAGAGGGCAGCAATGTCGTGGAGAATATAAGTCAAACGTCGGGCCGTGAGCAGCCACCCTTCATGATCTGAATGAGCACAAGAGAGTCTGACTCAACGAAGACAATTGAGAGACCTTTGGACCGGCAAAAGAAAAGCCCATCACGGAGGCCCAAGGCCTCGGCTTCAAGATTGGAAGATACCCCATAGTAGGCAGCAGCAAGAGCAAATAAGAGATCACCACCATTGCTGCGAACAATACCCCCGCCACCAGCAACACCGCAGCTAGACTTGAATGCACCATCTACATTGAGTTTCAGCCGTCCTAGAGGAGGGGCAAGCCACTGAATCACTTTAGGTGGAGGGTAGGCAGGGGGAAGAACCATGCCCCAAGAGGCCAGCATGTGACGCAGCGAGGGAGAGATGTCTCTCCCTTTGAACTTGATAGACCGGACAATCGGGCAAACAACAAGCATGACCCGGCAAAGGATGCGCCGAGGAATCATGGGCTGGTCACCATAACGGGCTGAGTTCCTGCTGTACCATAGCTCCCAAATCACAGCCATAAAGATGCATTTGAATATGCGACCAGCCAGGGAGGAGTGGCCACTATCCATTAGGTAATCAAGAACCCCATTAGTTGCAGTCAAGACCGCACGGTTGTCAAAGTTGAGGACTGCATACAACGTAGTCCAAACCTCATTCGCAATATGCCCATGGAAGAAGAGATGCAAATCTGATTCAAAGAATGGCGTAGGGCAGCAAGAGCACATGGAACATATAGGAATACCACATTTCTGAATGGCGGCATCAGTAGGGAGGCAGCCACGAACAATTCTCCACGCTAGAACCGACCATTTCAAAGGGAACAGAGGGGACCATAAACCAGACCAGCAAGAAGAGGACCTCCCTTGGAGCAGCTCACGAACTGATTTAGAGGTAAATGCACCATTAGAGGTGAGGCACCACATCCATTGATCATTGCTATCAACCGAAGATAAGACGTAGTCAAGGCAACCAGCTGGACAAAAGTTCCGAACAGTGTCGATATGAGAATGCAACGGATCATCAAGAGCTTGCTGGACTGAGCAATGTTTATCAACCAAAGTGGACCATACATGAGAGGGAAGAAAGCTATAGAGAGGAGCAGCACCAGCCCACCTATCCATCCAGAAGCTAGTATGAGTTGATGTAGCCGTGATCAACACACGATGATTTTCAAAAACAAGCCTTGCGGCCTACTGCCATATCTTGCGGTCTGCAGCAAGCATCAAGGGAAACCAAGCCTCAGAATAGTGGGTATTGTACAAGTGCTTGGCCGTAAAGAACCTGGCCCAAAGGGAATCAGTAGAGATAGCAGCCCATAACATTTTGGTCCTTAAAGCAACCTGCATAAGATGGAGATTAAGCACCCCCAAGCCTCCACTGTCAACGTGTTGAGAAATGGAATCCCAGGAGATCCAATGCTTCTTAGGAGACCCCTCATATGATCCCCAGAAAAAGTTAGCAAGGAGTCTGTGGAAAGACTTCATAACAGGGGCTGGAATATTGGTGGCCGACATAGTGTAAATGGGGAGGGCTGAAAGAACATGCCTGATGAGAACAAGTCTACCTCCCGAGGAAAGGAACTTAGTCTTCCAAGCCTGCAATTTAGTAGCCGTCTTGGAAAGAATGTGGCTGAAGTAGGAGGACCGCTGTCGTCCCGAGTATAGGGACATCCCAAGGTAGAAGATGGGCAGCTTGCCCCTAGAAAAACCGGTTGCCTCTTCGATAGATATACATGATGCCTCGGGCATGTCTTTGGAGACAATATAGGAACTCTTGTTGACATTCACGAGCTGTCCATAAGCAATTTCATATTTCCTCAAGAATGTCATAAGTTTGCGAATATGGCGAATAGAACCATTAGAAAAGATAAGCGTGTCATCAACAAATAGCAGGTGAGAAACCATGGGACACCTCTGGATGGACTGATACCACCCTCCACGGTTGCGAGAAAATAGAGAAGACAGTCCCCGACTGACCCTCCATGACCCCGGACAACTTCACCGGGGTGAAAAGGGGGGTCGAGAGGGGTGATTCACCTTAGGGTGGGCCCCACTCGAGGTCGTGCGACCACGCGCGTGAGCACGGGACCCCGATGGAGCCCCTGGGGTAAAACATGTTGGTCATATGTTGTTTTGATGATGTTTGACTATGAGTCATTGATGAGTCTTATCTGCTTTTGATGATGTCAACACTCTTGTATTTCAGGTCAAAGTCTGATAAGTTAAGACATCATGCAATGATGTCATGTAATATGCTGAAAGAAGCTCAAAATGCAAAGGCATAAGCTTGCACAGAAATCAAGGCAAGTGTGAATACTGATTGGTGCACAGAAATCAAGATAGCAGGCTGCACAGAAGTTCAAGAAGAAAGGTCGATGCACATTCATGCTTTGAAGAACTAAGGTCGATGCACATTCATGTTTTGAAGAAGAAAGGTTGATGCACATTGTGCCAGCACTGAACTAAGTTCGACGCACATTCATGCCAGCACGTGATGGAGGTCGATGCACATCGAGCCAGCACAGAATGAAGGTCGATGCACATCGAGCCAGCACAGAATGAAGGTCGATACACATCGAGCCAGTGCAGAATAAAGGTCGATGCACCTTAGGCCAGCACGTGATGAAGGTCAATGCACATCGAGCCAGCGCATAATGAAGGTCGATGCACATCGAGCCAGTGCAGAATGAAGGTCGATGCACCTCATGCCAGCACATGAAGAAGGTCGATACACATCTTGCACGAAGGTCGATGCACCTCATGCTAGCACGTTACAAGGTCGGTGCACATATACTTTTTGCATCAGAAGATTTATGCACATTTTGCATGAAGGTCGATGCACATATACTTTTTGCATCAGAAGGTCTATGCACATTTTGCCAGAAGGTCGATGCACATGGTTAGTCATGTCAATGAAGAAAAAGGAAACGTTTGATGAAATGTCTTTAAGAGCACAATCCAACTACATCAACCTAACAAGCAGTCTTCAGTAAAACCTCAACAGCTGCACCGACCTCACCATCAAGCTGCATCGACGCAACAGTGTTTCTGAAGCTAGGTTAAGCAGTTTTTCTGTCAAATCATTTGGGCGATCTAGAAAGAGAAAATAGGTACTGCAAATGTCTAAAAATACGTCTTTGAGGCCTGGAGGAGTTTCCTAGGACTGACCATTGTCCCTCTCCATCATGAGGTTACAGAACATCTTTTGAGAAGGCAGATCTGTCAGGTATCATTTATGGGAAAGGTCAGCTTTCCATGGTACTCTATCTTATGACTACAGCCAATCAAATTCATGTCTATACAAGAACCTGACAGAAGTTCAGATCTGGAAAAAGGCTAGTCTGTCTCCATGGGTAAATGGGAAAAAGGTATTTGGTCAAAAAACCTCCTTGATTAATTGTTTATTTTGATCAAACAAATAATGTTTAGAAGACTCCAAGCGAAGGAAAAGGCTCCTTGGACAGTCAACTGTCCTTGTCATCATTGGCCTTCCATATCAACCTTTTGGTCAATGAAAAAGTCAGGGACCAAATCTGGGAAAGGTCACATCTCATGGAAGCCACCTTTTTGCCTCCACCCAATTAGATTTGCTGTTTCAGAGATCTCATAGAACAAAAGGACATCCTTGACAGTCCCGCCAGCAGAAGAAATAGATGCTGCAGATCTTGGGAGCTCCTACTCGCATACTTTCTGACCACTCAAGTAATGAAGACTCCAGGCCAATGAGGAAGCATCCACATATGTACCCAGCACTGCAGGACTGTCTCCAAGCTGGCACTTCGCCATTTCTCACTCAACCTCCATCTTGGGAAGAGAAGTTCGAAGTCCAAGATTCAAGCCAAGGTCCACTAGACCAGAGTCTAATTCCTAGGTCTCTGAAGTGATCCAAAGAACCGAACAACCCAGTTTTCTTCTTGTGAGCTCAAGGTGAAGATTCAAATGTTAAGGTCAAAAATGCATACAGTGAACTGGGTTCTCTATATATATGCTAACCCTTCCACCTAGGAAGAGTTGGCCGAGCATGCTTCAAGGTTACATCCTTTAGCTCGTCCCCAAGAGGAAAAGAAGAAGAAAAAGAGAAGAAAAGAGAGCAGTTCAGCGCCTGGATCTGCCCAATCCAGTGCCGTGGGAGTAAAGCGAAGAGAAAGAAGAAAGAGAGAAAAGAGGCGTGCTCCGGTCTGTGGAGAACCGTCCCTACCGATTTGTGTGTAGGAAGACAGACAGAGAGTGTTCTCTGGTCTATGGTTTGGGGCGTCGTCCCCGTGTGGTGCTGCATTCGCAGCGTGTGGTGAAGCCTCACCGGTTCGGTGAGGAGTGGATGTAGGTCTGCAGGTTTACAGACTGAACCACCTTAAAAATCCATCGTGCAGTGGTATGTTCTTGTGTGATTGCCTCCATTTCCTCTACCTTCTTCTCACAGGAACTTATAATTTCCATTTCATCATTTCTGCTTCAACCAAACACTGCACATAGTGTGAAGGCTTCACCGTTTGGCAGCACTTTTGCTGTTTGGACAAAGGCTCACACACTCACCTAAGAAAGCACTCTAATGATTGTATCTACACATGTAAATCTTAGGTGTTTAACATTTTTCTGGCTCATAAGCTATTTGTGATCCTGCAAATCTCATATATGTACATAGTTTCTATGGCGCATTGCTTGTATGTTTGATAGCTATCCTATGAGTAGTTTGTAAGCTTCGGTTTGCACTTTCCTTCGAGCCTTCGTATACTCATTCCTGGGAGAACATTTCTCTCCTAGCATCGTTCAGCAAACCAGTGCTTGTGATGCATCAGACTTGTCTGGCTGTCGACTGTTCATAATGCATTTCCTCAGGCGATCCGCTCTCATTCTTGAGTAGCTTAATGCCTTGTGGATCTATAACAAGCACTCACATGTCTAGACATCAATGCTATATCCGTTGTGTTCAAACCAGAAGATTATCTGGTGGAAAGATTTTTAGAGGGCATTTTTTATAAGGGGATCTATTCAACCCCCCCCCCCTTCTAGATCCGATTGCACCCCTCGGATCCAACAATTGGTATCAGAGCGAGGCTCTGTGTACTTAAGATCCAACGATCTTCAGAGATGATCCTAGTGCAACCAGTTTTGATTCTTGATCCTGAACCATTTTCAATGATTCTCTTCATCTGTTTTAAGCATGTCTTTTGGTTTGGCATTTTGTGCAAAGTGTTAATATCCTTTGAGCTGCTCAAGGCACTGTATGATAATGACATTATTTTTGTGTTGTGATTTGTGCCTTTCTCATGGGCTAATCTTTTCAATTGTGCCTTCTTTTCTGCCATGTTTGAGAACTCTCTTGGTCATAGCTTATCTTGATTAAACTAAGATTCACACTTTACTTCAAATTGAAAATTCATTTGATGGACTATGACTTGAAAAGGATCTCAACAAGATTAAATATCTGGCTCACGAGGGAAATAATTTTATCTTGAGATTTGAAAATGTGCTTATTGCCAATCAATCTGTAACTCTGATGTTGGTAAACCCTCAGTATATATTTATTGATATATCTGTTTATATGATGAAGCCATAGTTGCTTTTTTAACTTCTTCTATATTTGAACTTCTTCATTCTTCATGATATTTTTTTTTCATGTCATACTTGTTTAATCTATCATCATGCAATATCCTCCCTGCTTTTTATATGGGAGAGACTACAGTTTCTTGTAAAGCTCAATTGATGTGTAAACGTATAGCATACATTGCTTGAATGTGTATATGAGAATTTACTGCTTTTGATTGAAGCTCATACTCAAGGATGAGTATTTTGATAAGAATATACTTGTGGGTTGATTCTTGTTTCATAACTCACCTCCTGCTCGGTTCTGAAATCTATGGTTCACATTGTTAAAGAAGGAGGGTAGGTTAAACTATTCTAATTGTTATAACCATGCGAGAGAATGTGACTCCGCCTGATACCATGAGTCACTGTCCATGTTCTGCTAAAGCTTCCTTGAGTACTCAAATGCCCATGGACAGAGATAGGGATAATCATACGCATATCTCCTTTCAGAATCAACTACATAACATCAGCATCTAAAAATCTAAAAAGAATATTTGAAATTCATGCATACATTTAGGGAGAGTTAAAAAGCCTGAATTTCTACATTTAAATTACTATTTTGATGTTGTTGATCGATTGCATTTCTGCCGATCTGTACTCTTTAATGGCCATTCATGCTTATATGTTTCAAAATCAATCTGAATGCAAGAAAAATGAGAACCTTGCAGGTGTGCCTTGAAGATAAGAAGCATGGAGCAATTCTCCATCAAGAAGTCAAGGTACACAGACCATGTGGGAAGTTATGGATGTCTTCAAAATCAAAATGAAAAATTTCCATGCAAAGACATCAGGTGCTATCCTTCTCACTTCCTCTAGAACAAATTCTATCTTTGATGATAATAGCATCTGAGACTCCCTTCTAGAAAAATAAAATCAGATTGTTGAACAGTGTTTTTTGAATAAATGTGTCTGGGTCTACATGCCTGTAAACAATTTTGCAGTGCATTTTATGTCATATTGCATGTAAGATCAAACTAAGGAGGAGTCCTCATTGCAGACATTCCTTGCCCCTTCAATGCATCATCATGTCATGACCTTGTAGTATATTAAATGGTCATGTGTGGAAGGACAGATTATGTCTGTCTGAAAGCCATCACTATGCGTGAGAAAGATCCTCCGCCGAGTACCAAAGGTCAGTATCAAATTCATCCCAGACCTACATCACTTAGAACCTCATGTGCTCATTGGTTAAGCTCTGCATTAACAATGTATCCCCAGTACATCTGGACATGAGCATGTTAGTTGGAGTGCTAAAGGCCTTATTCTGAAATAAATGACATGTTTGTGGAGAAGCTGAACTAGTTCACTCCAACTGTGCTTTGCCTTATGTAAATGAATTCTTTTGCTAGGAAGAGTTTAATGTATTTGATACATGATTCATGTATAAATTGATTCATCTGAAAATTGACCTTGTCTTATACAGAAATCTGTGTTGTTGATGTGCACATACATATTCAATTGTCATGATTCATATTTGAAATGGCGTGACATGATTGTTGATCGGATTTAATTTGATTGAAATTCTTTCCTGAAATCCATTCCAATTGAAAAACAGGTCAACTCAGTTTGTTGCATGCTCTCCTCCGATTCTATCTAGCAGCTTGTCATTAGTGCAGGCCTTTTCACGTTGCATCTTTTGTTTTCTAACCGGTTGTTAACTATCCATGCACCTTCACTGCTTTGCACAATACCCACTCTCATATCCTTCAGTGATTGTGTATGTCTCTATTGTTTCTCATGCGCATAATAACAGTAACTCTTCATGCAATTCTGACTGAGTTCATACATTCAGGGGGAGTTTAAAATCATGTTTTCCTTCTAAAGAGCTTCCTGCTAGTCTTTCAGACCGAGCTTATTTTTTAATGGTTTGGAGTGTATAATCCTTAAATCTGGATTTAAGGGTCTTGAGAATGACCATATCAGTGTATGGAATAAACTTAAAATAGACATAAAGATTTGTGCCTTAATCTCTTCCAATGATCTGAAAATTGAAAGTAGTGAGGCCACCCTTGTTAAAGAACTGTGTACTGAGTATTATTTTTTAACATTGAAAATGGTCTGATTCTTTTAAAGGGAACATGCTTATCTTTGAAAACATGTATATGCAGAGCAATGACTTCGATCAACTGAGAAAGATGGACCCTTCACCAAAGAAGTGATATGTATTATGTCATGAAGCAAAGGTCCAGTTACCTCTGTTTAAAGATTTTTTGAGTAAATCAAAACTAAGACAGAGCAATGGCTAAAGTTCATTGAGAAACCATGTCCCTTCACCAAAGGAGTGATGTGGACAATGTCATGATATGACAAGTCACCTCTGTTCAAGTTGAGACAATATGGTTAATGAAATTCTGAGTAACCGAGGAGTCTGACATCTAATTAATGTGTCTCCTCGTGTCAAAGGAACAAATTAAACCTGATTGTTCCTTGTAAAATGAGCAAATGAGAAAGCAATTGGTTTCAAAAAATAAGAAAAAATTAATTTTATGTAAAAGAAAATGAATTTTATCGGGCTGTCCCTAAAGAGAATTCTGCACCTCAAGATGTTTATCTTCAATACTTACTAAAATTCTTTCTAAATGGTGTCTCATGAAATCTTTAAGTAAAAAGGAAATGGAATGGGGGAGAGGCTCTTGATCTTAAAAGAATTTGTTTTAGTTCTATTTTATATGCTAGATCATATCTTTAGGGTTCTTACATTTAGATTTCGGGCTTATACACCTTGAACCATAGTTGTTATCATGGTCTTGAACTATGTTGCTCTAAAAGGAGAATTTTGGTTCCTCAAATGAAAACCCCTGATGTGTGAGCCTAGTTAATGAGTTGTTCAATCCCTCTCCATTGCTATTCGTTGCCTCAACTCTTGTTCTTAGCATGCATGAGTTCCACAGCATCTCATCTCCTTCTTCCATAAACTCTCATGTGGATCCCTTGGTGCTATCATGTCTTTCTGTATATTGGCATAAGCCTTTTTCATGCATATAGTTTAATTGCTTTTATTAATTCCATACACTGCATAGAAAAACACTAGAAAATCTGAAAATTTGAAAAATCAGAAATCTGCTCATTGGCTGCCAATTTCTTTTGAAACTGAATGTTATGCTTTAGACTATGCTGCATTGACCATTGCTCCATTTTATAGTCTCTTCTTATGTCTGAGACATTCATCAATTTGCCACCGTCATTTGGTCTCAATCCCATTACCTGCTGCACTAGAACTCATGGCTTATAAGTGAAAGGAGAACCCCACACTCAAGGGCCCAACAGTGGACTCAACAAGAAAAGGTCCCACTAGCTGATTCTTCCCTTTAACATTCTTGTTGAATGCATTTATGGCTATCTACTTGCCTGCTTTAATTTGAACTCGTTTTTCTGACTTTATTATTGGCCTTAATTTAAGCCTTCTTTGCTGATGACAAAGGGGGAGAAGTTTTTTAATGAGTCTTTGCCTAATTCTTGACTATACTTCCTTAAGATATGACTCATGACGAACTCTTAATGACTCATAGTTGCCATCATCAAAAAGGGGGGAGAATGTTGGTCATATGCTGTTTTGATGATGTCTGACTATGAGTCATTGATGAGTCTTATCTGCTTTTGATGATGTCAACACTCTTATATTTCATGTCAAAGTCTGATAAGTTAAGACACCATGCAATGACGTCATGTAATATGCTGAAAAAAGCTCAAAATGCAAAGGAATAAGCTTGCACAGAAATCAAGGCAAGTGTGAATACTGATTGGTGCACAAAAATCAAGACAACCGATTGCACAGAAGTTCAAGAAGAAAGGTCGATGCACATTCATGCTTTGAAGAACTAAGGTCGACGCACATTCATGTTTTGAAGAAGAAAGGTCGATGCACATGGTGCCAGCACTGAACAAAGGTCGACGCACATTCATGCCAGCACGTGATGAAGGTCGATGCACATCGAGCCAGCGCAGAATGAAAGTCGATGCACATCGAGCCAGTGCAGAATAAAGGTCGATGCACCTCATGCCAGCACGTGATGAAGGTCGATGCAAATCGAGCCAACGCAGAATGAAGGTCGATGCACATCGAGCCAGTGCAGAATGAAGGTCGATGCACCTCATGCCAGCACGTGAAGAAGGTCGATGCACATCTTGCATGAAGGTCGATGCACCTCATGCCAGCACGTGAAGAAGGTCGATGCACATCTTGCATGAAGGTCGATGCACCTCATGCTAGCACATTATAAGGTTGGTGCACATATACTTTTTACATCTGGGTCTATGTACATTTTGCATGAAGGTCGATGCACATTACATTTTGCATCAGAAGATCTATGCACATTTTGCCAGAAGATCGATGCACATGGTTAGTCATGTCAATGAAGAAAAAGGAACTATTTGATGAAATGTCTCTGTGAGCACAATCCAACTGCATTGACCTAACAAGCAGTCTTCAGTAGAACCTCAGCAGATGCACCAACCTCACCATCAAGCTGCATCGACGCAACAGTGTTTCTGAAGCCAGGTTAAG
Organism: Amorphophallus konjac; assembly: GCA_022559845.1. Classification (NCBI taxonomy): domain Eukaryota; kingdom Viridiplantae; phylum Streptophyta; class Magnoliopsida; order Alismatales; family Araceae; genus Amorphophallus; species Amorphophallus konjac. The sequence goes on along the minus strand of CM040117.1, from coordinate 42,900,170 downwards.
CAATTTTTCTGTCAAAACATTTGGGTGATCTGGAGAGAGAAAATAGGTACCGCAAATGCCCAAAAACACGTCTTTTAAGGTCTGGAGGAGTTTCCTAGGACTGACCATTATCCCTCTCCATCATGAGGTTACAGAACATCTTTTGAGAAGGTAGATCTGTCATGTATCATTTATGGGAAAGGTCAGCTTTTCATGGTACTCTACCTTTTGACTACATCCAATCAAATTGATGTCTGTACAAGAACCTGGCAGAAGTTCAGATCTGGAAAAAGGCTAGTCTATCTTCGTGGGCAAATGGGGAAAAGGTATTTGGTTAAAGAACCTCCTTGATTAATTGTTTATTTTGACCAAACAAATAGTGTTTAGAAGACTCCAAGCGAAAGAAAAGGCTCCTTGGACAGTCAATTGTCCTTGTCATCATTAGCCTCCTTGTCATCATTGGCCTTCCATATCAACCTTTTGGTCAATGAAAAAGTCAGGTACCAAATCTGGGAAAAGTCACATCTCATGGAAGCCACCTTTTTGCCTCCACCCAATCAGATTTACTATTTCAGAGATCTCATAAGACAAAAGGACATCCTTGACAGTTCCGCCAGCAGAAGAAATAGATGCTGCAGATCTTACTTGGGAGCTCTTACTCACATACTTTCTGACCAATCAAGTAATGAAGACTCCAGGCCAATGGAGAAGCATCCACAGATGTACCTAGCACTGTAGGACTGTCTCCAAGCTGGCACTTCGCCATTTCTCACTCAACCTCCATCTTGGGAAGAGAAGTTCGAAGTCCAAGATTCAAGCCAAGGTCCACTAGACCAGAATTCCTAGGTCTCTGAAGTGATCCAAAGGACCGAACAACCCAGTTTTCTTTGTATGAGCTCAAGGTGAAGATTCAAATGTTAAGGTCAAAAATGCATACCGTGAACATGGGTTCTCTATATATATGCTAACCCTTCCACCTGGGAAGAGTTGGCCGAGCATGCTTCAAGGTTACATCCTTTAGCTCGTCCCCAAAAGGAAAAGAAGAAAAAAAAGAGAAGAAGAAAAGAGGGCAGTTCAACGCCTGGATCTGCCCAATCCAGTGACGTGGGAGTAAAGAGAAGAGAAAGAAGAAAGAGAGAAAAGAGAGTGAGAAGCCCCTCCACCCTGTTCAACCCAGTCCAACGGTGAAGAGAGAAGTGAGCTAAGAAGGAGAAGCCCAACCTTGAAGGAATGCTTCCTGACTTTAGTCAAAAGCTACATTTGGTTTCTTAGCTCCTATCTACGATCTTCATTTCCTGCTTTAAACTCCATATCTTTGTGTGTGAGGCCGGAAAAACCTTTTGCTGCACTTGCAGTATTTTCCTTTTATATTTTTCGCTTGATCTAGAATCGTCTCTGCCAGTTTATGTGTAGGAAGACAGACGGAGGTGTGCTCCGGTCTGTGGAGAACCGTCCCTGTCGGTTTGTGTGTAGGAAGATAGACGGAGGTGTGCTCCGGTCTGTGAAGAACCGTCCCTACCGATTTATGTGTAGGAAGATAGACAGAGAGTGTTCTCTGGTCTGTGGTTTGGGGCGTCGTCGCAGTGGGTACTGCATTCGCAGCGTGTGGTGAAGCCTCACCGGTTCGGTGAGGGTGGATGTAGGTTTGCGGGTTTACAGACTGAACCACCTTAAAAAATCCATCATGCAGTGGTATGTTCTTGTGTGATTGCCTCCATTTCCTCTACCATCTTCTCACAGGAACTTATAATTTTCATTTCAGCATTTCTGCTTCAACCAAACACTGCACATAGTGTGAAGCCTTCACCGTTTAACAGCACTTTTGCTGTTTAGACAAAGGCTCACACACTCACCTAAGAAAGCACTCTGATGATTGTATCTACACATGTAAATCTTAGGTGTTTAACATTTCTCTAGCTCATAAGCTATTTGTGATCCTGCAACTCTTAGATATATACATAGTTTCTATGGCGCATTGCTTGTACGTTTGTTAGCTACCCTATGAGGAGTCCGTAAGCTTCGGTTTGCACTTTCCTTTGAGCCTCCGTATACTCATTCTTGGGAGAACATTTCTCTCCTAGCATCGTTCAGCAAACCAGTGCTTGTGATGCATCAGACTTGTCTGACTGTCGGCTGTTCATAATGCATTTCCTCCAGCGATCCGCTCTCATTCTTGAGTAACTTAATGCCTTGTGGATCTATAACAAGCACTCACATGTCCAAACATCAATGCTATATCCGCTCTGTTCAAACTAGAAGATTATCTGGTGGAAAAGTTTTTAGAGGGCATTTTTTATAAGGGGATCTATTTAACCCCCCCCCCCCTTCTAGATCCGGTTGTACCCCTCGGACCCAACAAAATAGAGCCCACGGGAGGGCACACGACCCGGTGAATCCTATCGGTGTCAAACGACCCTAGGGGGGGCGTTTGACCAAGGGTGGAGCCGCCAGGGTCAAACGGCCCCGCAGGGTGCCCGTTTGACCCCGGGTGGGGCAGTCGGGGTCAAATGACCTCGCACAGGGGCCCTTTGACCCCGACAAGTCTCCCCGGGGTCAAGGGGAGCCGCGTGGGTCCTTCTTGACCCCAGGCGCTGTGTCTCGAGTCCCCACCCTGCCAGGGTAGGTTAAAAATGGCGACGCATCCCTTCTTAAAACCCTGGTTGGCCCTCTTTTCGTAGTTTGCTCGGAGCCGGGACATGTGGAAGGGAGAAAAACTTCTCCTTTGTTTGTTCTTTAGTCTCCTCTGCGTTGTTGACTGAAGGGAGAAGTTTACTTTTGTCGGGATCGTCTCGTACGCACGTGTCAAACTCTCCGTTGATAAGTGAACATCTTCCACATGTACATCCTCTTGCTACGATGTAACATTACTTGATCCCGAACCTCCTACAAGAATTCTCAGAATTTAGAGATCTGTCCTGGATTATGACACTTTACTCCATTCCGTTCATGGGTCATTATGGGTTTAATTGACCCTCAATCACCTCAGTCACTTCGAGAGAATTATGATTGATGGGGTCTTTGACCGAGAGTCCCAGAACATGGAGATAACTCTATAGAGCGACGATACTAACCTTGCGCCGTATTTCAACCACCGTCAAAATATAATATAATTGACCTTAAATAATTAGAGAAAATTGTCTCGCTTAAATCAGAAAAATAACAGGTGCAACAATCTCTTGATTAACCTATCATGGATTTTAGTCCCGTTTATTTTAATAGACAATGGGTTATTCCTCTAGGTTAACTTAGTTAAATTGTTCTACGCTCTGGTGTGGAACAATTGGGTTAACTTGAAATTATCTCCAATTCTAACCGAGTTAAATGATTTTGTCTATCAAATAAAAAATGGGGCAGATTGAGAGTTATCCCCGGGACAAGTGGGGGATAACCTCCAATCAAATCAAGGCTAAGAAAAGAAGAATTGTAAGCTAGAAGATATTCCTCTCGCCCCCTCCCATCCTATCCCTATTGCTGCCACCATCTCTGCTCCATATACTTCCAAGTGACAGAATATAGGAGCTTGGTGCAAGAATTTTCTCATCTATATATGGTGGCAAGCATATAGATCAACAGGCTCCGAACAAAGTGAGTATATATCCCACGATAAAGAATCATAATGTTTTTGAAAGATATGGCGTATGGGAGATGAGATGTTCATTTCAGCGGTTGTCGTAAATGCTTGGGGAACGTGATTTCAACCAATAGACAGAAGCGGAAGGCAAATATGAAGCTTTCAACTCAAAATGAAGCTGCAAAGAGGGGGGGAAAGATCGAAATTGAAGAAATTTGAGAAGGTGTCTACGGTTGAATCCACTTGCAAAATATTTTTTTACAGCTCCTGTATCCAGGCATCGTTACTGGGAAACCCAAAAGCACGGTTTGCTGGATTGATCCAACTCATACATAACAAGTGAGATTGGGCTTTGGAGTTCCTGAACCCTTGAGCCAGACCATATATGTGATCTATAAGGGGCTCACTGATATTGGTCCAACTCATGCTGTATAGCACTCATCCCCAGGATGGAGCACAATTCCAGTGAAGTCCCATTAAATTTCCACAACATGAGACTAAAGACAACTCTCATTGAGGTTCATTTAACTTCAGATGCAGTGAAAGAAACTCTGCAAAATTAACCATGAGGATCTAAGGGGTTGTACAACAATTTGATGCTTCCTACAAAGGGCGTGAGATATTAGATCAACACACTCCCTTGCTGCTCCAAGTAAATCACATGAAGATGTATCAATCCAAACCCCAAAAATTGCTTCATCTTTTCATTATCAACTTCCTTGTCTTTTCTTTTCTTTTTTCTTTTTTTTTGGAGGGGGGGTGATGTTGTTACAAAGTCTCAGGAGTGTAAGATATACAACATGATACAATTCCGAATTTGCAATTTTTTTATAGGGATCTTTCGGGCACACAGTTTACACTTGTATATCTCTTCTTTTTACTTTAATATAATAAAGGGGTACCAACCACTTTCAAAAAATAACATTTCGGGATTTTGCTCATTAAGCCAGCCTCCCATAAGTGGATATATTGCAATATCTGCATATTCTCCACATTAGCATGTGGCATCAATCCAATATACTCATATGGACCTAGTGACAACACATCAAATATTACTCGAGGCACTATCATGCAATGTTCCATCAATATGTCTTGGAGTTGCTTCCAGGAGCATGCCCTCGCCACACCATATATACATCCGCTACTATCTAGACAGATGTCTTCAACTAAGGCCCCTAGAGTTTTTTTTTAAGTGGATAATACCACAAATGTATTAAATAAAAAGGGAAATGTACAGAAGGGGATGTACAAGTATAGGCAGCCCAATCCCAAAAAAATGCCACAGACAGTGAGCACACTAACCCTTCACAACACAAAAGAGTAGAGTTGACAGAATTCACATTACAAAGAACCTCAGCCCATTTCCTCACTCTAGAGTTAATATATCTTGTTTGGTATTGTTATAGTTTTTCTCAGGTATATACGTCTTACAATCAATCTTTAACTAAAAGAATGTCTACTAGATGATGTTTTTCTCTTATGCATCCCCAAAACCATATCTTTATCTTAAGTTCTCAACTTTTCTGGAGAATGATGTCATGTGAGTTCTATTTGATATCGGGTAAAAACCAGTTAAATTATGCTCCCCTTGGCAAAAACTTGCAAAAACTGGCATACTCACTGAGCAATGGTCTGACCTGTGCATCTAGCATGAGTCAGGTTAAGTCAAGCTAATGTGTCTGAGTTGCAAATAACAGGAATCCAAATCGTATCCTATCCCCATGTGGCCAACCTTACTCAAAACCAAGGAGTGGAGTAATATTGGTTCTATGTTTTGGTGAAGATATTGGTGCTGATCAGTTGTAAGTGAATCATCTATTAGAAAGGAGACGGACCAACTCTTCACAGCAGATGAGAATATTGCTTCAAATTCTTAGGATAGAAGCTGGAAAAGCCTAAGAGGGCATTTGCAAGCCTAAGAGATCATGATGTCAGCATTGACTTAATTTAGACTGTAACAATGTTTTACAAATCTTCTTTGGGAAGTGTAGGGGATGTGGATTTTGAGGACAGCAATGTTACCCGGCTTACCACTCTCCATGTAACCCGGGTCATCGGTGGACAGGCAGATCCAGCCCATGGGCCACTTCATGATTTAAGAGACCTTGTTATCTGGATGAGAGTCAGGGCATCTATTCAAGATGTCGCCAATTTTTGCAGACTTAAGAGTTGATTATCACGTCATCCTATATTCTGGCATAAGAATCTAGACAGGTGCCATTTCCTTGTCTAACGGATGCAGAATCCATTTGCGGGGGAGATTTCAACTTGGTAGAATTTCCCTAAAATATGGTGTCTTGAAATGTGTAATATAGTGTTACCAAAGCCTAAGACTAAGAGTGAGGTTTTTGTTAGGTCATCATACTAGTAGAAATGAACAAAACCTTTGTCAAGGAAAAGATCTATAATAAAATTGCATGTGCAAGGTCTACTTCACAATTCAGTCTGTGGGACGAACTTTTGACAAATGACTGAGCTGCATCTTCCAAGATTTTTCTAAGATACAGCAGGCAGATAAATCTATAAAGATAATACAATAATATTTGGCCTTTCAGAACCATTACATCCAACAGATCCACAGTTTGCAAGATTGACCGATCTAATTTCAATGGGGAAATACAATCCTCATTTTAGTTATAAAGGAAAGGAGCAAACTGTTTGATCTGTGTAGTCAAAATCCCGCCCAGACGCTCGCCTAGGCAGTGAGGCGGGGCGAGGCGACGGCAGCCCGCCTCGCGCCGTCACGGTTCGCCGAGGCGAATGCCTCACGCGCGCCTCGCTCGCCGCAGCGTGCTTCGCACGCACGCACGCCCCGCCCGCCCACCCGGCGGCGCGCCTCGCAGAGAGCGAGGCGCACGTGCTTCGCCCGCTCGCCCGCCCGGCGGATCCGCGTATCGGGTAAAATTACCCGTTAACTACGACGAACCGGAGCCTTTAAACCCGCGAGGGTTTCGCTCGCATCCCGTCTCCTACCATATCGTTTCCCTCCAACGGTGGCAGCAGCTTGTGGCGATCGGCGAGCATCCGGCGTCCGGTAACTCCCTCTCGCCATCTCCATCTCCCTCTCTCTCTATCTTCCACTCCACTCCCTCTTTCTCTCTCACACAGGCACACACGGAGGGGGGCTCAGCCCCTCTCCCACAGTCCCACCCGCTCACTCTCTCTCCCCCTGCCACTCTCACTCTCTCCCCTCTCTATCTCCCTCACAGTGAGAGGGAGGGGTCGAGCCCCTCTCGCCGTCTCCATCTCCCTCTCTCTCCGAGTCTGTCGGCCACTCCCTCTTTCTCTCTCACGCAGGCACATACGAAGGGGAGCTCACCCCCTCTCCCACCCTGCCACTCTCTCTCTCCCCTCTCTATCTCCCTCACAGTGAGAGGGAGGGGCCGAGCCCCTCTCGCCCCTCTCCCACAGTCCGACTCCCACCCTGTCACTCTCCCCCTGCCACTCTCGCTCTCTCCCCTCTCTATCTCCCTCACATTGAGAGGGGCCGAGCCCCTCTCTGTCTCCCTCGCTCAGTCTCCCTCTCTTACCCTCTCTCTCCCTCGCCTTCACTCTGTCTCTCTCTGTTCTCTCACTCTCTGTCTCCCACTAACTCTCTTTGTTCTCCCACTGACTCCCTCTGTTCTCTCTCTCAACTCTCTGTCTCCCGCCCACTCTCTCTGTTCTCTCACTCTCTGTCTCCTGCTCTCTCTCTCACACAGACACACACGCATGCACAGTTAAGAGGGGCTAATCCTCTCTCTAACTAGTCACTCTATCTCACCCTCTCTCTTTGTCTCTCACAGACCACAGTGACGATCAATCGTGATTCGTGCAGGGCAATCGCCGTCGGCAATAAACAGTTAGTAAAAATATTTTTTACATTTATTATTTGATTTATTTTTGTAATATGATTTAAATTTATTGTTTGATTTATTTTTGTAATATGATTTAAATTTGTTGTTTGATTTTTTTTTAAGATGTCTATGCCTACACCACCTACTTCTATGTCTGTTTCTGGTGATGCATCATCAAATGCAAGCACTCAAAGGCCCAATGTAGAAAAGGGCAGACCAAAAGACATTGGGTGAAAATATAAAATCTCTGCCAATCCACAAAATAGAGATGAGATAACATATAATTTTTTGTAAAAATGTGAGCAAAGGAGGGATTTATCGACTTAAGCAACATTTAGCCGGCCTAGGTACAAATGTGACAGCTTGCCAGAAGGTTCCCGTGGATGTGAAGATAGAAATCCGAGAATATATGCAAAATACCAAGAAAGCTAGAACTGAGAAGCTACAAATGGTGAGGGAGACGGAAGATAGAATAATTTGTTGAAGGATTCATGTCAATCTTAATCTCTGGATGTCTATCAAGTTAATATACATGATGACATTATTTCAAAGCCACCACGGATGAAGGGTCCTATGGATAAGTTCTGCACTCCTGATCTGGAACAAGTTGAGACAGTAAGAGATAAAAAATGGAAAAAGGAACATCGTGATAGGATTTGTCAATATGTAGGTAGATGGTTTTATCAAGCTGGCATCTCATTCAATACTGTGCGTCTACCTAGCTTTCAAACAATGTTGGAAGCTGTAGGACAATACGGTTCGAGATTTAAATTGTCTAACTATCATGAGATGCGTGAGACTCTTTTACATAAGAAGATAAAATCAACTCAAGAGTTGGTGGATGCCTAAAAAGAAAATTGGGTGAGATATGATTATAGCATCATGTCCGATGCATAGACAGATGTGAAGAGACGAACACTGATCAACTTTCTTGTGAACTCTCTAGGTGAGATTTTTCTTTCTATGTCTCTCACTATCAACTTTCAATATATTTTCTATTTTGCTTTCTATGTCTCTCACTGTCATTCTGTCTTACTCTCTTTCTCTAGGTGGGATTATTTTCTTGAAATCAATTGATGCTTCTGCACATGTGAAAGATGTCAAATTGTTGGCAGATTTATTGGACAATGTTATTAACGAAGTTGGTGTTAAACATGTTATCCAAATTGTGACAGACAATGAGTCTAGTTATGCGACAGTCGGGAAAATGTTGATGGCAGCCCATCCTCATTTATTTTGGACACCATGTGTTGTCCATTGTTTAGACTTGATGTTGGAGGACATTTCCAAATTGTCTCCAATGAAAGAAACCATTCTTAGAGCCAAATTGATAACTACATTTATTTATGGGCACATAAGGATTCTTGCTATGATGAGAAAATATACAAATGACAAGAATCTTGAACGTGCAAATGTCACTCGCTTTGCCACCAACTACTTAAATTTACAGAGTCTGCTTGATTGCAAAGATTCTTTGAGAAGGATGTTTACATCTACTGATTGGTTTGCTAGTAACAATCAGTGGGCCAAAAAAAATGAAGGGAAGAAGGTAGAGGACATAATCTTAAAGACTTCTTTTTGGAATGGTGTGAAATATTCATTGCAAATATTCTTTGAGAAGGATATTTACATCTGCTGATTGACTTGCTAGTAAGAATCGGTGGGCCAAAAAAAATGAAGGGAAGAAGGTAGAGGGCATAATCTTAAAGACTTCTTTTTGGAATGGTGTGGAATATTCATTGCAAATATGCAAACCCCTTGTTATGGTTTTACGGTTGATTGATGAGAAAAGCCAGCGATGGACTACATTTATGAGGCTATGGATCGTGCAAAGGAGAATATTAAGAGTGCATTAAATGAAAAGCTTGACAAATATGGTCCAATTTGGGAAATCATTGATAGACGGTGGGACTTTCAAATGCACCGTCCTTTACATGCAACTGACCTTTATCTTAATCCAACTCTTTATTTCTCTAATTCAAAAATTGAGTATGATCAAGAAGTTAAGCAAGGGTTATATGATTGCATTGAAAAGCTAGCTCCAGAAGCCTCAGTACAAGATGCAATTTTCAAGGAGCTTGCAGGTTATCAGTATGCCCAAGGACTATTTGGGAGAGAAATGGCCATTAGGCAACGCACTTCTATGGTTCCGAGTATGGATGCTTTTCTCAATTTCTTGTCTAATTTTCATTGCAATCGTAGAGTAAGAATTATTGTGACATGTGAATTATAATTTCCTTGTAGTGTAGCTACTTGGTGATTGAACTTTGGTACTGTCACACCAAACCTTCAAAAGATAGACATTCGGATCTTAAGTTTGACATGTAGTGCATCTAGTTGTGAGCTGATGGGGACATCAAAGCAAGGCATCTAACATTTTTTTAAATTTGCATATTTTATCATTGAGTCATTGGGTTTGCATTTGTAAGGCAATTATAAGCCAATGGACAAATCATTAGGTGTTAATGGGTTTCCTTCCTTAAAAGAGTCCAATAAGGGTTTACTCTCATATTGGGCCTTAAAAGTCACTTAAGCCCAATTGGGCCCCTCTCTCATTTGGCTTCCTAGATTCTAGGGCCCATGTGGGCTGGTCCATGGTCCAAGGTGGACTTGGACCAAGGAGAAAAAATCCAAGTTGGCTTCTTTAAGGGGGACGCCCCCTTCCTTTACCCTTTCTTTTATTTTTGTATTATATTGACCAAGGGAGAAGAAATGTGAATTTTCTATCCCCTAATTACCCCTCCCTAACCCTAGATCTGAGGATAGTTAAGGTCATTTAGCTAGGGTTTCCCTTTCATATAAAACTCTTATATTTCATTATTTTCATGAGAAATTATGAAGAAAAATCAGAATTTTCTCCAAGAAGCCCAAGGGCGCCCCTCTCTCTTCTCCTTGCAGCTGTGAAGGTTGCATTCTTCCAAGGTGTGAAGCCTTGTTCTTGGAGTGATGCCAAGGTCTACCACCTCTGCTGAGTGTGACTCTCAGCCACCGCCGCCGCCGCCTCCATTCGTGCCGCCATCGAGCCGCCACGGGCCATTCTCTGGTTTGCTGTCCAGATCTGCGACCTGCAAGATAGAAGGTGAAAGAGGATGTTGGATCTCCAGATCCGACCATCTGATCGAGCTGAAATTTTGATGGTTTGTTACCCACGTCTTCCCCCACTCCCAGTTTAATTTTCACATCGATCAGCCATCGTTTGCCCCTCCTCCCAGTAATTTCATTCCACCCGCGCAATCTACCTTTCTGCAGATCTGTGAGCCCGTAGCTTGATCCACCATTTTTTCCACCCCCAAAACCACCTCAGATCGCCACCAAATTTGGTGTGCGCGATCCTCACTTCCCCCCCTCACCCATAAAATCCCCAAGATCTAGATCTACGAATTTCCCTTCGGTCAAACCCAATCTACAGGCAGATCCTGTCTATCCTGTCTGTTCTGTAATCCGAGCCAGCAAGAACACAATTTTGCAGAGTTTTTCATTCCCAATCCGAACGCTGGATGGATGTGAATTTCACATATGTTGTAGATCTCCGAGTCTACTTTACAACGGCGTTGGTTTCGCTCCGATCCGCCTCCGGATCTAAGCACAGCACGCGTTTTCGTCAGATCGCGCAGGTCTGTCCCGTGACAAGCCCGCAAGAGCAGTCCCCGTTTATTTCTTCTAGAAATACGCCGGCTCAGATCCAACGACCGCCGCTTCCGGGGATCGACCAGGGACGCCCAGCCATCGTCCCAGCCGATCGGTGCCATCAGAAGATCTCCGGAGACCCCGGTTCCATTGGTCGCCATCGCTTGCTGTCCTGCCGACCTGATTCGTGCGGATCCGGACCGGCAACCCGTCTCCGCCCGAGAGCCCCTCCGGCTTGCCGCCCGTCAACCCAAGATCGGCGCTCATGGTTTGCTGTTGTAGCCCTTTACCTCCCTACGTGGAGTGGGCCGTAAAATTCAGTGTTGTAATTATTTACCTTTACTGTACCGGGAGTTACGGTTCTTGGCCGGGGTTGTCTTCCCCACGCCTGGAGCGTGGAGGTACGTTCTCGCTCCTCTCTTTGTCGCGTTGCTTATTTCGTATATGTTTGAATGCCGCTGCTAGCGTGAGACAGGGAATCTAGCCCGCTCAAATTCAATCACCGCTACGAGCGAGAAAGCGTGACCCATCCCGTGACTCGATCCGAGCACGTAAAAAGAGCCGACCACCCTTGACTCACTGCCGGTTTCTCAACCGCGCAAATCTCGCGTTTCCCTCGCTTGGGACGAATCGTGAGCGTGTGCTTCTTGTTGAGGACTTATTCACCTCTCTGGAGCTCTTTGGTGTCGAGTTTCTCGCGTCGTCAATTTAATCGCGTCGTCGCCTAGACTCCCAGATTCGCATCACAGCGGTCTCGAGTCCCTCATTCGTCCCGCATCATGAGCACAATTGGAGTACATTTGAACTGGTTAGATGAATAATTCCATATTCAAGTACATAAAAGATTAGTATTTTTTTTGTTTAATTGATTGCAACTAATATACTTGTCGGTGCACACAAAGAAAAGGAATAGGTTGGAGTAAAATAAGCTGAACGATCTCATTTTTATGCAATATAATCGACGTCTCCATGCTCGTCATTTGCGTCTTCAGCAAAGTGACTATGATCCTATTTCTTTGGATGACATTGATGATTACAATGAGTGGATAGCTAATCCTCCAGAAAATGAAGATTTTGTGGATGAAGGGGAGGACCTCACATGGCTAGATGTTGAAATCGCTGCCGGTGTTAATGAAGAGGAAGGACCAAGCACAAGGGCAACAACCAAAAAGCGTCAACTAGGAAAGAGAGAAAGTATTGCCACATCTCACTCCATAAATGTGAGAGATGTTGACTCCGAGGGGACACAATCAGAGAATGAGAATGAGCTTCCAAGTGATAGGGACTCCTCTTTTATGAGTGATGAGGAGACTTGAGAGTTGAGAGAGATTTGAAACACTTTGTGTTATGGGATTATATACTTTACTTGTTTGGTTGTTTAACTATTTTTGTTTTGTTATAATATTGCACTTGTTAGTTATTTTTCTTGTTTAGTGTACATACAATTTTATGATATTTACTATTCAAAAAATATATTTTTGTGATATTTTGACATAAAATTTTATTTTTAAATTATATATAATTTTTTAATAATATCTCGCGTCAAATGCCTAGGCCTTTGAGACATGAGACGACCCCCTGGTCGCCTCGCTCGCCTCACGCCTCAGACTACATAGGTTTGATTTGGATTGGCTAGAATTGGTTTGAAATTGGCGGACTGCAGGCCAATTTTGATCCAATCTCAATCCAAGAACCCAATCTGATCCCACAATCCTAGAACAGCTTCAAGTTAAGCATGTAAAAACTACAAAGAGGTACCCCAGAAAACTCTACAAATGCACTACTCATGTGAAATGGGCCCGCTCCACTAAAACAAAAGATTTCACCCACTGTTTTCAAGGCATCACCTGGCATCACCTAGGTGACAAGGCACTAGGTGGTGCTAATGTGAGACGAGCGAGACTAATCCCATAAGTGTTGGTCAGAGCTCCCTCTCTCAGGTCGGTCGGGCCTTTAGGGGGAGAAAGAGAGAGGATAATGAAAGAGGAGAGGGGGGAGGTGAGGCCAAGGGGAAGCACGGTGGCAGCGGGCCTAGCTCGTGACGTGGGGTGGTACTGTATGAAGAGGGAAGGGGAGAGATAGCCGCGTGCAAGTGAGGGAGCCGTGACAGAGTGGGAGTGAGAGAAAAGAGAGGTAGGGAGAGAGTATGGGGGAAATAAGTGAAGGCGATGGGAGAGGGATGGCCGGCGCCGGGTCACTGTACGAGGAGGGTGAGGGAAGAGAGAGAAAGATGAACTCGCGACTGTAGGGGGGGCGTGCGGAGGCAGGGGGGAGAGGGTGGGGTCAGCAGACAATGTCGCACGCCATATTGACAGGGAGGAGAAGCATGTTGCGGGAAGGTGAACAGGGAAAAGGAAGGGGGCGTGCGCGCAGCATAAAGACGGGGAGAAGAGCATGGTGGGTCAGAGGGTAGGGTGGCAAAGGGAGAGAGGGGCAGGGTCACTGTACTGGGAGTGTGAGGGGGAGAGAGACAGAAGAGAAACGGGCACTGTCCGGGGACGGTGTGAGGAAAGAAGAAAAGCATGCAAGAGAGAGAAAGAGAGGGGGGAGAGTAGTGGCCGGCATTGGTGGCAACAGTCGCAATGGGGTGGGACGGCCACAGGCAGGAGCAAGGGCGATGGGGTACGGAGTCAGCCTGCAAGTGAGGGCGACGGTTGTACATACGGCCACAAGAGCCAATCACAGGCTCTAGAGGGGACGGTCGTAACGGCCTAGTGTGGGCTCGCTAGCAGTTGCGGGGAAGGATAGCAAGTACAGGGGGGGACAGTGGTGGTGATGGCTGCTGGCGCAGGGCCAACGGCAACAACTATGCAGTTTCTGGTGGTGTAAAAGGAAGAGATAGAATGAGAAGAAGGGGAAGGGAAAGGAAGAGGAGGGGAGGTACGACCGACAGTGGTGTGCAAGGGGGTCGGAGTGACAGGAAGAGGAGGGAGGGAGGGAGGATGGCTACAGACAGGAGGGAGGAAGAAGCAAGAAAGGGGGGGTAAGGGGCCTCTCGCCCAGCCCTCTCTTAGGGCCTCCCCCTCACGAGGCTCTCTCTATCAGAGATTCAAAAGGCACGTGGTGGCCAAAGGGCTTCTTCCATCTTTTTCATTGTATTTTTTTCCCTTTCATTGTTTGATACAAGAGAATAGGCATCCTTTTATAAGGGAATTTACATACAACTTGATACCAAAACCAACAAAAACCACTATTGTTTTTTTTAATAAAAGAAAGGCCTATTAACAAACATGGCCCATTTAGACACAACTCAGAGTAGACTTAATGAAAATGGAAATAGAAAATTACATAATAAAAGGAAATGACTCTACTACGACTCCGACCGTCGTCCGAGTAATTAGTGTCATTGTGCGACACGCTGATTTTGCCCATTGTCTAGCGTCACATGTCCCACTCAATATCAATCGCCCCCGATTCGAAAAAATCCATCCTCGAATTTTAAAATACTGAAAGATGATGAAGACGATCACACAATAATAGACTGAGCGACTGGGGTGGACAATCATATGAAGAATCTCGGATAGCCACTTTTTATATGACTTGCAAAAATCTTGCCACATAATATCAACAATAGACAATTCCCGAGATAACACAACATCAGACGGACCAACTAACAGAACAACCTCAAACACCGTGTCATCAATCAAATCTAACTGAGAAACAATAAACAAATCATGATTCTAGACATCACTGGAGCTGAAAGTCTAAATAACTTCAAGTGGCCTCTTTCCAACAAGACGAGCTTGTACTACCTTCTCAAATGCACACAACGTATGATAATAGGCGTTCCAAAAGCGAAATGTGTTACCGTCTTTCTACAGAAGACAGTCCTACCCACAGAATCCATTAGAACTTGGCGCTCTTCCGTCCACTCTCTGCCCAAACCGATATGTGAACCAAGGGGTCGAACCGTGCACCATGCCCCATTGTAATACATGACGGCCTTGGGTATGGTCCTGCCTACAATTGGTCGGGAAAACTCCACAAAAATATGTTCCCCACGAATGATAACTTCTCCCATTTTTGAGAAAGAATCCACAATAAACTGGGAGATATAATTCTCGGATTGACTTCCATCGAGAAGCACTGTGGTAGGTTCTTTGTTGGGCAGAAGGACTTTAAAGCTCTAGAACATCACAGATAGAAGTTACCATCGGTCCCTAATTTGAAAGAACAGATTGGTTCCCTAAGCTCTGATACCAAACTGACGTGTCACGAGCGAGAGTAACCCTATAAGTGTCGGTCAGACCTCTCTCTCTCTCAAGCCGGTCGGGCCTTTATTTTGTTGGCCCCGTGTTGTGAAATGGGGAGAGAGAGAAAGGGAGGAGAGAGAGGACAGTGAGAGAGGAAAGAGAGGGGGGAGGTGAGGCCGAGGGGAGGCACGATGGCAGCGAGCCTAGCTCACGATGTGGGGTGGTACCGTACAAGGAGGGATGGGGAGAGACGGCCACATGCAGGTGAGGGAGCTACGACGGGGTGAGAAAAAGAGAACAAAGAGATAAGGAGAGAGTACGGGGGAGAGAAGTGAAGGCGATCAGAGAGGAATGTCCAGTGCCGGGTCTTATGTAGTCTGAGGCGTGAGGCGACCAAAGGGTCGCCTCATGCCTCAAACGCCTAGGCGATGGCCTAGACGTTTGAGGCGTTTTATTAAAAATATATATAAACAATTCAAAAATATATAAATATATGTCTAAATATCGAAGAAATATAGACATGCAATCATAATTTTTAATAAAATTAACAATAATCAAGATTTGAGCCAAAAATACATACACACAAATAAGATAAGATTTGAATAAAGGAGGTTTAAACCAAGACTGGATCAAAAGAAGAAGAAGACTGAGAGTGAGACGTTCGAGGCGAAAGCGACGCGGTTTGAGATTGCCTCACCGCCTCAAATGCCTAGGCCAGACTACATAGGCCGGGTCACTATAGGGGGAGGGTGAGGCAAGAGAGAAAAAGACGAACTCGCGACTAGGGGGGGAGCGTGCAGAGGCAGAGGGAGAGAGGGGCAGGGTCAGGGGACAAGGTGACATGCCGTACTGACAGGGAGGGAGAAGCGGGTAGCAGGGGAGATGAACAGGGAAGAGGGGGCGTGTGCACAGTGTACAGATAGGGAGAGGGGGATGGTGGGTCAGAGGGCAGGGTGACGATGTGTGGTGGCAGAGGGAGACATGGGGGTCACTGTACAGGGACGGGCTCACTCTGTTACCAAACACCCCAAATGGTGCAGCAAGTAGTGATGCCAACATATGTGCTCCACGTTGCCAATCTTTCATAAAACCAGTGAAGTAGCACACATGTTCAGAACCAAATCAGTATGACCCTTCCTCCTCCCTTCAGGACCATCCTCCATACCCCATGTCCTTACCATCTGAACAACTTCCACCCAGTTATTGATTTCCCTGACAGGCACCGTGTCCTTATGAGATGTACCTCCCATCTCTTTTAATCACTCTTCTGCTTCCATAGTTCCATTGGAGGAAGAGAATCTGCAATTTGATTAACGAGATAAAACTTAGGCTACTAATCCTCATGAAGACAGAGGCAGCATCATTTTCTAGCACATTCCCCACTGTAGTACCTACATCATTCAGCTATTTGGTTCCCTCACTTCTGAAAGTACAGAACCCCTATGAACCCCTATCGAGTGTTAAAAAAAATGATGAAGTGACCATATGACCCATCCACCTCCCTTCAGGATCATCCTTCATCCCCATGTCCTTACTAATGATCTGAACAACTTCTGCCCAGCTCGCAGACATTCATATTCCTATGAGAACCATGTCCCATCTCTTCCCCCTCCCCTCTTCTTTTAATGATCCTCTTGCATCCACTGCCCACGTCAGCACCAGGGCCACTATGAGTGATTGAACTAAAATGAAATCTTCTGCAACATCACTTTCAAAAAGATAAACAAAATGGAAAATCAACTTGAAATGCATATCTGGGCTTACTAGTCCTCCTGGAGGCAGAAGAGGCATCATTTTCTAGCACATCTCATCATCAGTCCCCATATCCTTCAGCTACTCAATATCCTGCTGCATGCAGAAATCCCTGCTACCAAATCACCATTTGAGCCTTCCTCTTACCTAGTTACCTTCAGGATCATTGTTCACTCCTTATGTCCTTGACTCTACAGATATGGACAACCAGGACTCCTATGACGATTGCCTCCTATCCCTTTTTCTTCACTGATTCTTCTGCTTCCACTGCCCAAAACAGCATGGAGACCACCATGCAGTGGATCTAACGAAATGAGATCTTCTGCAACTTTACTTTTGATACAAAAAAATCTTCTGCAACTTCCTTTTTGAGTTTCATGCCTGGTTTACTGGTCCTCGTGGAGATAAAGAAGACAAAAAGGTAAAATCTTCTTCTCATCTTCCACTAGATCAGCCCAAAACCTCGAGGTTGACTTCAGTATCCGAAGTTTTTCCCCCCTCCAATGCATACACTGTCTGCCACTGGTCTCTGATCCACAAAACCAAGATGAGCTCTTATTACTGGAATCCTATAGGGCACAAGTTTCGGCAACCATCCATCGTGTGGTCCCTAGCCCACCCTATACAGCAAACAACGGGGAAGAAACTAGAACTGTTGCACCCAACAGTCCCCAGTACCTTCCTCCCTATGTTTCCACTCTTCCTCTCCCTTTCAACTTCATTACTTTGCTCCCACCTTCTCACTTTTGATACTGCCGATCTGTTATCAGGCATTTGTGTTGGTCTTCTATTTTGTAGTTTCATGTTTTGTACTGATACAGGAACTAAGATAGGTACCTGAATCCTTGCACTCGCATTAATGCATAATGATCCTAGATGATACTTATTCTGTCACTTCCTTAAAAAAAGATTCTATCATTTTCTACTAGGCGAAATTTTGTTCCCAAGGAAACATTTTTCTCAAGAATGCTGATGGCTTTGGAAGGGAAGAAAGCAATATATTCAAAGAGCAGCAACATCAAACTAACAACATTCCCGACCAATAAATTACCTCAGACACATTATTATTAATTCGTTCAAATGCACACCATTGCTACCAATTCCACAATAATATTAATGCTCAAAGGATACCCACCTTCTATATGGTTACTTTGCATGCCCATGCTAAGATATATGCAGCATAACAAGTGCTGCATTGACAATAGAGAGAGTCTACATGCGACAACATCCTTACAGCACAAAGCCCACATAGGTTACATGACTGCTAAAGACCTTGCTCACAATGCCAACAATCTTCTCAATCTCAGTTCTCACCGAAAATAATAATCTCAGAAACAAATATGAACTATGTTCAATGCATGTCAACGTAGAACTATGAATCAAGTTCAAAATGCCACTTTTCCTATGCCATTTTCGCAAAACATTAGTGCTTCCATGTAGGGGGCAAAAAGCTACAAATTCTTTATGCCCACAAAAACATTCAAAGTTCCCCTCTGATTTCATGCAATATTCATGCTACAATGTAATAACTAACAGATATGCGATAACACTTAACAACTAGCTTTCTGTCAAAAAAAAAAAAACACTTCACAACTAGCTGTTGCATAAACAGAACCATAAAAAGTCCATCATAATGCCAACTAGCATCCTTAGAAAGCATTATACATAAAATAAATGTAGGAAAGAAATATGTCTCGTCAAAAAATTCATCACCTCAAGCCTTCAGCATTCAATAAATGCGAGGTTACAAAAATGAATGTCACCAAAAAAAAAATATCAATATCTGAAACAAAAATAATAAACAAGGCATGAGTTTCCTGCCCAAGAGAATGGAGAAAAACAATGGGGGCAGAAAAACTAGGAAATACAATACTAGACACCAGACAGATAAAACTTAATTAAAGAAAGACGAAGAACCTGGATCTCTACGGCTCAACTGTTGTCACCTGTTGCCATTCTCCATCCACAGCCTCTTTCCACAGTGTAACATTGTTGTTCCCATCGGCGACAGCCAATATATTCCCAGTCGTCGACCAAGACAACCTCCAAGCTGGAACCTTAAAATCATGCATGATTTTACCCTCCCACCGGTCACCTTCCCTTGCAGCGGTCCAAATAATCACTGTCCCATCCTGTGAAGCACTGGCGATGGTCGACTTTGGAAGCCCCAAATTGGGAGCCCAAGCCACATCCCTCACCCAGTCCTTGTGCATCTGGAGAACAGGACAGCAGTCCATCCTCCAGATCCCATTTTCCAGCTTCCACATTTTCACTGTGTTGTCACACCCCCCGGACACAAGTTTCCGAACAGGTTCATCTGATCCTACCCCCACCAGAGAGCCAGGAGCAGTTGGAGGAGCCCATGAAACAGACATCACCCCAACAGGGTGCGCCCCGTCGATCTTTGCCGAGTCCCAGCCGCCATCGGGCCGAGCAGTAAACACAAAGATACTACCATCAGAGGATCCGCAAGCCAGACAAAGACCAAGCTCATACGGAGACCAGGCCACAGAATTCACAGAGGACGTGTTATCGGAAAAAACATGGGCCTGCAGCCATTCGTTCGGCCTGGCGCCTTCCCTCCAAACAATCAAACGCCCATCGTAGCCGCAGGAGGCGAGCAGTGACCCGAACTTGGGGTGAGCCCATGCGGCCTGCCAAACGGGGCCCTGGTGGCCGCTTAGGGTAGCAAGAGGCTGCGATGTGGAGGAGGAGCCACTGCTCACTCCAATGACCTTAATGGTGCCGTCCGAGGAGGCGGTGGCGAGGCGTTTTCCGTAGTAGTCCACCGCCACATCGTGGACCGCATCCTGGTGGCAGGTCTCTATACTCTGGGAAGGCATCACTCCGATCCACAAAAAGGAATACCTTTCTTCTTATAATCCACACCGTTCTTCCTTTCACCTAGTATTTCCTGGTTAGAATCGAACCAAACCCTAGAAAGATTATAATATTCACAGGGGGGGTGCTGTTGGGGGATGAGAGAGGGAACAAGCAAATCAAACAAATAAGGATGCACCCACCAAGAACCCTAGGTTTCTTAGCGGATCTTTCAAGACGAAGATGGTTCGTAGATGGGAAGCACACCGCACAAAAACCAAAGGAACCGGCTGCTATAAACCGTGGAGGAGGAGGGAAGGAAGCGAAGGAAAAAGATTCCCGGGAGAAGGGATCGCCTCACTCACCTGAAAGTGAACGCCACGACGGATCTGAGGAGGCGGAGGAGGAAGAAGAAGAAGAAGGAAGGAATGGAGGGAAGAAGACGACGCCCGCAGCAGATCGATGGATCGGAGGAGAAGGAGACCGACGAGACGACGCAGCTGAACTGAATAGGCTGCCGTTTATGTTATGACGCCTCAGACACACGTGGCAGTTTCCTAACGCGGGGTGGATCTTCTTTCTATTAATTAATTAATGTAATCTCTTTTCTTTTCTTTGACTAGCAGCCTATGTCTAATGTAATCTCTTCGCTTCTTGACATTTGCACGAATCATCTTGATAACTTTTATTTATTTACATAAAAGCATAACTTAGGATTATGATTATAAGAAAAATGTCATAGATACCCTTTTCTTTCCGATAATAACATAGTTTATAATTTATATGTGGCTTTTCAAAAAGGATAATCGTGACGTCTTTCTCTATAATTAATAAGTTATATGGTGTTTGGAAGTATTTTTTTAAAAAAAAGTTACCTAAAACAATATGTTATGTCAATTTTTAATTTAATATTTAAAATTGATAAAAATAGATAATTATCTGTTTAATAAAAATATGATAATTTTTAAATTTCATATGAGTATATTTGATAGAACAATCTGAGAGTTTTGAACACCATGAAATTGATGGCCCTAGAAGATCGGAACACTGACCATGGCGGAGACTATCGAGGGAAGCGTGGGTGAGGAGGAAGCGCTCAAGGTGGCACCACCCATTGCCACGAACTCCGGCACCATCTCACCGCCGCTTCCTATGCCCACCCGGATCACGTTGATTCGGCCTTACAAACTCCCCGACGGCAGCATCAGCAAAGGTGGCAGCCCCATAGTCGGCGACGCGACTGCAGCCCGACGAAACACTGCCCACAAATCACAGTTCACCGGACTCGTCGCAATCCTGCAGTGCTCCTTCTAGAGTGCGTTGATCTAGAACACTGGGTCATCGTTCTGTGCTCCCTGCACCAAACTGCTGAGACTGTTTGATAATCGAGCGTGGCTAGCGCAAGCGACTCCGGTTAACTCGTGTGTGAGGAGAGCGGTGGGATCTATTGCTCTCTCTCATCTGCTCTCCTACCCTAATCGGTTATCAAACAGCTAGAAGTGGTCATCTGCACCTCTAGTACCGGTGACCCATCACCCGGTGGCCCTGCCACTCCTTCCTGTGCGGGTCCATGTTCTACCTCCTGACCAACAGCATCTGCCATCTCATCTCCTGCCACTGGGAGCAGACGGCCTACATCATGCTCCGCCTCGACTACGCTGGCATCTTCGTGCTCATTGTCACCTCCTTCTACCCCCTCGTCTTCTACTCCTTCATGTGTCGCCCCTTTCTCTGCAACCTCTACATGGGCTTCATCACCGCCTTCGGGATCATCACCGTCATGGGCTCCCTCATCTCGGCCTTCCAGACCGCGGAGTTCCACCCCTGTTTGTAGGGATCTTCTTCCTCATGGGCTTCTTTGAGCTGGTCCCCATACTACACAAGCTGGTGGCCTTCGGCCACCGCCCGGTGGTGGTCCTCTCGACGGGCTACGAGCTGCTGATGGGCGTGTTCTACGAACTGGGCCTCCCCCATCCTCCTTCACCTCGACGTCTCCCAAGCGATGATAAGCAGCTCCAGCGACTGCTCCACCTTCACTGCGAGCAGCGGCTGCTGCTGCTGCTACTGCTCGGGGCACCCGCTCCGCTGGTTGGCCTGCGCCCACTTGGTAAGGAGGGGAAGGGGAGAACGGGACCTTGCTGCCAGAGAAGGGAATGAGGGGGCGCCGCCGACTGTTCCAAGGATGTGGGCATCGGCCATTGGTGCAAATCGGGAAAGGTGGATGACCGAGTGGGGATATGTGGCAACGAGGAAAGGGCGTGAGGGAAGGGCGGACCGATGCGTTTTCCGGGAGGAGGAGGAGGGGGGGAGAGGGGAGGGTTACCTTCGCGAGCATCGTCGAGGAAGAGATTAGTTGTACGCGTTTTTCTCTCAAAAAAACATGATAAGATTTATTTTTATTTAAAGAGAAATTATAACAGGATGAGATCTTATCCTAAAAAATTAAGAAGATTTTATCAAATGTGTTAAAGCGACTTGTCGGTTCTAATTTTTATTTTAAGAGAAAAAAATGTAAAAAATTATAACCAAACACTCTATTGAGGACTGAGTATTCGCATAATTACTGTTTAAGAGATATTTTATGTAAATAAAGGCCTACTAGAGTTTTTTTAGTGACCTTTTTTTGCTAACATTTTATTTCTAATTTATTATTTGGGTGCTCATCAAATAACTTGAAAGCTTGTGAGAAGTAATAGATGAATATATCAAGGTGCGCAGCATGCAAACATTTCTCGTCGTAATTTAGGTACATCTTGTTGTTGGTAGGATATTGTGGTTCCTCGGAGAAGTATCATGACTTATTTTTATTGAAGTTTGGATGTGTAGCATATAACTCAGATGACAGCATAAATTTTTTAATTAACTATAGAATATCATTTTCTAGGTTAATCAACCATGCACACTTTAATGAAACTATTAGAAATGTGATTTTTCTTTTTAGAATGGAGACTTGGCCTTTTACTCGTAAGAGATAAGGTTTTTACTTTTATTGAAATCAAATGGGAGATATTTATTTTATTTACATGTAATATATTAAATGAATATAATTAGACAAATATAGAGCCTTTATTTTATGACAACTGTTGTGCCGTGTGTGATTTTGATGACAACAAAATTTTATATATGTGTGTGGTTTTGATGACAACATAATTTTATCTATGGTTTCATCTATGGTTAAGAAAGTCATGATGTGAATGAGAATGGATGTGGAAACTTGTCTCTAAGTTCTAATCAGGTTCAAAGAAGTCCAGAAATGTCAAAGATTTACATCTAAGGTATGTTGAACCTATTGAATTCAATATATGTTAATTTGGGCTTAATTCTGCATGTTTCAGGTGTACTGGCCGACCAGAATGACTGGCCGGTCGACCGACTGGGTGTTCAACCAACTTATGAAGAAAGGGCCACAGACTTAGTGTTTAAAGTCAATTGATACAAGTCCAAGGTGACAGTCAAAAGAGCTAAGTCAACTTAAGCAGTGAGCATGCTGAAGAAATTGAAGGCTAGTTAGTTTCTCAACTGACAAAGGCAAATGTCAGTCGACTGAGTTCCAACTCAGTCGACAGATATGGAAGTCAGTCGATAGATGTGCCAAGAGGTCGAGAGATAATTCACCAAGCCAGAACTGTGAAGGTGTGTCGACACGTATGGAAGGTGTGTCAACACATGAAGACTTTCAACAAGCAACCTTGGTCAAAACTGTTCGACACGTATGGAAGGTGTGTCAACACATGAAGACTTTCAGCAAGCAGACTTGGTCAGAACTGTGAAGGTGTGCTGACACATATGGAAGGTGTGTCAACACATGAAACCTTTCAGCAAGCAGCCATTGGCCAGAACTGTGAAAGTGTGTCGACACATATGATAAGTGTGTCGACCTATACTAGCAGCCAGCATATAAAAGAAACAAAAGTAGATAGAGTGTGTCGACACACATCAGAAGTGTGTCGACCTACTTTCGTTCACAAGAACAAACCAAGCCATCAGAGGTCAGGGTGTGTCGACCTAACCTTCATGATATGTCGACCTAACTAGTGATCTACTATGCTTTAACAAGGCTAACAGCAACAGCCAACAGCCAGCAACATCAACAGTAGGAAGGCCACATGAAGGCTTAGTCGACACAATGGAGCTATGGCGTTGACACATCAAAGCCATCCAACTAGTTCTCGTCCAGCAACAAGAAGACTGTGTCAACATAGTGAAGGTTAGTGCGTCGACACATCCTATACGGCGGAACTTGCGAACTTTAAGGGTGGGTCCCTCTTGGGCACATGGCCCAAGGACAAATCATTGCACGTGATTCGAGGATCATCGTACCTCGGTTTTGGAGATTTCTAAGGGACTGAACGATGAAAGGGCTCAGATTCAATCTTCTTTCTATAAATAGGTCACGATTTCCATCTGAAAAAGATAGGGGAGCACACTTCAAGGCCGAGCAGAATTTTGAAGAGAGAAATGATTAGCTCGTCCCAGATAAAAAGAAAGAAAGGAGGAAAGAGAGTGAGCCTGGAGAGTGACATTCGATGGGAGAGAAAGAGACATTGCTGCAGTGATCAAGAGATTAGAAGAAGAAGAAAAATAGAGGATCGGAGTTTCAGTCAAAGTGCTTCTTCGGAAGCTACATTGCTTTTCTTCGTTCTTTGAGTTCTTGTCTTTTGTTTCTAAATGCCGGTCTTTTTATCAGAATGTGTGTGTAACTGTGCGATGTTGGCACATGCTCAGTTTATCTGAGCACAGATTTGTATTGCCCGTGTGTGCAGGTGGTTGCATGTGTTTGTGGTTGGGGGTTGTACCCCGTGTGTGCAGGTGTTTGCTTGCGTGTGTGGTGGAGTACTGTGGCTCCGTGTGTACTGTCTTATAGGGTGTTTACAAGATAGTGGAAGCCTCACCGAGTTTGATGAGGGGTGTTGGATGGTATGAGAGGATCTAGAGGGGGGGTGAATAGATCCTACACTCAATCTTTGACCACTTTGAAAAGGCTATCAAAAGTAATAAGGCAGTGATACCAAATCGAACGCAATGCTAGACTAGTGTAGGAGATGTTGGCAACGAAGTAATATGAAATACACTTAAACAAATTGAAGCATATGTGAAGAGGGATAGAAGAGATGGATATCACGCAGCAAACCACAACACAGGGTTTTTAAGGTGGTTCGGCTACTCCCTAGCACGTCTACGTCCACCCTTCACCAACTCGGTGAGGCTTCCACTCTTTGGCCAAAAGAGAACTGATAAGTGCTTAATTATCTATTCTTTATGTATACCACACAAATCATTTTTGGGCTTTAGTGAAGTTAATTATGTAATTTTACATGATAATTTTAGTCTCATGCAAAATCAAGATTTGTTTGTGATTAATGGGCTTGAGATATGTTTGAAATAAATAAATCAGTAAATTACATAATTAAATTTTAAAGATCATTTCATGAAAGAAATTTTCATAATTATTTTTCCACATAAAACTAATCCTTTATGTGTTGAGGGGCCTAGACTTAAACTTATTCTGATTGTTAAATTCTTGTGCTTAAGGGGCCTTGGTATAATTTTGTTCATGATTCTCATTTCTTGTGAACAGTGCTCTCTTCTCCCGCATGTGTAGCAGCCGGCCATTGACGTGCAGGGCTTTCTCATCTGGACACGGCAGTAAGATGTGCAGGATCGCTGGCAGGGCTCTCACGAGCTGACACGGCAACAACGTGAGCAGGTCCTCTCTGACAAGGCCGCAACAACGGCATGATGGCAGGGCAGCGGTGGCAGCGATCAAGGGGATCCAGGGGGCACCTGGAGCGAGTATCCCTGCAACAGGTGGAGCAGGACGACGGCAAGGACATGCAGGACATGGTAGCAGCATGTTGATCGACCAGACGTGTGTGGCAGGCGTTCATTGGTGTGCAGGTGAACATGGCACGGCCCTCCCTCTCCGATAATGGCTTAGCGTCTATGATCGTAGGCTCATATGGAAGGTTGGGCAACAACTTGTACAGGCGGCGATGGCAGGCATACAGCGGCTAGTAGGTGGCGGGGGGGGGGGGGCATTGCGAGGTCCTCTAGCAGCATCGATGGTAGGGTGTGCAATGGCAGTGAGAGTTGCGTGGCACCTATAAAACCACACCGGCTCCCTCCGCTCCGGGAGTCTTCTCCCTCCTCTCCCCTTATTCTCTTCCTCATAACTTCACCCCCCCTCTCTTCTCTGATCTCCCCTCTGAGCTTCTTCTTCCTCTTCCTCCACCTTCCCCTTCTTCTTCTCCTTTATTTTCCCCTTCTTATTCTTCTTCCCCTCTCCTTTCTCTCCCTCTCACTTCTCTTTCTCTCACCACCGGAGCCCCTATTTTGAACAGGGGCACCACCGGTTTTCTTCTCATACTCCCCCCTCCTCTTTGTCTCTCTTCTCTCCCCCTCTACAGCCCTGCTCCCTCTCCCTCTCTTCCCCCATGTTCATCTCTCCCTTCTCACACTGCTCTTCTGCACACACACAGCACTTCTCTTCCTTCCCTCCCCACTCCCTCTCTCTTTCTCTCTCTAACCTGCACCGGACCAGCACATCCCTCTCACCCTTCGCCCTTCTCCCCATTCCTCCCTCTCTCCCTCTCTTCGACTGCTCACACGTCCTCACACACACAACGCACGAAGGTGGTTGCACTACAGCTGTTCTTCTCCCTGCCTTCGCCCTTCTCCCCTTTCTCTCTTCACTCACACACCGGCCGCGGTGTCCACACCACCGCAGCTCGCCTCCCGCTCTCGCTCTCTCTCCTCTCTCTCCTCTGTAGCAGCACTGCCCGCCGTTCTCCTCCCCCTTTCTCTCTTCTACACACTCACTGCACACACTGCAGGCGGGCCTCTCACTTCTCCCACTCCCCTCATCTCGTCTCACTTCTCCCCCTCCGTTCCACACACACAACACACGCACCCCATGGGGTCGACCCCCCTTCTCGTGGAGTCAACCCCCACCTCACCGTTTCCTCTCTTTCTCTCTCTATTACACACACTCTTCCCAATTTTTTCTTTTATTTTTATTACTCCCCTCTACCTCTATCTCTTTCTCTCTCTACATCCCTCTACTCTCTCTCCTTCTATCTCTCTAACCCCTCCAGAGACGGCGCAAGACAGGTGTACAACTCCGGATTGAGTGGAGATCTAAGACTCAAGGAAGCGACGCCACCCTAACACTACGACTGCAATTTCTTTGCCTATCGTCCTTCTCGGTGTTACTTAGGATTTATTTTTATTTGAGATTGTAATTTTTATCTCCGCACTTAATGTTGTAAACTTTGTCTTTTTAATTAGTAAAAACCATCACTACCAAAAAAGGTAAGATTTCAGACGGCCAGCTTCCGTCTGAAATCCGTCTGAGCTCCGTTTTGTAACGAATTTCGGACGGAAAGATGCCGTCTCATATTTTTGGTTATAAATATCGAACAGAATAATATCTGTCTCAAATTTCGTCTTAAATTTCACACGGAATCAATTCCGTGTCAAATCCCGTCTGTAAATATAAGTTTCGGACAGAATAATATCAGTCACAAATATCGTCTAAAATTTGACACGGAACGTTTTCTGTCTTAAATACTGTCTGAGATCAGTCCGTCTGAAATTTCACACGGAAACTATTCCGTGTGACGCACTATATGAAATTATCCATCTGAAATACCGTTCCAATATCTGTCTGAAATTTCAGATGTATACTTCAGACGCATGCGCTAAAATCCGTCTGAAATTTCAGACGCACACGCACAAATACAAAATTATATCCGTCTGAAAATCCGTCCGAAAAAACTTCCATTAATTTTTTTAAAAAATATAAAATTGTTTTTAAAAAACCTGTTAAAATTCAAGCTAATGACTAAAAATAAAACACATAAATAAGAAACTCAACATTCATAGATAAAAAAATATGCTGATCAAATACCCTCCTCCACATCGTCCATATGCTCGTCCCTGTCCTGCTCATCTCCTCTGTCGCCGCCCGCAGAAGGATCCTCCTATATTAACAAAATAATAACATTCATTCATAGATAAAAAATTTAGTGCGGAAGTAAATTAGATATTTTATTACATTGGATAAATTGAAATCAAACATAATATCAAATCGATAACTGCATAGATTTTATAGACCCTACGCACCTAGCTGTCATCAGTAATTTAAATTATTTACATTTACAAAATGCACTTTTGAGCGTCGGCCCCAAATCGGGTATCCGATTTAGATTCTGCCAGTTCTCACAAGTCTCTTTTATGACCCAGGTCCTGTTGGAATGATTGGCACGCCGATTAGATGGGTATTTCAGATTTTAGACTCCCGGATCTCGACTTCTTTAATTTTAAACTAAGTGTATTTACAAAATGCACATTTGAGTGTCGGCCCCAAACCAGATATCCGATTTGGATTCCGCCAGTTCTCACAAGTCTCTTTTATGTCTCAGGTCCTGTTGGAATGATCGGCACGTCGATCAGACGGATATTTTAGATTTTAGACTTCCGGACCCCAACTTCTTTAATTTTAGACTAATTGTATTTACAAAATGTACTTTTGAGCGTCGGCCCCAAACCGGATATCCGATTTGGATTCCGCCAGTTCTCACAAGTCTCTTTTATGTCCCAGGTCATGTTGGAATGATCGGCACGTCGATCAGACAGGTATTTCAGATTTTAGACCTCCGGACCCTGACTTCTTTAATTTTAGACTAAGTGTATTTACAAAATGCACTTTTGAGCGTCGGCCCCAAACCGGATATCCAATTTGGATTCTGCCAGTTCTCACAAGTCTCTTTTATGTCCCAGGTCATGTTGGAATGATCGGTACGCCGATCAGACGGGTATTTCAGATTTTAGACCCCCAGATCCCGACTTCTTTAATTTTAGACTAAGTGTATTTACAAAATGCACTTCTGAGCGTCGGCCCCAAACCGGGTATCCGATTTGGATTCCTCCAGTTCTCACAAGTCTCATTTATGACCCAAGTCCTGTTGGAATGATCGGCACGCCGATCAGACAGGTATTTCAGATTTTAGACCCCCGGACCCCGACTTCTTTAATTTTAGACTTAGTGTATTTACAAAATACACTTTTGAGCGTCAGCCCCAAACCGGATATCCGATTTGGATTCCGCCAGTTCTCAGAAGTCTCTTTTATGTCCCAAGTCTTGTTGGAATGATCGGCACGCCGATCAGACCGGTATTTCAGATTTTAGCCCCCCGGACCCCGACTTCTTTAATTTTAGACTAAGTGTATTTACAAAATACACTTTTGAGCGTCGGCCCCAAACTGGGTATCCGATTTGGATTCCACCAGTTCTCACAAGTCTCTTTTATGACACAGGTCTTGTTGGAATGATCGGCATGCCGATCAGACGGGTATTTCAGATTTTAGACCATGGGACCCCGACTTCTTTAATTTTAGACTAAGTGTATTTACAAAATGCACTTTTGAGCGTCGGCCCCAAACCGGATATCCGATTTGGATTCCGCCAGTTCTCACAAGTCTCTTTTATGTCTCAGGTCCTATTGGAATGATCGGCACGTCGATCAGACGGGTATTTCAGATTTTAGACCTCCGGACCCCGACTTCTTTAATTTTAGACTAAGTGTATTTACAAAATGCACTTTTGAGCATCGGCCCCAAATTGGGTATCCGATTTAGATTCCGCCAGTTCTCACAAGTCTCTTTTATGTCCCAGGTCCTGTTGGAATGATCGGCACGCCGATCAGACGGGTATTTCATATTTTAGACCCCTGGACCCCGACTTCTTTAATTTTAGACTAAGTGTATTTACAAAATACACTTTTGAGCGTCGGCCCCAAACCAGGTATCCAATTTAGATTCCTCCAGTTCTCACAAGTCTCTTTTATGTCCCAGGTCCTATTGGAATGATCGGCACGCCGATCAGACCGGTATTTCAGATTTTAGACCCCTAGACCCCGAATTAAATGAATCCTTCTAAACTAAGTTAGTTTTGAAAACACACTTAGTTTTGAATTGAGTTATTTGAGCGTCAGGGTCAAACCGGATATCCGATTTGTAATCCGTCAGCTGACTCAGCTCTCACAACTCACGTGTACCTCGCAAGTCGTGTTGGAACGATCGGCATGTCGATCAGGCTTGTATTTCAGATTTTAGACCCCCGAATCCCGAAATTTTCCAATTCTTCTAAACTAAGTTACTTTTGAAAACTAACTAAGTTTTTAAATTAATTATGAATATAATTGAGTAATTCTGTCAAAATAAAAACATAATAAACACGAACCTGATGGGCCTGTGCCGTGGTGGTGCTGGATCCATGATGGAGAATTCGCGCCTAGGAGAGGAGGCCACTGATTGTCTGTTGGCTAGATATCTCCTCTCGGATGTGCCGCGACATCTGCTGCTGCAAATCATCAATCCTTCTTTGGACGATGTCCATGACGTCGTTGGCTTAGGAACTGGGGGCAGGTGGAGGTACACTGAATGAACTGCTACAGGTTTGGGCAGAGCTTGAACTCACACACGATGATATCACCGCGCTAGAGTCTAGGCTCTCCCCAAAACCATATAGCCGGCCTTTCTTCGGTACGCCAGCTGCTGCCACCCATCCCGCCGGATCGAACTCCGGCTGCTGCGTGTCTCCCTCCTTGTACTTCTGTGTCACAGCTCTGCTATATGTTTCCTAGAAATTGAAACATTTGACTAGTCAATTTCATATGAATCAATCCGATTTAAATGAACGGTAGAAGTTGCATATGTAGATAAACTTACCGCTACTGAGTGAGCTCTCTCACTCACAAATTGATATGTCCCCTTCTTTTTGTGTGTTCTATAGAACACCTCGAGGAACGAAGGAGCTCGATTAAGCTCCACAACATGTTATACAAACGATAATGTCATATATATTAACATAATGTAAGAAGATAAATTGAAACATTACTTACCATTTTTTATTTATGAGCCGCGAAAGAGATGCACCCACTCGTATGCAAATTTACGCTCAGTTTTGATGCCATGTTTGCTTTGGCTTTTTCGGACTTTGCTATCCAGCTGGGATCGACAAATTTGTCACATGCTATCTCCCAATCCTCCTTCCTCATCCATAGAGGGCGGTGCTCCTTCCATAGCTGTCGGTCTTCACTCCCACCAGCCTTATTTTTAGCGTGTGCTCGGGCCTCATGTACTTTCTTTCAAAAATTGTCCTTCATAGTCTTCTCCCAGGCTCTCCAACATCTCGCTGCGTCATGTCCACACGTGAATTGATAAGTCCGCTATAAATAAAATAAGTTTCACACTTAGTATACTGTTGGGAATTGAGGTTGAAAAATACTTGAATTAATTGATGTAATTACGTACTGAGAACATGTCCCATAAGTTGTCGCGGACTTCCACTGGAAATTCTTTGAAAGACGTTGCTGCGCCGGGCACATGTGCCATTACTAGAGAGTTGGAATGATGGACAGCCTCGTGAGGTTCAAATTTCTTACTGCAATTACAAATGTCAAAATATTCATATTAGACAGTTGAAGGCTAAATAATGAATGTAATAACCTTATAAATTTACCAGGAGATCCAGCATGGGCGACGTCCATCGCGGGTCGTGCCTCCCTCGTGACAACTGCCGGCATCGTCAAGTGGATGAGTGGTGGGGGTGTGCCCTGTTTAAAGACAAGGGGGAGGGGACTGTGAACTATAAGAATTAAATATCATAAGTAAAACGAATATTTTACTGAAAATAAAAATTTACATAATTAGAAAAATACTGTAAACTGTAAGAATTAATAAACATAAGTAAACTGTCAAGGACTGGAAGGCTGGAGCTAATGAGATCTGTCCTTTCATCCTACTCAATCTATTGGGCAGATGCCTTCATGCTACCTGTAGGGTTAATCGAGGAAGTTGAAAGACTTCTGCGCAATTTCTATTGGAATGGTCATTCTTCAAAGGCATCAACTCACATGGTTTCATGGAAGCAGATATGTAAACCCAAATCTGAAGGGGGGCTCGGAACCAAAAACCTGAAGGAATGGAATCAGGCTTCTTTATGTATGCTGCTATGGGATATTCTACAGAAAAAAATCTTTATGGTATTCTTGGATCTAGGTATCAAGTCACATTGTTTACTCAATTTCAAATGGTCAAGGCACAAAGCTATGGTCTGACCCGTGGCTGAATGCCAACGACATCAACCAATTGTATGGAGATCATATCAGATAGGATTTGGAATTAGGAAAAAATGCAAATGTGGGCCTCTTTATCTCTGAAGGGTAGTGGGTGCTTCCCACTGCACTATCTATGGAAATGGCTGATTTGTGGAATCTTGTTAGGCAAGTTCCAATTCATAATGAATCTTCAGATGCCATCAAAGTGAAAGAACCATGAGCAGATCATGAAACCAAGTACCATCTGGGAAGAGATTAGGCAAAAATCCTACTACACAAATGCATTCACATTACACATGGCAGGCGGTTCTTAATAAACTGCCCACAGCAGATAATCTACAAAAGAAGGGCTTTAACATTTCTAGTATGTGTGTTTTATGCAAACAGAATAGGGATACTCTAGATCATCTATACTTTGAGTGCCCATATACCAAGTGGATAAACATAAGCAGATTCTACTCAGATTTGACCTCCATAGGCAATCGAAAATTAATACAAGCTTTGAAAATTAAAACATACATACATGTAGTAGGAACAGTCGGGGGTGGCGTCTGTAAAACAACATGTGGGAGGGCACTGGGACCTGTAAGAATTAATAAACACAGGTAAAATGATATAAATGATTCTATGGCCTATATTAATATGCATGCGACCGACAACACCGACTTCGTCTGATTGAAAATATTCAGCACTGGCAACTTCTGAGGGGTTTTCACTCATATTTAACTCATAAGTGGGAAAGAGTTTTGATTTAACCCTGCAAACTGCCCACCAATCACTACAAGAAAAATCGCGGATAGCGACCGACCTAGCGGTCGCTATTCAGTCTTAGATCGGTCGCAAATCTGCATTGCGACCGAACAGAGACTATCTAGCGACCGAATATGTCGGTCGCTATATAATAGTCGCTATATAGCGACCGACATAATTCGGTCGCAGTATCAGTCGTTACCAGAGACCGATTATAATCGGTCGCCTGATCGGTCGCTAATTCAGTCGGTCTCAATTCGGTCGCTATTCGGTCTCGAATTATGTTGTATTTTTAAAAAAAAAATTAACCTATCGGATTTATTCGGTCTCAATTCGGTCGCCAGTCGGTCGCCAAGTATAATTATTTAATAAAAGAAATATAACGTATAGTCGCTATTCGGTCGCAATTCAGTCTCCATGCGGTCGCTAATTTTGCATTATTTTTTTTTTAAAAATTTATTTAAACTGATAAATAAATTACCTGATAAATAACAAATTCATAACATAAATATAAAATCAACTACACAGACAACAATATCGACAAATCTCAAATTCATCACATACAAACACCTGATAAATAACAATTTCATAAAACAATAGTAAATCAACTACACGGATCACAATCTCCACGAACCTCAAATTACACACAACTAAAATAAAATCACAAATTAATCATACATCCATAATCATACATCCATAATAATAAAATAACAACATACACACAACTAAAATAAAATCACAAATCCTCCACATATGTCTCATCCTGGTCGTCGTCTCGTCCAACATCATCCTGGTCGTCGTCTCGTCCAACATATCGCGACGGATGATCCTGTATATCATTTAAAAAAATTATAATCAAATCCTTAATAAAGAAATCAAGCATTAACAAGAGTATGCCAATAGTTTAAGCCAGCTCATTTTCATATATATAAATACACACACACAATATATAAGTTCAATAATCAAATTGTATTTTAAAAATGAACTTTGAGCGCCGAGCTCAAATCGGGCATCCGATTTGGATTCCGTCAGTTCTGACAAGTCACTTTCATCTCCCCGGTCGTATTGGAATGACCGGCACGGCCATCCGACCGGTATTTCAAATTTTAGACCCCCGGACCCGTCCTAACAGTTCATTTAAACTAAGTGTATTTTAAAAATGAACTTTGAGCGCGGAGCTCAAATCGGGCATCCGATTTGGATTCCGTCAGTTCTGACAAGTCACTTTCATCTCCCCGGTCGTATTGGAATGACCGGCACGGCCATCCGACCGGTATTTCAAATTTTAGACACCCGGACCCGTCCTAACAGTTCATTTAAACTAAGTGTATTTTAAAAATGAACTTTGAGCGCCGAGCTCAAATCGGGCATCCGATTTGGATTCCGTCAGTTCTGACAAGTCACTTTCATCTCCCCGGTCGTATTGGAATGACCGGCACGGCCATCCGACCGGTATTTCAAATTTTAGACACCCGGACCCGTCCTAACAGTTCATTTAAACTAAGTGTATTTTAAAAATGAACTTTGAGCGCCGAGCTCAAACCGGGCATCCGATTTGGATTCCGTCAGTTCTGACAAGTCACTTTCATCTCCCCGGTCATATTGGAATGACCGGCACGGCCATCCGACCGGTATTTCAAATTTTAGACCCCCGGACCCGTCCTAACAGTTCATTTAAACTAAGTGTATTTTAAAAATGAAGTTTGAGCGCCGAGCTCAAACCGGGCATCCGATTTGGATTCCGTCAGTTCTGACAAGTCACTTTCATCTCCCCGGTCGTATTGGAATGACCGGCACGGCCATCCGACCGGTATTTCAAATTTTAGACCCCCGGACCCGTCCTAACAGTTCATTTAAACTAAGTGTATTTTAAAAATGAACTTTGAGCGCCGAGCTCAAACCGGGCATCCGATTTGGATTCCGTCAGTTCTGACAAGTCACTTTCATCTCCCCGGTCGTATTGGAATGACCGGCACGGCCATCCGACCGGTATTTCAAATTTTAGACCCCCGGACCCGTCCTAACAGTTCATTTAAACTAAGTGTATTTTAAAAATGAACTTTGAGCGCCGAGCTCAAATCGGGCATCCGATTTGGATTCCGTCAGTTCTGACAAGTCACTTTCATCTCCCCGGTCGTATTGGAATGACCGGCACGGCCATCCGACCGGTATTTCAAATTTTAGACACCCGGACCCGTCCTAACAGTTCATTTAAACTAAGTGTATTTTAAAAATGAACTTTGAGCGCCGAGCTCAAACCGGGCATCCGATTTGGATTCCGTCAGTTCTGACAAGTCACTTTCATCTCCCCGGTCATATTGGAATGACCGGCACGGCCATCCGACCGGTATTTCAAATTTTAGACCCCCGGACCCGTCCTAACAGTTCATTTAAACTAAGTGTATTTTAAAAATGAAGTTTGAGCGCCGAGCTCAAACCGGGCATCCGATTTGGATTCCGTCAGTTCTGACAAGTCACTTTCATCTCCCCGGTCGTATTGGAATGACCGGCACGGCCATCCGACCGGTATTTCAAATTTTAGACCCCCGGACCCGTCCTAACAGTTCATTTAAACTAAGTGTATTTTAAAAATGAACTTTGAGCGCCGAGCTCAAACCGGGCATCCTATTTGGATTCCGTCAGTTCTGACAAGTCACTTTCATCTCCCCGGTCGTATTGGAATGACCGGCACGGCCATCCGACCGGTATTTCAAATTTTAGACACCCGGACCCGTCCTAACAGTTCATTTAAACTAAGTGTATTTTAAAAATGAACTTTGAGCGCCGAGCTCAAACCGGGCATCCGATTTGGATTCCGTCAGTTCTGACAAGTCACTTTCATCTCCCCGGTCATATTGGAATGACCGGCACGGCCATCCGACCGGTATTTCAAATTTTAGACCCCCGGACCCGTCCTAACAGTTCATTTAAACTAAGTGTATTTTAAAAATGAAGTTTGAGCGCCGAGCTCAAACCGGGCATCCGATTTGGATTCCGTCAGTTCTGACAAGTCACTTTCATCTCCCCGGTCGTATTGGAATGACCGGCACGGCCATCCGACCGGTATTTCAAATTTTAGACCCCCGGACCCGTCCTAACAGTTCATTTAAACTAAGTGTATTTTAAAAATGAAGTTTGAGCGCCGAGCTCAAACCGGGCATCCGATTTGGATTCCGTCAGTTCTGACAAGTCACTTTCATCTCCCCGGTCGTATTGGAATGACCGGCACGGCCATCCGACCGGTATTTCAAATTTTAGACCCCCGGACCCGTCCTAACAGTTCATTTAAACTAAGTGTATTTTAAAAATGAAGTTTGAGCGCCGAGCTCAAACCGGGCATCCGATTTGGATTCCGTCAGTTCTGACAAGTCACTTTCATCTCCCCGGTCGTATTGGAATGACCGGCACGGCCATCCGACCGGTATTTCAAATTTTAGACCCCCGGACCCGTCCTAACAGTTCATTTAAACTAAGTGTATTTTAAAAATGAAGTTTGAGCGCCGAGCTCAAACCGGGCATCCGATTTGGATTCCGTCAGTTCTGACAAGTCACTTTCATCTCCCCGGTCGTATTGGAATGACCGGCACGGCCATCCGACCGGTATTTCAAATTTTAGACCCCCGGACCCGTCCTAACAGTTCATTTAAACTAAGTGTATTTTAAAAATGAAGTTTGAGCGCCGAGCTCAAACCGGGCATCCGATTTGGATTCCGTCAGTTCTGACAAGTCACTTTCATCTCCCCGGTCGTATTGGAATGACCGGCACGGCCATCCGACCGGTATTTCAAATTTTAGACCCCCGGACCCGTCCTAACAGTTCATTTAAACTAAGTGTATTTTAAAAATGAAGTTTGAGCGCCGAGCTCAAACCGGGCATCCTATTTGGATTCCGTCAGTTCTGACAAGTCACTTTCATCTCCCCGGTCGTATTGGAATGACCGGCACGGCCATCCGACCGGTATTTCAAATTTTAGACCCCCGGACCCGTCCTAACAGTTCATTTAAACTAAGTGTATTTTAAAAATGAAGTTTGAGCGCCGAGCTCAAACCGGGCATCCGATTTGGATTCCGTCAGTTCTGACAAGTCACTTTCATCTCCCCGGTCGTATTGGAATGACCGGCACGGCCATCCGA
This sequence comes from Amorphophallus konjac, assembly GCA_022559845.1. Taxonomy (NCBI): domain Eukaryota; kingdom Viridiplantae; phylum Streptophyta; class Magnoliopsida; order Alismatales; family Araceae; genus Amorphophallus; species Amorphophallus konjac. Next base: position 42,863,386 of record CM040117.1, on the reverse strand, counting down.
CCGGTATTTCAAATTTTAGACCCCCGGACCCGTCCTAACAGTTCATTTGAACTAAGTGTATTTTAAAAATGAAGTTTGAGCGCCGAGCTCAAACCGGGCATCCTATTTGGATTCCGTCAGTTCTGACAAGTCACTTTCATCTCCCCGGTCGTATTGGAATGACCGGCATGGCCATCCGACCGGTATTTCAAATTTTAACTACTCTACGGTACATCCATGAACGATCTTCAGACATTTTCCCTATGCAAATGAAATGTAAACACACAAAACTTTAACATGTTTAACAAAATAAAAACTCCAACCCTTTCCTCACATCGTCCATCTCTGCCATTTTAAATAGGAAGGAAATATCATTTAGATTTTCACTTTTTAACCCATCTGTGAAGGTTTGATCGCACGATTAATTACTATATGTGTTGTGTTATTTGCTAAAAATTTCGGCAGCATCTCCTCACACCTCTCCGATATACCACAAAATATTTATTGATTAAGAAATTTTCTTAAACACTTACTAATAAGTGGTTAAGAAAATAATCAAAATCAATAAAGGTATATCAGAGAGGAATGAGAAGACGCATCCAGCCAAAATTTTTAACAAACAACACAAACACATATAGTAATTAACCACCTAAGTGCGATCAAACATTCACAGACTGTCCAAACGGGACAATTCAAGACTTTGAGTTAGATATACACATTCTCATCATTCAAAATGAGAACGTGCACATCAATCCCAAAGTCTTGAACGGGTAGATTGATTGACACGGGCTTAACACGCTCTCCTAAGATACGTGCAATGTTAGGTTGCACCCACGCATCTCAGCTAACATACAACACCCAACTAATTAAATATTGACAAGATACTAACACATTCTAAAAACATAGCAATAACATGTGAAATTGACAATACATGTACACAATGAAAACATGAATTTTATTGTAACATCCAACACATTCAGTTAATTTTCTTGGTCGGCTGTACCATCCCAACCTTATGAGTTTGATAGGGTACTGTTTGGAGGATGACCACCGGCTGCTGGTGTATGAGTTCATGCCACGGGGAAGCCTGGAGAACCATCTTTTTAGGAGTATGTCTGTTTCGATTATTCTCTGCACCGTTTGGTTTGCTGACTCATTTAGGCACCTGTTTTCTTAAAGAAAAAAAATTGCAATGCGCAGTGGCCTCACCTTTTACCCAATGGTTACCTACGTAGTTCTTTTGAATCAGTTTTTGAACCCCACAATGTCGATTCTGCAGGGGGTTCATACTTCCAGCCTCTCTCCTGGAACCTTAGGATGAAGGTTGCTCTTGGAGCCGCAAAGGGGCTGGCCTTTCTGCATGGTGCTGAAACAAAGGTTATATATCGGGATTTTAAGACATCAAATGTGCTTCTTGATTCAGTAAGTGGAGACCCTTGTCTTATAGTTGATGGATGATATGTTTTCTTGATTAACGTTCCCCGTCATGATGTTCTGCCTCTCAAATCCCTTCTTTGCAAACCTACAAAATTATAATGCCAAGCTTTCCGACTTTGGCTTGGCAAAAGATGGACCAACTGGTAACAAGAGCCATGTGTCAACTAGGGTCATGGGAACATACGGATATGCTGCTCCTGAGTACCTTGCAACAGGTAAACCTTTGGTTCCAAACTGCTTGTATGTCCCTCCATCTTTTTGTCTTTAGGTGTTCCATTTTCAAGTGCTGATCAGTGTGTCTCAGATTTTTGGATGGCATTTGTCTTGCTTTTTTTTTTCTCTGTGGGTAACAAGATGTCATTTTCTCTTCGTAAATGAGAAAATTGTGCCGAAATGACACGAGGAGTCGGCAAATAATTCGGATTAAAACAGAAACTGAGTTGGTAAGGGACCTTGAATAAAACATAGATTACCCATGAATTTCTCCTTGAATAAAGTGTTGACAGCTCAGGAATATTTGATCTGGAGAGTGATAGTATTGTCCATTGGCATGATTAAGATTCTCTAGTGTAATATTTGATTGTCATCTCCGAGATATTTTTGGAGTGAATTAGGGGCGGGTATATCACCCCGACTGACCCACTCCTAACCCACCTCGGGTGATTTATTTCACCCCTTTTTAAGAATTCACATACCCTAACTTTATCTCTAACCGACTCCGATTAAGAAAAAAAAACGAACTAAATAAGAATAACTCGTCTCACCCTAATTAATCTATCGTAATCGGATTTACTTCTTTATCAAAGTGGCCCTACGAAATTAGTCCATCGCTTGCGGGTCGTGACAAAGTGCCTTCAAACGTTAAGATTGCGTTTGAGAACGCAGATAGAAAAAGAGGCCATGGAATGATTATTTAAGCCTCAGTCTTTAAATAAAACTCTAGTGACACGTATTACATCTGTTGAATTTTTACACTATTTTTGGTTCTCATAAGAATGATGGGGTCATATGTAGAGTTCATCTTGTACCTTTGCTTTAAAATTCTCATAATCCAATGTTTGGATTTGTTGGTTCTCAAGTTCTTGGATTTTGGGTTTGCTACAGTTTTAAATCGAAAAATAAGAATTGGGGAAAATACATGACACAATAAATGGACTGCATATTGAAGCCAGAACATTAATAACGGACCGGACAAACTAAAAAGATAATCTTATAATATTTCACACTATTTTACAGGAGAACAAATGATATGTGGACACCATCTCAAGAGTCTTAAATAAATCAGGTTCATTGCACGAGCATAGCCCCTCCCCCGGAGCCCCTCCACCGGAGCCCCTCCCCCTCCACCGGAGCCCCTCCCCCTGCGCAGCCCCCCCTCCACCGGAGCCCCTCCCCCTGCGCAACCCCCTCCCCTCCACCGGAGCCCCTCCCCCTGCGCAACCCCCTCCCCTCCACCGGAGCCCCCTCCCCCTCACCCCTGCGGAGCCCCCTCCCCTCCACCGGAGCCCATCCCCCTGCGCAGCCCCCCCTCCACCGGAGCCCCTCCCCCTGCGCAGCCCCCTCCCCTCCACCGGAGCCCCCTCCCCCTCACCCCACCGGAGCCCCTCCCCCTGCGCAGCCCCCTCCCGTCCACCGGAGCCCCCTCCCCCTCACCCCTGCGGAGCCCCCTCCCCTCCACCGGAGCCCCTCCCCCTCCCCTGCGCAGCCCCCTCCCCCTCCCCTGCGGAGCCCCCTCCCCCTCACCCGAGCTCCACCCCCCCTCCCAGACCAACCTCCCCCGCCACCCCCTCCCACCGAAACCCCCCTCACTGGAACCCCTCCAAGAAGAAAAAAAATGAGAAATAGGGCATGGTCGATGGCCGGCGGGGAGGGAGAGGGGGGGGGAGAGAGGCGCGGGGCTGGAGGGAGAGGAGAGGGGGGGGAGATCGAGAGGGAGAGGACTTACCAGACCGAGGAGGGTGACGACGAGGACGACGGGGACCGACGAGGTCGACGGCGAGGATGGTGCGGGGCTGGCCGAGACAGCGAGCTCCGGCGTCCGTCCACCACCACGCCGCTCGCCACGCCCGTGGCCGCAAGGCAGAGGGGGGGGGGGGGGAGGGCGAGGGGGCCGGAGGGGGAGGGGAGAGCTCCGGTGGAGGAAGGGTAATCAGAAGTAAATGCAGGGGGGAGATGGTCGCGGGGTAAATGCAGTCATAGCAGCGACCGATTAGAGACCGAAATATATTCGGTCGCCAATTTGGTCTCAGATATGCGACCGATTATTTCGGTCGCCGAATTGGTCTCTATTTGGGACCGACTAGCGACCGATTTAATCGGTCTCTAATTCGGTCGCTATAGCCACTTTTTCTTGTAGTGAATCTTTATTCTTCGATGATGGGTAGCTTGAATAATACACTTGTTGGGCTTGTGTGGCTAAAATGAACAGTTCATATGTATTAAGTTTAGACCTATGTTTGACATCGACAATCCCATAAGCTGTGTCATGTCGGACAAAATTAGGATCAAACCAATGACACTTAAATATGTATACGTGATTGTCTCGTCCCAAATACTGTAGTTCTAAGACTTCGTCATGAAGACCGTAGTAGTCCAATTCCACTTCATTGTATAAACTTCCCTTAACAGATACGCCGCTATTCATCGTAGACTTACTTCGTCCATAATCCCTCGTATGAAATCTATATCCATTCACAATATATCCTGGATAGGCACGTGCAATCGTCGAGGGGCCATAAGCTATCTGTTGTACTCTTTCATCAGTAATGAGACCTTGTTCAACTTATATGTAAATTTTAATTAGTTATAATAAGGTTCAATCTCCTTAATATACATAACCTCAAACATATATATTCAACGATCGACACTAACCCTATGTCTCAGCCATTTGGCAAAAAACTTCTCGCGTTCTTTTTCAATCCCACGTCCTGGATATTCAGACATTTTTGTGCTAATTCTGAATCAAATTGTCTGCAATATAAATACACTACTACTTTAAATGAACTGCAGAACAAGAATGAACAACTTATGGACATCGCTGGAAATGTGAGTCTAAGAACTTACTCAACATAAGGTTCAATCTCGATGTAATTCAGAAGAATATATATCTCAGCGGCATACAACTCTCTATCTTCGAGCGTGCGCGTCGAAGAACGTCCGAACGCACGTCCAGGATGCTTAAATATAGAGAGCCGATCGGACGAATCATCAACTCCCCCATCATCATTATGTGGAGGTCGAGTACGACGCGTTAGAATCTCTGGCTCAAATTACATAGAACAGAAGTTCGATATTTCTTCAAGAATATATGCCTCAGCAATCGAACCCTCCACCTTCGTCTTGTTGCGAACTTTCATTTTTAATTCATGCATGCACCTACAAGAACAAGTTACATGACAATGAAATGTACCAACCATGGACGACATTTAACTTAAAAAAATTATGACATACCTCTCAAATGGATACATCCATCGAAATTATACTGGTCCTCCGATAATAGCCTCGTCTGGCAAATGGATGACCAGGTGCTCCATCGAATCAAAGAATGCCAGAGGAAATATCTTCTCGAGCTTGCAAACGGTTGTGACCACATTTTCTTCGAGAGCTTGTACATCCCTTAGTCTGAGTTATGATGCACATAAAATCTTGAAAAACTGACTCAGCTCGATCAGTGCTCCCTGTATAGGCTTTGGCAATATGTCACGGAATGCAATGGGCAGAAGTCTCTCCATGAACACATGATAGTCGTGACTTTTCAGATAAAATATTTTCCCCTCGTTAACATTCACACAACGGGTTATGTTGGATGTATATCCATATGGGAATCTCAACTGTTTCAACCACTGGCACACTTCCTTGATCTGTGTATCATGAAGCACGCAAGTTGCTTTAGGCTTCATAGTTTTTCCATTTATGTGATGTAATTCCAGTTCTGGACGTTTACAAAGCGTCATTAAGTCCATACGCGCTTTGGCGTTGTCCTTTGCTTTACCTTTAACATTCATGATCGTATTGAACACATTATCAAAAAAATTCTTCTCCGTATGCATAACATCTAGATTGTGTCGTACAAGAAGAGTTGACCAATAAGACAATTCCCAAAAAATACTTTTCTTGTTCCAGTTGTGATCCTTTCCAAAGCCAGAGAGTTGGCGTGTGCTACCAGACAATTGTACTACATCTGGTAAATTTTACACCCGTGTCGCCATATGTCGACCCGACACCCTTTGCAAGTCTGCTTCATCCATTTCAACTGTAATTTTTTTAAAGGAGTCTTTTTGCCTTCGAAAAGGATGGTCAGTTGGTAGCAACCGCTGATGGCAATCAAAGCAGCATGCTTTCCCACCATGTTTCAATACAAATGATTTGGCATCTTCCATGCAGTAAGGACATGCTAACCTCCTATGTGTACTCCAACCAGATAGCATTCCATATGCAGGGAAGTCACTTATTATCCACATCAGTGCAGCCTTCATTACGAAATTTTGCTTCCTACAGGCATCATAAGTAACAACTCCATCAGTCCATAATAAATTGAGCTCATCAATCAACGGCCTGAGATATATGTCCAAATTTTTTCCATGACTTTTCGGACCAGGAATTACTAAGGACAAAAATAGATTTTCTCGCTTCATGCACATGTCCGGTGGACGGTTGTACGGTGTCATGAACACTGGCTAATAAGAATAAGATGCCACTGAACCACCGAATGGATTAAAACCATCTATGCATAAACCCAATCGAACATTACGTGGCTCCTTTGAGAAAGCAACATGAGTACGACTAAAGTGCGTCCAAGCTTCACCATCGGTAGGATGACTGATTATATCATCGGCACGGCGTACTCTTTCGGTGTGCCATGTCATATGTCGAGCCGTCTTTGAGGACATATACAACCGCTGCAGCCTAGGCACAAGAGGGAAGTATCACAATACTTTGTAAGGTACATCTTTTTGCTTTGAATTGTCCCCTCTCTTAGGTTTGAATTGTTGTGCCCTGGTTTTGATGTCAGCAAGCACTATGAGTATGAATGATTTATCACCATGTGTATGCACTTGTTGGTTCTTCTGCACATTGCATCAGTGCATTATCTGCCATATACATACACTGCATCAGTGCATTCATCAGTCGATTCAATTCAATGTCGATGCGTGTTTATTATGCATACAAAGTCAGTGCAGGGTTAACAGTATAGGCCTGTGCATTTCATAACTGTGTTTCATGTGGCCATAAGTTAGTACATGCCAGTTCAAGGCTTAAAGTCTGTACTGAGTTTGCCTAGACTGCATCAACTCAAGTCTGTACATTACTTGGTGGCTAGTCTGAATGACCTCCTGTGTCTCACTCTACTAGTCAGTACAGCCAGTGGTCTTCATGCATATACATAGTCTATGCATTGACTTGTCTAGCACATACACTAAGTCTGCACATGGTGACTTAGCGAGTCTATACATTCGTGAACATAATCAGTGCATCCTTTTGCATCGTTGTCCTTTACATTTATACATTCGGTGCATTTACTTGTTTCAAAACATGAAGGAAGTCTGTGGTAATAGCTTTAAGGTCCGTGCATAACATGTCCTTGCATCTCACCCCTCGAGGTCGGTGCAAGTTCTAGTCGGTGCAATCATCATCTGGAATGGACCGTTAACGTCTTGTCTCTTCATCTCAGTTCATATACATCTCGGTGCAAGCTTTGCCTTGTACTTCTCTATATCAACTCGGCATATTTACTATCCAAGATCTAGCTCGGTGCTAGCCTAGCTTTGTTCTGCATTTCACACTTAAGCACTTGCCTCCGTGCAAGTCTATGTCTCACTCTCGAACACCGTAGCCCCGTTTTCATCTCGGTGCATTACGTATCTAGACATAAAATGGCTCAGTGTATTTCATTGCATTTCATTGCAGCATACACATTTAGGTTCGTGCATATCTTGCTTGTGGGTCTCACTTTTCAGACTCGGTGCAAGGTCTGTCTTGCATCCGTTTTTGTTCGTATGATTCTTCTTTTTCATCTCGGTGCATTTCTCGCAAATCCAACTCGGTGCATCAACTGTGTTACACAATTGTTTTAAGAGTCCGTGCATATAGTGTCAAGCTGTTGTGTAAGTCAATACAATGGTTGACTTGAATATCTCTACTTAGTGCATTCTATGTTTGAACATAACGGTGCAAACTATGCTAAGCATTTGATTAAAGGCCTTGTGTTATTCTGACAGAGCTTCTCTCTGAAGAGGGGCACGTGATCCAAGGCAGATCGACCTCCTAATGAGTGCCACGTGGAAGGCTACAACGCTTAGATCGCGACACGTGGCTGAGAGCCTTCTGGAAGCTAATGGGCGGGAGTTCTTCATCCACACGCCCAGTGAGAGTATATATATGAAGACAGTGATCAATGCAAAAGAGGAAGAAAAAAAAGAGAAGAAGGAGGGGGGAGCCTGCACGATCGAGTGAAAAAGAAAAGAAGAGCAGAGAGAATAGGAAGAAAAAGAAGGAGAGTGAAGATAGACAGAAAGTGAGAGAAGAAGAAAGAAGAGGAAGAAAAAAAAGAGAAGAAGGAGGGGGGAGCCTGCAAGAGAAGAAGAAAGAAGAGGAAGAAAGAAAGAGAGAGATAGAGAGCTCGAAAAGAGAAACTGAAGCCTTCATTGAAGGATTTGTTCGTCTGGAAATTGGATCAGATCCAAACCAGATTTGCTCCTGCGAGAGCTACATTGTGTGTCTCATTTTCAACTTTCCGTTGCTATGTTTTCTTGTGTTTGTTCTTTTTTTTTGTTCTTTCCATCTGCTCACTATGTCCTCTCCTCTGGTTTGAGGTCGGGATTTCTCTTGTGGTCTCAAGAGAAGAGAGACTTGTTCTCCGGTTTGTAAGTGACAGGTTGTCACTTGTGGGTTCCCTCTGATTTGGAGGAAGAGAGACTTCTGTCTCTGGTTGCTAGTGACTAGGTGTCGCTAGTGGTTTCCCTCCTGGGTGGAGGAAGAGAGGAGTGTGTTCCTCTGGTCAAGCTGTTAGGCAGCGTTTGTAGGCAAGCTGTGATGCCCAGCGATTTCAAGCTGTTTGGCAGCGATAAGCCACACTCTGGTTAGAGTGTGGGGTGGACGTAGGTCTGTGGATTGAACCACCTAACTGTCACGCCCCGAGCGCGGAAGATACCCGGAGATGCGCGACGTGTCTATATCAATCATGTCAATCAGAGTGGTCGTGTATTCGACACAAAGACAGAGATGCGCAAAATAGCAAGATAACCCAATCCTTTATTTCATAATGGATAGACTATTACAAATCCAATACTCTGTTAAATAAAAAAGGAAAAGAATACATAGTTGACTCAAGAAACTATAGAAAAGACTAGATGACACTTGGAGAATCTCTATCTCTTCACTCTTGACAATTCCCATCCGATTGACTTCCATCGTCGTCGGACTTACCTGAAAAGTACAAAGGGACAAACGGGATGAGCGAACGCTCAGTAGGAAATTATATCTCAAGTACTAGCAAGTGGTTTAAGTAATTACATTTTCATGGATGCAATAAAGCTATGCATGCTCGCATGAAACGACAAGATAGAGAGAATGTAATATCAAAGAAATAAGATGAACTTTCATGAACAAGATACAAGTTATTCAAGATATTCAAGCAAGCACGTTTAACAAGTCATGTCAAGAACTTTGGCTATCATGTTTCAAGCAAGTAAATTACCCTCTTTCGGGCCACGCATTTCATGTAAAGTCAAGTACGATTAAAGTACAAGATGTGTGTGGAATGTCCAATCAAGCAAGTCAAGTACTCGGTATAATGCCAGATACCTTATCATTTTAACTCCCATGGGCACAAGTACTTTCGGGTGCTCCTCCCAGGACCAGATCGGGCCCTATATGCGCAGGCATTTATCATGTGTTTTGACATCCACTCTTGTTTATATAGCCAATATAGAATTTCAATAATCAAGCTTGTAGATATGTATGACAACTTTGATAGAATAGAGTCCAAAATATGACAAAGGACATATAATGGCGATAATAACGGTATAATCACGAGTTCGATAAAACTAGGTAGAATATGGTTCCCTTAACTTAGGTACCATGACAAATCAATATGGACATTCTTTATATAGAATTGAGGTCCACATGAACATTAGATCAAGCAAGATACCCTCATTCTTATCATAGAATTGGGGTTTACAAGAATGACACGATATGGCATGATATCATCATCCCATCAAGAATTTCTTATGATATACTCTTTGTATAATCATAAGGGCCGGTATACCATGTTTTCTTTAGATTGACATGGCAAGGATCGTGTAATGGGTTTTTAGGGTACAACCAGCTCAGTCGGCCTTGAGGGAATCCAAGGCTACGAGGAGTCTTACGGAGGTCTCTATGACTAACTTGCTAGTCCAAAGGAACGGAATGTCCAATGGAGAGCTTGTATGTCAATGAGAGTTGAGTGTGATCGATAAATCAACATGAAACGTGGGACTATACTCACGGAGTGGAGAATAGTGCCGATATATATATATATGTATAATATATAAACCATCGGTTAGCAAATCAGAGGAAAAATCAGTTTACAGTAAAATAACGACTTAGGTCAAGTCGTGTCTCAAGTAATTAACGCCTAACTTAAGGGCGTTTACATATATTGCCAATTTGCAGAATTTCCATTATTTCATTAATTTATCAAAACACGCCTTTCCTGGGGGCGTTTCTTAAAAGTTGACGACTGCAGGGGCAGGCGTCTCATCATTTACATATTTGACAGGATATAATTATTCTCAGAAATTTATCAAAAACGCGCCCTTGGAAGGGGCGTTACTTTCAAAAACGCGCCCTTGGAAGGGGCGTTACTTTCCAATTCCACCTTACAGAATATGTGAATTTTAGTTTTTTAACAGATACACGCCCTAGAAAGGGGCGTTACTTTTAATGTTCACGCCTTGTACTGGGGCGTTAGAATATGGAAAACGACTTTGTCCAAGTCGTGAATTTCAAGGGATTTTTAATAAATAATATTTCGAGAGACAAGAGACATGTCATGGCAGTAAAATTTAACAGGAATTCACAGAGTCATGCAAGATATTAAAAATCAATATTTCATATGTATTGTAATTTTTAAACAGATCAATTATTAATCACATGCGATTCTTATGAAATTAACGCCTGCGTAGAGGGCGTCAAATATTAAATTGACGACCACTGGTATGATCGTTTCTTTTAAATTAGCGCCCTAATCAAGGGCGTTTCTTTCAAAATATTTCAGAAAACGTACGAAAACTATAATAATCATATGCATGACATGCTTATATATATATATATCTTGCATTAATTTTATTTGGGCTACAGTAGCTTGAGAAAACCTACTTTAAAGGGTTGATTTGGAGATAACCGTGAAGGGTCTGTAAGAATTAAAGAGGCAGCAGATGTTGGATGAAGATGATGAAGAACCTTGTTCTTCACGTTACAGAACCTTGTTCTTTACTCAAGCACCAGATCCTTATCCTGCATTAAAGGAGAAGAATAATAATCAATATTCTTCATGCGGCTGTAAACAGAAGGGCAAAAGAAATAAGAAGAACGTATGTTCTTCACTTACCGTGTAGCAGTAGATCGATCAAATGGTTTAGGGTTGGATCGATCGGGTATATTTATAGGATTTTAGAGTCCTAACAAAGGTAGTGTTTGATTGAGGGTAATATATCCTTAATAGAGTCCTTACTCTAATAGACACTTACTAGATTAGGTTAATCTTTCCTTGGATAAGTTCTGGGTTCGATCTGTTCACGAACTGAATTAACGCCTTAGGTCAGGGCGTGTATTCTTGAATTAACGCCTTGCATAAGGGTGTTTCTTAAAAAGCGCCTTGAAAAAGGGCGTTTCGTGTTTTAAAACACGCCCAAGATAGAGGCGTTTCTTTTACTTGCCTATTTGGTCGTGAGAGTTGACGACCGCACGTGTGGGCGTCCTTTCTTTAGTCACGCCTTTGATAGAGGCGTTTCTTTTTGAATTAACGCCCTAATAAGAGGCGTTATTTTTAATTTGTCTTATTTCGTCCAATTAACCCTATTCCTTTTATATATATTACTTCTGTAATATATATGTTTTAATTCATTTCAATTATTCATTTATTAGGGTTGCTACACCCTCCCCCACTTAAAAAGAATTTGGTCCCCAAATTCAATATATATATAATTATACACGCGGAGAGTGTAGGACATATACCTCTGAGAATAACTCGGGAAATCGTTTCTTCATAGATTCCTCGGTCTCCCATGTCGCTTCGCGTTCAGGATTCTTATTCCATTGCACCTTGATCATGGGAATAACCTTATTCCTTAGAGCTCGTATTTCTCGATCTAATATCTTCAAGGGCCTTTGTTCATATGTGAGATCTTTCTGGATCACCAGATCTCCATGCTCAATAATATGTGACGGATCGTGCACATACTTCTTCAACATAGATATGTGAAATACATTGTGTACCTCGGACAACTGAGGAGGCAACGCGATGCGATAAGCAACCTCGCCAACTCTTTCGAGTACCTCAAATGGTCCGATGAATCTTGGCGTAAGCTTGCCCTTAACACCAAATCTTCGTATGCCACGTCCAGGGGATATTTTAAGAAATACATGATCTCCAACCTGGAATTCAAGATCTCTTCTCCTGGTATCAGCATAAGCCTTTTGCCTTGTCTGAGCAACTTGTAATCTTTCTCTGATTACTTGTATCTTCTCGGTTGTATCCCTTACCATGTCTGGACCTAATAGTTGTTTTTCTCCAACTTCGTTCCAACATATGGGAGATCGGCAACTCCTTCCGTATAAGGCTTCGAAAGGTGCCATTTGGATACTAGCTTGGTAGCTATTATTATATGCAAATTCAACTAAAGGTAAGTGGTCATGCCAGCTTCCTCCAAAGTCAATAATGCATGCTCTCAGCATATCTTCAACAACTTGATTAGTTCGCTCGGTCTGACCATCCGTTTGTGGGTGAAAAGCAGTACTAAAGTTGAGCCTTGTCCCCAACGAATGTTGTAATCCCTTCCAAAAATGAGAAGTAAAACGGGGATCCCTATCAGACACGATTGAGACAGGAATTCCATGTATCCTGACTATTTCTTTAATGTATAGTGCAGCTAGCACATCAATTGACCATCGGCTTTTGATTGGCAAGAAATGTGCCGATTTAGTCAATCGATCAATGATAACCCAGATTCCATCATGTCCTCCTTTAGATTTAGACAAACCCATGATGAAGTCCATACCAATATCCTCCCATTTCCACTTAGGAATATCTAGAGGATGTAGTTTTCCCGCAGGCTTTTGGTGTTCCGCCTTGACCTGTTGGCATGTGAGACAGCGTGATACATAGTCCGCTATTTCTCTTTTCATATTGGGCCACCAAAAGTTCCTCTTTACATCTTGGTACATTTTAGTTGATCCAGGATGAATAGTGTATCTTGATCTGTGAGCTTCATCTAAGATCTTCTTCTTTAATTCCGGACAATCGGGTATACAAGTTCTATCTTTGAACGATAATCTTCCATCAGAAGTTAGTTGAAAATCAGATTGTCCTTCTAATCTGCCTTTGATTTCTACTAACATAGGATCATTATCCTGAAGTGTTTGTATCTCAGATAACAAATCTGACTGTATGCTTACATGAGATAGTGTGACAAATTTGGATTCCGTGTCCAAGCTTATATTGAGCTCGGAGAATTGTTCAAGTAACCTCCATTCTTGTATCATACAATTGGCTATCCTTGCTCTCGGCTTTCGACTAAGGGCGTCAGCCACATAATTACCCTTTCCGGGATGGTATTGTATACTGAAGTCGAAGTCCTTGAGATATTCTAGCCAGCGTCTTTGTCTCATGTTCAGCTCCTTTTGTGAAAATAGATATTTGAGACTTTTGTGATCGGAGTATACAGTAAACTGTACCCCATAGAGATAGTGTCTCCATATCTTTAGGGCAAATACTACCGCGGCCAATTCCAAGTCATGGACGGGGTAATTCTCCTCATGCTTCTTCAGTTGACGAGAAGAGTATGCTATGACCTTCCCATGTTGCATTAGAACACATCCGAGGCCAATGCCAGAAGCATCAGTGTAGACCTCGAATTTCTCTCCTTCAATTGGTAGGGCTAAGACTGGAGCTGTGGTGAGATGATCCTTGAGAGTTTGGAAACTGCTTTCACATTCCTCACTCCATTCATATCGGATCTCCTTACGAGTTAATCTTGTAAGTGGTACGGCGATCTTAGAGAAATCTTTGATAAATCGCCGATAATAGCCTGCAAGACCTAAGAAACTTCTGATCTCGCTTGCATTAGTGGGTCTCTCCCAGTTTCTCACAGCTTCAACTTTTGACGGATCCACAGATAAACCGTCCTTGGATATGACATGTCCGAGAAAAGCCACTTCTTCAAGCCAGAACTCGCATTTGCTGAGTTTAGCATATAATTGATTTGTCCTCAAGACTTGCAATGCAATCCTCAAATGCTCTTCATGTTCTTCCTTAGTCTTAGAATATATCAATATATCATCGATGAAGACTACTATGAATTGATCCAAGTAAGGCCTGAATATGCTATTCATTAACTGCATAAAGGCAGCAGGGGCATTTGTTAGTCCAAAAGGCATAACAACAAATTCGTAATGGCCATACCTGCTTCTGAATGCGGTCTTGTGAATGTCATCATCCTTGATCCTTAATTGATGATATCCCGACCGGAGATCAATCTTGGAGAAATATTTGGATCCTGAAATCTGATCAAACAATTCATCGATTCTCGGCAGTGGATACTTGTTCTTGATAGTAAGATGATTCAACTGTCGATAGTCAATACACAATCTCATGGATCCATCCTTCTTCTTTACAAATAAGACTGGTGCTCCCCACGGGGAAGTACTTGGTCTAATAAACCCTTTTCGGATTAGTTCCATCAACTGCTCCTTCAACTCCTTGAGTTCAGCAGGGGACATTCTATATGGTGCCTTTGAAACCGGACCAGCACCAGGGACTAAGTCGATGGTAAAGGCCACATCTCTTTGCGGGGGTAATCCCGGCAATTCCTCCGGAAATACGTCTGGGAATTCTCGTACTACTTGAACGTCTTCTATCTTGGTTTCCTTAGCTTCTTTATTAGTGACAAAAGCAAGGAAGGATACACATCCTTTCCTGACGAGCTTGCTTGCTCGAAGAGCCGAAATAAGAGGGGATTTGCTTCGACTCTTAGGACTAGTATAAGTCAGTTCTGGAAATTCTTTGAAAACAATCTTGCTATTACGGCAATCAACCGTTGCCTGGTACTTAGATAACCAATCTGCTCCTAGTATAACATCATATTCTTTTAGATCTAAGCAGATAAGATCAATAGGAAAATTCTTTCCTCGAACCAACACCTCACAGTTTTGGTAATGATGCGTGATATCCGTCTCGTTTCCGAGAGGAGTAGACAATATTATCTTCATCCATTCTGGTTCTAGAGGTAATGGGTCAGCAAACTTCTTGGAAATAATGGAATGCGATGCACCTGTATCAAATAAGACATGTGCATATTTGGAACAAATTTTTAATGTACCTTCCACCAATCCGCCTTCTTCTTCTGGTTCGGTCTCTTGGATTGCATGAAGACGCGCGTTCCTTGTCACTGGGCGTTTACCCTCACCATCTTGGTCATTCATTAATGGACAATCGGGAATCCGATGTTCACGACTCCCACAACGGAGACATGCTCCTAGTTTCCTCCAGCATTCTTCTGTTTTGTGACCAGCCTTGTCACAATGCTTGCATACTACGTTTGAAGGGGTAGTGGTGATAGAGAAAGGCTTGGATTTCTTGTACTTCTGATCTTGAGAGGAAGAACCTCCATTATTGGGCCTCTTCTTAAAGTTGGGTTTAAAAGAACCCGAACTTGTGACTTGCTCCTTTTTGTCTTTCCCACGGATCCTATCAGATAGTTCCGTGGCATCTTCAAGCAACTGAGCTCGGCGCACTATTTCAGTATAAACTTGAATATCCATAGGCGCCAGTTGAGTAATGTAGTGGGGCCTAAGCCCATTAAGAAATCTACGGGCTTTCATCTTTTCCGTGCCAATTAAATGCTTAGCATATCTAGACAGTCTAGAGAACTGTGCTTCATAATCAGCCACCGATAAAGATCTTTGCTTTAATGCGGCAAATTCGGCGGCCTTCCTTTCCTGGACCCTATCAGAGAAATATTTGGCGTTGAAATATTCAACGAATTCACCCCATGTAACTTGAGTTGGGTCAATAGTAGCTTCAATCGACTCCCACCAGCATCTAGCATCCTTTTCTAACTGGAAAGTAGCTAATAAGACTTTGTCCTGATCCGTGCATTGCATGACACGGAATATACGTTCAATCTCCCGAACCCAATGCTCGGCATCGTCTGGATCGGTCGATCCCATGAACTTCGGGGGATTCATATTCTTGAATGCTTGGTGTAAGCTTCCAGCTCGTGGAGCACCACCTTGTGCTACCTGTTGTAGCACTTGGGTCATCCCTTGAAGGGTACGCTGCATGTTGCGCCATTGAGCACGTTCGGCAGCCATTATCCTACAATTACAATAGCTATGTTAGTATTATATCACTATGATCTTATAAAGGACTCATTGATCATTTAACCCTTGGTTCTACCCACTCTCACTTGGTTAAAGGTTTTGAAACCTATCCTTGGACTTGGGTTTCCTAGGAATTGAATACCTTAGGCTCTGATACCACAAAGACTGTCACGCCCCGAGCGCGGAAGATACCCGGAGATGCGCGACGTGTCTATATCAATCATGTCAATCAGAGTGGTCGTGTATTCGACACAAAGACAGAGATGCGCAAAATAGCAAGATAACCCAATCCTTTATTTCATAATGGATAGACTATTACAAATCCAATACTCTGTTAAATAAAAAGGAAAAGAATACATAGTTGACTCAAGAAACTATAGAAAAGACTAGATGACACTTGGAGAATCTCTATCTCTTCACTCTTGACAATTCCCATCCGATTGACTTCCATCGTCGTCGGACTTACCTGAAAAGTACAAAGGGACAAACGGGATGAGCGAACGCTCAGTAGGAAATTATATCTCAAGTACTAGCAAGTGGTTTAAGTAATTACATTTTCATGGATGCAATAAAGCTATGCATGCTCGCATGAAACGACAAGATAGAGAGAATGTAATATCAAAGAAATAAGATGAACTTTCATGAACAAGATACAAGTTATTCAAGATATTCAAGCAAGCACGTTTAACAAGTCATGTCAAGAACTTTGGCTATCATGTTTCAAGCAAGTAAATTACCCTCTTTCGGGCCACGCATTTCATGTAAAGTCAAGTACGATTCAAGTACAAGATGTGTGTGGAATGTCCAATCAAGCAAGTCAAGTACTCGGTATAATGCCAGATACCTTATCATTTTAACTCCCATGGGCACAAGTACTTTCGGGTGCTCCTCCCAGGACCAGATCGGGCCCTATATGCGCAGGCATTTATCATGTGTTTTGACATCCACTCTTGTTTATATAGCCAATATAGAATTTCAATAATCAAGCTTGTAGATACGTATGACAACTTTGATAGAATAGAGTCCAAAATATGACAAAGGACATAGAATGGCGATAATAACGGTATAATCACGAGTTCGATAAAACTAGGTAGAATATGGTTCCCTTAACTTAGGTACCATGACAAATCAATATGGACATTCTTTATATAGAATTGAGGTCCACATGAACATTAGATCAAGCAAGATACCCTCATTCTTATCATAGAATTGGGGTTTACAAGAATGACACGATATGGCATGATATCATCATCCCATCAAGAATTTCTTATGATATACTCTTTGTATAATCATAAGGGCCGGTATACCATGTTTTCTTTAGATTGACATGGCAAAAACTGTGTAATGGGTTTTTAGGGTACAACCAGCTCAGTCGGCCTTGAGGGAATCCAAGGCTACGAGGAGTCTTACGGAGGTCTCTATGACTAACTTGCTAGTCCAAAGGAACGGAATGTCCAATGGAGAGCTTGTATGTCAATGAGAGTTGAGTGTGATCGATAAATCAACATGAAACGTGGGACTATACTCACGGAGTGGAGAATAGTGCCGATATATATATATATGTATAATATATAAACCATCGGTTAGCAAATCAGAGGAAAAATCAGTTTACAGTAAAATAACGACTTAGGTCAAGTCGTGTCTCAAGTAATTAACGCCTAACTTAAGGGCGTTTACATATATTGCCAATTTGCAGAATTTCCATTATTTCATTAATTTATCAAAACACGCCTTTCCTGGGGGCGTTTCTTAAAAGTTGACGACTGCAGGGGCAGGCGTCTCATCATTTACATATTTGACAGGATATAATTATTCTCAGAAATTTATCAAAAACGCGCCCTTGGAAGGGGCGTTACTTTCAAAAACGCGCCCTTGGAAGGGGCGTTACTTTCCAATTCCACCTTACAGAATATGTGAATTTTAGTTTTTTAACAGATACACGCCCTAGAAAGGGGCGTTACTTTTAATGTTCACGCCTTGTACTGGGGCGTTAGAATATGGAAAACGACTTTGTCCAAGTCGTGAATTTCAAGGGATTTTTAATAAATAATATTTCGAGAGACAAGAGACATGTCATGGCAGTAAAATTTAACAGGAATTCACAGAGTCATGCAAGATATTAAAAATCAATATTTCATATGTATTGTAATTTTTAAACAGATCAATTATTAATCACATGCGATTCTTATGAAATTAACGCCTGCGTAGAGGGCGTCAAATATTAAATTGACGACCACTGGTATGGTCGTTTCTTTTAAATTAGCGCCCTAATCAAGGGCGTTTCTTTCAAAATATTTCAGAAAACGTACGAAAACTATAATAATCATATGCATGACATGCTTATATATATATATATCTTGCATTAATTTCATTTGGGCTACAGTAGCTTGAGAAAACCTACCTTAAAGGGTTGATTTGGAGATAACCGTGAAGGGTCTGTAAGAATTAAAGAGGCAGCAGATGTTGGATGAAGATGATGAAGAACCTTGTTCTTCACGTTACAGAACCTTGTTCTTTACTCAAGCACCAGATCCTTATCCTGCATTAAAGGAGAAGAATAATAATCAATATTCTTCATGCGGCTGTAAACAGAAGGGCAAAAGAAATAAGAAGAACGTATGTTCTTCACTTACCGTGTAGCAGTAGATCGATCAAATGGTTTAGGGTTGGATCGATCGGGTATATTTATAGGATTTTAGAGTCCTAACAAAGGTAGTGTTTGATTGAGGGTAATATATCCTTAATAGAGTCCTTACTCTAATAGACACTTACTAGATTAGGTTAATCTTTCCTTGGATAAGTTCTGGGTTCGATCTGTTCACGAACTGAATTAACGCCTTAGGTCAGGGCGTGTATTCTTGAATTAACGCCTTGCATAAGGGCGTTTCTTAAAAAGCGCCTTGAAAAAGGGCGTTTCGTGTTTTAAAACACGCCCAAGATAGAGGCGTTTCTTTTACTTGCCTATTTGGTCGTGAGAGTTGACGACCGCACGTGTGGGCGTCCTTTCTTTAGTCACGCCTTTGATAGAGGCGTTTCTTTTTGAATTAACGCCCTAATAAGAGGCGTTATTTTTAATTTGTCTTATTTCGTCCAATTAACCCTATTCCTTTTATATATATTACTTCTGTAATATATATGTTTTAATTCATTTCAATTATTCATTTATTAGGGTTGCTACACTAACAATCTATTGTCTTCGTGGTTTGATATTTTATCTGATTGTCGTTAGATGCATGGCTAGGAGTGTCTCAACTGAGTACTTTGTCTGAATGTTTTAAGGCACACTCTGTTTTGGTTTGATTCTGTCTACGTCTTAGACTTGATCAGGTGCCTGTATTGTTAGCAGTCCAACTGATCGATCTAGTGTTTCTTTGAACATCTTCTCGAAGAGATCAGTTGATCCTTATCCAGCAACTGTGTCGTGTTACAAGTTTTAATTAGGCAAAATTATTGAGGATATATTCATTCACCCCCCCTCTGAATCTTTCGCACCGGTCCCATCATGAATCTATCATGGTGACAAATAGAACATGATATCTTATCTGCATCGTCTTTGTAATATAACATATAGTGATTCGGGCATGCATCTATTTTCAGATATCCAAGCCCTAGCTCATTGACCATCTTTTTAGCATGGTAATAAGTTTCTGGCAACTTCTCGTCTCGAGGCAACATACTCTTGATCAAGAGGAGGAGACGGTCAAAACAAGTCTCATTGATGTGAAATTCAGATTTCAAATTCAACAATTGTGACACTGCAGACAACCGAGTGTACTTTTCACAACCATCCCACAGCGGCTCATTAGCATCCCTAAGTAGTTGATAAAATCTTCCAGCTGTCTGATTCGGCACTTCTTCCATGTATGTAGGTTCCTCATCAACATTAAAACTAAGACCAGCAACATCTACAACCATATCCACGTACCCACTTGTGCCTGTAATATCATCAGGCTCATACCTTAAGTATTCCTCACCATGACACGTCCAATTCGTATAATCATCCACGAACCCTTTCGTGTACAAATGATGTTGCACATCCCATGGTGAATGCCACCTCAAGTTTCTACAATTTGAACAAGGGCATCGAATGTGACCTTCACAGTCTATTGCTGCATTGGGATTCCCCAATGCAAAGTCAACAAAACTCTGAACTCCATGCTTAAATTCATCCGACACCACCCGATCAACTATTCTATGATACATCCATGAACGATCTGTCATCATTTTGCCTACACCCAATAAATGTTAATACACATCCTAACTTTGAAATCATTACTCCTAAAAATATTCATAACCATTTTCTCACATCGTTCGCCGTAGACCATTTGCAGTTGGAAAGGGACTATTAATTAGAGTATCACTTTTTAACCCATCCATGAAGGTTTGATCGCACAATCACTTACTATATGTGTTGCACGATTTGCTGAAAATTTCGGCAACATCTACCCATACTTCTCCGATATATCAAAAATATTTATTGATTTTAAAATTTTTTAAACACTTACAAATAAGTGGTTAAGAAAACACTCAAAATCAATAATGGTATATCGGAGAAGAGTGAGGAGACGCAACCGAAATTCTCAACAAACCATACAAACACGTATAGTAAATGACTGCCTAAGTGTGATCAAACATTCACAGACTGTCATATCGGGACAATTCAAGACTTTGAGGTAGATATATACATTCTCGTAAAAAAACGAGAACATACACATCAATCCCAAAGTCTTGAACGGGAAGGTTCATTGACACAATTTTAACACGCTCTCTTGAGGTGCGTGTAATGTTAGGTCGCACCCACGCACCTCAGCTCACAGTGAATACCCCATGTATTTATCTAACATAAAATTAAATAATAAGGTAATTATCATTATGCATATAACAAGTTAAATAACATCCAATTGTTAAAAATTTCTAAATGAAGAACATCAAAGCGAAAGAATCCACATTTTTTAGTCAGATCAACATCAAAGATAAATAAGATAAATAAGATAAAATAAACAAATGAAGCCACATCAGATAGAGGGCTTCAATTTCTTGGTGAGATACCTAGTAGGTGATAATCCTGGATGTTGCATTTTGACACATGCACCAGGGTCAGGAAATACTTTCATGCTCATTAGCTTTCTTCAGAGTTTTTTGGCTAAATATCATTATTCCTAAAGGAATTCTGCCAACGTGCTTGGGAGCTACACATTGGCAAGTAGAAGAACTTCCTCTGTATGACTTCTACTCTGTTAAGGCTGACAATAGATCTCAGCAGCTTGATGTTCTTCAAAAATGGGAGGAGAATAGGAGTATTCTTTTCTTGGGCTATAAGCACTTTTCTAGAATTGTGTGCGATGTAAGAGACGAGATAGGGGCTGCATGTCAGGAGAGGTTAGTAAAGGTCCCTAGCCTTCTCATTTTAGATGAAGGCTACCCAGAAATGAAGACACAAATAGTCTTTCTACGCTAGAAAAGGTGCAAACTCCCCGCAAGGTGGTCCTTTCATAGACACTATTTCAGAATCACGTCAAAGAAGTTTTTAATATATTAAATCTAATGCGTCGTAAGTTTGAGAATATGGACTCAGCACGATCTTGTAATGATGAGTCCATGTTCAGGAAAATTACGACACACTAGATCAAATATATTAAAAATTTCTTTGACATGATTCTGAAATAGTGTCTATGAAATGACCACCTTGCGGGGAGTTTGCACCTTTTCTAGCGTAGAAAGACTATTTGTGTCTTCATTTCTGGGAGTATGGCTTTCATCTAAAATGAGAAGGCTGGGGACCTTTACTAATCTCTCCTGACATGCAGCCCCTATCTCGTCTCCTACATCGCACACAATTCTAGAAAACTGCTTATAGACCAAGAAAAGAATACTCATGTTCTCCTCCCATTTTTGAGAACATCAAGCTGCTGATATCTATTGTCATCCTTAACAGAGTAGAAGTCATACAGAAGAAGTTCGTCTACTTGCCAATGTGTAGCTCCCAAGATATACCATCACGAGATGCCATGAGACGAAAGTATCCTGAGTAGAGCATGTATATCAGGTGGCAGTAGGAGGCACCTGAAAGTTGATGCAGAGGCAGGTTTCTTTGATATAGTAGAAGAAATATTGCAAAATAAAGATCATTGTAAAAGGAGAATTTCTATCATAAAGGACCTTCGGGAGATGACCGGAGATGTCTTGCACTACTACAAAGGCGAATTCTTGGATGAGTTGCCATGACACATTGATTTCACTGTGCTTTTGTGTCTGAGTCCCAGATAGAAAAAACTTCTAGGATACTTTAGAAAATATGAGAAGTTTAAGAGAATTGATGTTGGTAGTGCAGTGTACCTGCATCCATGTTTGAAAGATTGTGCCGATTATGCTTCTCGAGACTGGAGTGTCATGAAAGTGAAAGATCAAGAGATTGGTAATCTTTTGGACTCCATAGACTGAAAGATGGAGTCGAGATAAAATTCTTTTTGAACATTTTGTCAATTGCAGACTCTACTGGAGAGAAAGTGATTGTATGATTTCTGGTGACACAAATACTGAGCAAAGGGAATTGGCAATGAAGCAATTCCTCCACTCACCTGATGCTAAGATTCTATTTGGTTCAATTAAGTCATGTGGAGAAGGCATCTCTCTTATAGGAGTATCCTAGAAGTTTAGTATCTATTTATGGGAGATTTTCATGTGTAGAAAAAGCACCCAATGCCATTCAACCAGTTCAAATTAAGGCCTTATGACCCTTTTTGAAAAGATGATTTTTCCAGAAAAATGGCATGCAAGATCTAGAGATGCAAAAGGAATGCAAGGTGGCTGCCTTTGTTACCAATGGGTGTTGGTCTTTACCACAACCTGCTTCTTCAAAAATGGCAGACCTTTGGAATACAATACCAGGGATCCCTATTGCATCAGGTGGAAGAGATGAAATCCGATGGAACCATAATAATGGGCTGTTCACTACAGCACATTGCTGGGAAGTAATAAGAGCAAAAGCTACACCTTTGCTTTATAGTGAATGGATCTGGAAGGGGCCGACAATACAAAGAGCATCTCACTGTCTGTGGCAGGCAGTGTTAAGCAAACTCCCAACTATAGACAATTTACAAAAGAGAGGACAACACCTTACTTCTATGTGCTACTTTTGCAAAAACAATTGTGAATTTTCAGAACATATATTCTTTGAATGTCCTTACTCTAATTGGATTTGGAAAGAAATTCTAAGTAGGCTAGACTTGCACCGGTCTCCTAAAACTCTCAATGTGGAAATTGCAGAGCTTGCTAATAACTGCCCTAAGAAAGGGCCAATTCTGAAGCTGGTGATAGTGCTACTGAGAACCACAGTTTGGCATATCTGGAAGCAGAGATGTGAAAGAATTTTCCAAGGAGATTATGTGCTTAAAGGAAATCTTCTAATCCAAATATTGGAAGACAGCCGCCATTGCATAGAATTCCATGAAGCATTGACAAGGTTAAAGAGGAAGTGAGATATTAGCATATTCAAAAGATTTAACATTAATTGTAAAGCTCCTTAGAAGTTTTCCACATTTCTAGTTTTTCTAGTATGATATAATGCAATGAAGGGAGGTTCGCCGACTGGAGCTAGAGTAGTCATCTCCAACTTCTTCTGTACATTCTCTTACATAATACAAATCATTACTTATCAAAAAAAACATGAAGAATAAAAATATTCAACCAAATCAAATGACATGCAATAAGGGCTGTTTTAATGTCAATAGGGAAAAAACATCAAGAATAAAAATATCCTCCGCCAAAATGTGTCGACTCTGAGAGCTGACACTTTCGACTGGATTTTTTGTTTCTTTGCTAGAAACAGACTTCTCGATGAAATGTGTCGACTGTGAGAGTCGACTCTTTCACCCTGTGTCAGATTTTGTTCTTTGACAGAACACCCGTGAACCCTCATCAGAGGGTTTTGAGATGATTCCCAGAATACACCATAGTCCATATGAAGGATGCCGGATGGCATGCATTGAATAATTCATAATATATTTCACAAACATGTAGACGCATAAGGAAAAAAAAATAGCCCTATAATATGGTTCCAAAAATCAAGAATCGGAGGCCTAGCCTGGTTATCTGAGATCAGAGGAGGCCTCCTCCTCCCCCTCTGAGCTCCCCCACCCTCCCTGAACCCCCCTTCCCCTCCCAGCGGTGACCTCCCCCCTCCCTGAACCCACTCCCACAGACGACCTCCCCTCCCCCTCCGAGCTCCCCCTCCCTGCCACCAGTCGCCCTGCCACCGGTCGCCCCTACTTGAACCCCCCTCCCCTTCTGAGCTCCCCCCCGCCCCCTCTGAGCTCCCCCTCCTGCCACCGGTCGCCCCTCCCTGAACCCCTCCTCCCCTCTCACCGGCAACCTCCCCCTCCCCCTCCAAGCTCCCCCTCCCTCCCTCCCACCGGCGACCTCCTCCTCCCCATCCGAGCTCCCCCCCCCCCCCCACGTACCCTTCCTGAACCCCTCCGATGATCCCAAAAAAAAGGGCACTTGCACCCGCGAGGGAGGGGGAGAGGAAGGGGAGCTCAGGGGGAGGGGAAGGGGGATGGGACTTACCGGAGAGGCGATGGCGATGACAAGAGGGGGCAGCGACGACGAGAGGGAGGAGGCGACGGTGCGGATGATGAGAGGGAGGAGGACGGCGGCGGCAGCGACGACGGAGGCTAGCCGAGACGGTGCGGACGGCGGCGGCGACGTTGAGAGGGAGGAGGGTGGCGGCCGCTCCGACGGGGAAGACGGAGGAGAAATAGTAAGAGTGAGAGGGAGGGTGGGGGAAATGAGGAAATGGCGGTCTCGAATGTGGCGGGAGAGGGAAAATGTGAGACGGAACTTCAGACGGAAACATTTCCCGTCTCAAATTTCAGACGTAAGATTATTCATCTGAATATTCGTCTTTATTTTCAGACTTGAATTTTGTCGTCTGAATATATATCTGTAAATTCAAACAGATATTCAGATGGAATGATTCTATCCCCAATACAGATGGAATTTGAGACGAATCATATCCGTCTGAATTTACAGATGGAAATGCGACGAAAATTAATCCGTCTTAAATTTCCATCTAAAATACCACCTTTTCTTGTAGTGCATGTATTTCTATTTTCTCTCCCCATCTCTCTGTCTCTCCTCTTTCTTCTTCTTACTCTCCCTCTCTTCTTTCTCTCTCTACAACCCTCCAAATTTTATTAGATAAATTTAATTGCTAGTTTAAGTTGCATATCATCATCTAAGTTCGTGTTTCTCTTAGAACACAAGATTTTCAATTCTTAAACTAAACCTCTCCGTGGATTCGACTCGACTTGCCATCATACTACGTTCTTTATTTTATTGCGAGTTCGGTGTAATTTTGAAATTGAGCACGTGGTGCTTTTAACGACAAGCTCCGCGTGCCATCAATTTTTGGCGCAGTTACCGGAGAGACATATGATTTTTGAGTTGAAAATTTTATTTCTCTTGTGTATATATTTTTACTAATCGTTCTTATTTTTCTTATATTTGCAGGGGTTGAAAAAAAAGAGAAAAAAATCAAATCTGAAAATCAAAAAAAGCAAAGGTAAGTTCTCCATCCCTTCCTCATTTTTTAAATTGAGTAAAAAAAAAAACAGGGAACGAGGGATTGCGTTTCAAGTAAGTATCCTAAACTCCTCTCATTTTGTGTCATTTTCTTAATATTCTTGCATATTGTGGTTAGATAGGTTCATAAAAAAAATCATCACTTGAACTCAATAAAAAGCTTCATCTCAAGATTAGAAATCACACCATCTATGTTTTTGGTCATGTATCATTTAGGATAGAATTGTTCCTTGTTATTTAATTATTGTTTATTGCATTTTGGAGATTGCGAGGGGCAAGGTGAGTACTCTAACTTTCCTAAAAGCATGCTCATGCATTTCTATGCTTACATAGAACCCCTTGTTTGAACTTGGTTTGTTGCATATCATTTCTAAAATACTCTAAGGGCACTACCCCTAAATAAGATAAGGTGAGAATTTCATCACCCTTCCTTGGCCCATAAACCATAACTATCTTAACATTTTTTGCATCACTTAAACCTTAATAAAATTCAGTAGACGTTGGCCCTAGGATCACATTGTGTTTTTGGTGCAACATGAGTCTATCCTATTTTTGGAAACCGGTGTCTAAGACTAGAGGTCAATGGAAAACGCTATAAGCAGGCAAGTGATTTTTAATTAGGACCCTACGAAAGTAGGGGGAGCCTCCACTATCCCACCTCTTACCTAGCCGATGAAAAATTTGAGGGTGGATTTAGGTTGTGTCTTAATCACTTTGTGAAACCCAACTCATAGATCTAGGATATAGTTAGGTCTTTAGGTTGTTTGCGTGCCAACTTGTTTGTGTTTGCATAAAAAAAATCAAAATAAAAATATGGTGGGTCTCTAATATAACAAAAAACAAAAACAAAAATAAAAACAAAAATAAAAAATAAAAAATAAAATAAAACAAAAAAAATCATCTTCTCTCTCTTCGTCCTAATTAGTGTTAGCCAAAAAAATAAAAAATAAAAAATAAAAAAATCAAAATCAAAAGAAGCATGGTGGGTCTCTAATCTAAAAAAAAATCAATCGATTAAGGGAAAATGAAGAGAGGAAAAGTAAAAAAAAGAGAGAGAAGAAACAAAAGAGAAAAGGATTAAAAAAATAATTATTAATAAAAAGTGGTGAGAAAATTTATTCTCTTTCATGGATTGGGCACACAATTGCAACATGTTAGATCAAGTGGCCCATAAACTTGAGCAACTCCTTGCCATGAACTTAAATTCCTCAATACCACCACCTAGGCCCCAGGAGAACACTCACATGTGGGCCACTCCAGTCCATTATAATGGTGATTGCTCAAACCAATTTTCATCTCTCACCCCTCATGGCCCGACCTATTTTGAAAATCTATACTCCTGGTCGGCCTATAATGAGAGCCCTCCACCTATGGCGTCCCAGTCTCCATTCTTTACCCAAGACCAGGCCCAAACCACTCAATTCTTTGACAATACGGCCTACGATTCATTTATTACCCAAGAGCGAGCCTAAATGCCTCAAGGTTTTCCCACTCATTCTTATGGTTCATTTCCATCTACATTCACTTCTAGATGGGAAGGCCAACCAAATGTCTCTTGGGAATCTTACCGAGGCCCACCTCAAAGTCTTCCAGACCAAATTCTTCCAAATTGGGCTCAATACCCAAATGATTCCTATGAGCAAGCCCAACATGGAGGACAATCCATATACTCTCTACTACCTCACTGTCAGACTGATCAACCATTAAATTCCTACCCATCACAGTCTGACTCTAACCCCACGTATCTATCTCCTCTATACTCGGATTTCAACAAGGAGGAGAGCTTTCAATAGTTTTATCAGCTCATCATGGCTCAAAATCAATCCACCAACTTTCTGAAAATCTCAAGGGCATGGAAATTGATCAACCATCTAACTACTCTACTGCAAATCTTGAATACCAATTTCCTGATTCTGACTCATATGCAAGCTTATATAATCAGCCCATGATTCCTCAAACCCAAAACATTTCCAATCTTGATAAGAAGGAAGTCATGGAGGAGGAGTATCAGGAAGACATAGAGGAAGCTAGAGAAGAGCCGCCCCTAGAGCCCAAGCCCAATGCCACCTTCGAAAACTGCTATGGGGAGTATGATGAGCCTAAGTTGGGGGAAGAGGAAAAGGAAGTGGATGCACTTGTTGATGATCAAATCCCTACAATTTCCCTTCCTGTATTTGAGGAGTCTTGTTCTAAGTGAAGGATGATGAAGATGAGAAGGTGGAGAGAGAATTGAGTGTTTACATTGACCATTTGTTTTGGGTAAAGGAGACGCCGGACATCTCGCTCAAAATCCATTCTAACTGGGCATCTCATGATCTTTGGGAGGAAGTTAATCTTTCACCTATTTCTGACCTCGACACCTCTATACACATCCCCGACATCATGCAGTTACCCGATTGGTTGATTCCATCTGAGCCGCCTGATCATCCATGTGACATCTCTTTCACTCTCGACCCTCCATATCTCCTAAACACAAGTCCTTTTGTGGAATCCTTGGAAACTCCTCCCACTCCTACTCTTCCTGACCTCAACGTCGAACTTGAAAATTTTAAAGTTGAGGTTGAGGAAAAACATGCGGGGAATAATGAGGTCAACATTAACACTTATAATATTTTTAAAGATCTTAATTATAATGAGGAATATTTCATAATTGAAGATATGATCCTTAACAATGTTCCTCTTCCATTCTCTGACTAGGGCATCCCCTGACATAACTCTAGCCCATATGCACACGAATATCATCTTGTCCTCTAATGGCATAAGGGCTGGAATTTGAGGGAGGATGAGATCCTATGGTGGCTAATCATGAAATCAACATGTTGGTTATTAAGCCGTGTTGTGTCTGGCTGAAGACGTTAAACTTAGCGCTCGTTGGGAGGTAACCCAACGTTTCTCCTTTTATGTTTCAATAAGTCATTTTCATTTTTTTATGTTTGTAGGAATCAGTGGTAGCACCAGGAGGAAGTCCGACAAGAACTACGTCTGCGCGCCCCAGGTTGTACCTTTCCTTCCCAAGCATTCATGTGCACATCGTTCTATTCATATTTTGTTCATATCATCAAAGACAATGTTAATCAAGTTGGGGGGTAAGAGTAATCAATGTGAAAATTCTCATGCAACCTGATGCCTCATTTTGTTATTTTTTAAAAAAATGCCTCAACTGAGTTTTCATAATTCATGCTTTCATGAAAGAAACTCTGGACTGGAAAAGACTATAGAGATGGATGATGGAATAATTTAGTGTCTATTTATGGGGACTAATCTTGAATCCCCTACAGTCTCTTAGCACTTTAAAAAAAATATCATTTACACACTAATGAAGCAGGTAGGACAAGTCTTTTGTCATTTGGTATGGTGTCTGATATTCTGCCCTCCCCAGTGAAGAGTTAGATCTCTCTCTCTCTCTCTCTCAAAAAAAAACAAAAAAAAACATGGAAAATACCCTTGATCTTAGTAACCGGGGCCTGCTTCTTCTAAGGTAAGAGTTGAGGTCCGTGTCAAACGGTGAAGGGATGTGCAGCACCATGTGTTGAAAAAAAAATAACAACATGGAAAATACCCCTGATCTTAGCAACCAGGCATCTTCTCCTAAGTCAAGAGTTAAGGTTCGCATCAAACGTTGAAGGGATGTGCAGCATCATGTGTAAAAAAAAAAAGAATGCTACCACGATCAAAGCACCGATGTGAGAGGTGTAGAGTTGAAAGACACCTAACTAAAATAGCAATATGGAAAATGTAATTGTCTAACTGTGGATTTAGATTTCACTAGCACTAGTGCTATGAGGCTTTGGGAGTATTCTAAGTAAGTTATGAGCATCACGTTCTAATCCTATGGCTAGTATACTTTAATAATTTCAAAGTCCTAATCCGTAGTCGATTCCGTGAAGGAGGATCTAGACTTGAGGTATGAATTCTTTTAAACTCTTGTTAGTCCCTAATTTTTACTTGTTTGCATTGCTAAGGGACTAGCAATGAGTAAATTGGGGGGTGTGATAAGTGCTTAATTATCTATTCTTTATGTATATCACACAAATTATTTTCAGGCTTTAATGAAGTTAATTATGTAGTTTTACATGAGAATTTCAGTCTCATGCAAAATCAAGATTTGTTTGTGATTAATGGGATTGAGATATGTTTGAAATAAATAAATCAATAAATTACATAATTAAATTTTAAAGATCATTTCATGAAAGAAATTTTGATAATTGTTTTTCCACATAAAACTAATCCTTTGTGTGTTGAGGGGATTAGACTTAAACTTATTTTGATTGTTAAATGCTTGTGCTTAAGGGGCCTTGGTATAATTTTTTTCATGATTCTCATTTCTTGTGAACAGTGCTCTCTTCTCCTACATGTGTAGCATCCGGCCATTGGCGCGCAGGGCTTTCTCATCTGGACACGGTAGTAGGATGTGCAGGATCGCTGGCAGGGCTCTCACGAGCTGACACGGCAACAACGTGAGCAGGTCCTCTCTGACACAGCCACAGCAACGGCATGATGGCAGGGCAGCGGTGGCAGCGATCAAGGGGATCCGACGGGCACCTCGAGCGAGTATCCCTGCAACAGGTGGAGTAGGACGACGGTAGGGGCATGCAGGACATGGTAGCAGCACGCTGATCGACCAGACGTGCGCGGCAGGTGTTCATTGGTGTGCAGGCGAACATGGCACGGCCCTCCCTCTCTGATAATGGCTCAGCGTCTATGATCATAGGCTCATATGGAAGGCTAGGCAGCAACTTGTACAGGCGACGATGGCAGGCATACAACGGCTAGCAAGTTGCCGGGGGAGGGGGGGGGGGCAATGCGAGGTCCTCTAGCAGCATCGATGGTAGGGTGTGCAATGGCAATGAGAGTTGCATGGCGCCTATAAAACCACACCGGCTCCCTCCGCTCCGGGAGTCTTCTCCCTCCTCTCCCCCTTCTTATCTTCCTCATAACTTCTCCCCCCTCTCTTCTCTAATCTCCCCTCTGAGCTTCTTCTTCCTCTTCATCCACCTTCCCCTTCTTCGTCTCCTTTATTTTCCCCTGCTTATTCTTCTTCCCCTCTTCTTTCTCTCCCTCTCACTTCTATTTCTATCACCATTGGAGCCCCTGTTTTGAACAATGGCACCACCGGTCTTCTTCTCATACTCCCCCCTCCTCTTTGTCTCTCTTCTCTCCCCCTCTGCAGCCCTACACCCTCTCCCTCTCTTCCCCCGTGTTCATCCCTCCCTTCTCACACTGCTCTTCTACACACACACGGCACTTCTCTTCCTTCCCTCCCCACTCCCTCTCTCTTTCTCTCTCTAACCTGCACCAGACCAGCACATCCCTCTCACCCTTCGCCCTTCTCCCCATTCCTCCCTCTCTCCCTCCCTTTGACTGCTCACACGTCCTCACACACACAACGCACGAAGGTGGTTGCACTACAGCCATTCTTCTCCCTGCCTTCGCCCTTCTATCCCTTTCTCTCTTCACTCACACACCGGCCGTGATGTCCACACCACCGCAGCTCGCCTCTTGCTCTCGCTCTCTCTCCTCTGTAGCAGCACTGTACATCGTTCTCTTCTCCCCCTTTCTCTCTTCTATACACTCACTGCACACACTGCAGGCGGGCATCTCACTTCTCCCCCTCCCCTCCTCTCGTCTCACTTCTCCCCGTCCATTCCACACACACAACACACGCACACTGTGGGGTTGACCCCCCTTCTCGTGGAGTCGACCCCCACCTCTAGGGGTGTCAATAGAGTCTCAGGATCAGAAAATTCAATCCGGATCCAAAATTATTTTCGGATTCAGAGCTGCTCGTTTGATCGAAATGAGATATGTGTGATTATCGGGGCGGCACTTTTTTTATCCGAAATCTGGGATTTCGGATCAGATCATCGGGGCGCCATGTAATGCCTCCTTTCGGGGCGAGCAACCCCATCGGCCATCAGCCATCGGTGCTCTCCTTCAGCTGCTCTTAGGTTTGCTCTTGTCTCGCTCTCCTTCGGCTGCTCTAGGGTTTGCTCCCGTCTCCAGATCGATCTCCTTCGGCTGCTCTCTCTGAGTTCCGACAGTGGCATCTCACGGCGACGATCGGCCATCGACTGCTCACGACAACACCTCTCTCTCCTCTCTCTAGAGTTCTAGCAGCGGCATCTCATGACACCCCTGCGGTTCTGTGGGCACGGCAACCCCATCTCCATCATCGGCGCATCACGGCCTCCCTCTACTAAGGTTTGATCCCGTCCCCGTCTCCGCATCACTGTGGCGATCGGCCACCAACCCCATCTCCATCATCTGCCCATCGCGGCCTCCCTCTAGGGTTTGATCCCGTCCCCGTCTCCGCATCGCTGTGGCGATCGGCCACCAGTGACCTTTGTTTTAGGTGCGTCTTCCTCTCTCTCTCATCCTAGGCTCTTCTTTTGGCTTTCGGCTTGGTTTATCTTGTTTGATCGCTCCTGAAAGCAGGCAGAACGAGGGTAAGTTAAGGGAGACAGGGAAGGGCTCCGAGTGTGAGGCACTTTTTTCTTTCGGCTGGGTTTCGAGTCTGCCATGGGATCTCGGATGGGTTTTCCGTTCTTCACCTTATGTGAGGCACTTTTTTCTTCGGTTCTTTTGATTTTCTGCTGGGGTTTCTACTCTTGTATGTTATTTTTTGTCCAAAAAATGGTCCCAAAATTGGATCTTGCCAGAGATTCGCAACAACCCCCTCCAAAAAGAAATCTATTTTTTAGGGTTCTCTTTGTAGGGTTTGATCCTTCCAACCTTCTGAAAAAGAAAAGATTTTTTTTCTGATTTCAGAGTTTGATGCCTGGGTGCTGCTCCTTCTATCTCACTTGTACGACGCCTTCTCTGGGGATTGGGTTTCTCTGGGGTATCCTTGGATTTGCTCCAAGCAGAGTCTTCCACATCTCCATCGCCGGGAAGTTCTGGTATGTTTCCTTTACCTACCTTAGCTGTTGATGTTCTCCAAGTTGTTCTTTTTTGGTCCCCTCTTGTTCGATTTGCAGAACGTATATATATATATATTGTTGGACTATTTTCTTTTCAAGCTTCGCCCTAAAGGAACTACATCTAGGGAAAGCATTCACAAGAATAACTTCTATCTGCAGGCTGAGCCTTAATATATATGTGCGTATGTATATATTATATATATACCTTGTATGTATGTGCGTATGTATATTATATATATATATATTATATATATATATATATGTATATAATATTCGTTTGAAATCTGAATATTATGGGTTGTTTTCCCATTTCCCCCTTCCCAATTACATGGTCGTTTACGCTTTGCAGCTTCTTCGGATAGTTCGAATAGTATTTGCTAGATATCTTGTCCTTCTAGCTTTTACTTCTCTTCCTTTATAGTTTGGTATATAAGAAGCTTAATGGCTTTAACATCTCTAGTTTGGTGTATAAGAAGCTCAATGTCTTCTCAGAGCTTCAGCTCCCAGGTTGTGTTATACATTTCTTAACTGTATATCCTGATTTCTAATAAAGAAATCTAACTCTGACGTCACTTTTTAATACCATCAACCTGAATGGGTATACTAGAGTATTGTTGGCAATTTTCTCTACTTTGAAATTATTGCAGTGGTTGGTGGCCTTTCAGCTATTGTTCAAAGCCAGTAGACCCACATGAAGTTTTTGTGTTGCTGTCATGTTGGCATTGAGTATTCATTCTATGCAGATTCTCTGTCTGATGGCTCTCCTATACTACAAGATATCCATGGAAATTTTTGGTCTGTCACATTGAAATGCACTACATTTGTTATGCACATTCATGCATGACCTCGTGGTATATAGAATGGTGACATGAAAAAGGACAGGTTAGGCCTGTCTGGACGTTTTCACCATACGTGAGGACTTACCTCCGCCCGGTACCATGGGTCATTACCGCATTTAGGTTTTTTTTACCCATATGAGTCTAAGACATCATACTCCCTTTGCATATAATCTCATGTCTGCATGTGTCTATTTGCATTATCATGCATTGCTTGAAAATTTGCTTCTTTTTACACGAGCCTTCTTCTTTGTACATGAGTCACTTGTGGTTCTTTACATAAGCCATCTTCACAGTTTTGAAGCATGGGAATGCCATTTATGAATCATTTAACCAAACTTAGGTGTATCCCATCAGAAGGCTGAATGTGCAGTCGTTTTCTATCAAAGGGTCTTTTTACCAACATCAGATATTGGAATTGAAGAGGTTACCATGCATTTAGAATAACCTAGCCATTGAATTTGTATTACTTTATCATCATAAATGCATCCAGTTTCAAATTCATGAGCTCCCAAAGAAATTAAATGAATGAATATTACTAGCATTTCAACAAGTTAGTAGAGGAATCTGGTCATATGAAAGATTTTTTCTATGATGAACCAAGTAGTTGATTCGATTGTTTTGAGTTCCATGGATAATATTGACAAGGACTGAACCACTCTGAATGAATGGTTTCCAACTAGGAACAAATAGTGGTTTTGACTGCATCACAATTGGTTGTTCTATGTTTCGGCTGGGTTTCTATTATGTTTTAATTAGGTATCACAATTTTGGTATCATTGATATGTTCAAAACTATGTAGTTATAAGCCTGGGGAAGTCTGGCTAGAAAAGGTTTTTAGGGCTATACTCTGTATGCTCATACCAAAATTTGTGATGCGAAGTGCTTATTGGAAAATCAGTCTCAAAGAAATATCATGCTGTTCTTTAGGGGGAGGCTTAAAAGGAATGCGATAAGAATTTGATCATTCAGCAAGAATCCTCCATCTGCCAAATGAAAAATTTATTATCTAATTCCGTCTTATATGCCAACTGTAATTACTGCCTGCTCAGGGAGGAAAGATCCGCAGCAAACTTGTATCAGAACTTCATGGTGCCGAGGGTGTCATCATAGAAGAAGGAAGTGTAGGAGATGCTGGGAAAGCAGCTGCCCAGAATGGAATGCGCAAGTAGGCTATGTTATAAAGATGATATGTTTGCTAGTGCAAAATTTGAGTATGTCTGGATCTAATTTTTTTTTGGGGGGGCTCTTATGTCAGATCTTTCTTCTGCTTGAGCCTTGCTGGAGACACTTCATCATCTGCCAGCCTGTTTGATGCAATTGTCAGTGGGTGTATTACTATTTGACTGACTCTGTACTTGATGGAATAAATCTAAACATCTTCTAAGTATTTTATATTTTAACTGGTTTAACTGTTTAATGTCTCATTTACACAAGTTGCTCAGGAGGCTTTGAATTTGGATTTTATTGTGGACATGGATGCTCCGGTCCTTCAAAGATTAGACGCTGGTTTTATCTGCAATACCTGAGTTAATTGATATGTGGACATCTAGTTTTGGATTCAAACCAATTGATGATGATGAGAAGATGCATATTTTATTTTTAATGGGTCTTGCGTCTGTTTTCCTTCATTTCACATTGATCACAAGCAAACTAATGAGAAGGTAATTACAAATGATGTGGTGGGCCATGTGCAAATCCCATCTGTTGAGGGGCGGATTTCTTTAGTCATTTGTATATTTGTGTGTGTATCAAGTTTAGTGCATTTCAGATTTGATTTCTGAAATTCAGTGGATGTCTGATTGTTTAACTGGGCATCTCAAGTAATTTACAAGCAGTATTATCGTCGTCGTCAGAAAAAACTCTTGATCCAAGCATTGTCCACTGCGATCCTTCTACACACCCTTCTCTAACCACAACCGTTTAATTTTCAATCAAGTTCCATATGTGCCTGCCTCTGTTCATGCTTATTTACTCAACATCTGCTTCTTGCATGCTTCACAAGGAGTGGCAGGGCGGGGATCGTGCTACCCGAGGCCAGCGAGAAGGTGGTGGCACTGGACATAGAAACCGTGTATGGATTATATGTCAATTTAGCAGATAAGGATACATGTTCTTTGCATTTGAAAAAATGGGCATGCTTTCTCAGGTAGTGTTGTAGTCCTTGGATTCTACATAACCCTGCAATAGATTATGGAATAGGATGGACTTTACAAAATGAGATTATATGTGGCCTCATTATAGATTTTGTGACATTGAAGCCTCCTCGGTGAGCATGTAGAAAGGTCAGAGCTCATGGGACTCCCAGCATGAGTAAATAATAAGATCCATACTTTTTGTTACTCAAACTTCCATTATCTTCTGTTACATGTCTTAGGCATACATGTCTACATTGGTATCAGATCTCTGCTTTGTTAATGCATTCGATGAGTCATTCAAGCTTATCACTAGTGATGCCTCGACTCTTCTGTTATTGCATTGACACACTATCATATACGACTGCATATGTTGTTCATCTTTATACATGCATGCTTAGCAAATTTGCATATAATTGAGATGCACATATGACTACATTTGTACAAATTGTCATGCATGACCCAGTGGTATATGAAATGGTACACTGGGAGAAGGACATATTATGTCTGTTTGGAAACCCACATTATGCGTAGAGGCTGGTCCTCTGCCAAGTACCATAGGTCAATTGTGTGTCTAGGTTTTTGCATTCATTTCTTCAGTCTAAACTCCTGCATATATCATTTATGATCTGATCAATGTCTGCATTCATGTTTATCATTTATGATCTGATCAATGTCTGCATATATTTCTTGTAATGTAATGTTTGTATTTGTTATATGAATCCCCAAACCAGATTTGACTTTCTGTTTGTGTTTACTAGGTGGATCCGAAAACAAGTTTCACCTGACTATTAACTGATGTGTTTATTATGTGGATCCAAAAGCACAAATTCTAATGCACACACACTTCTTCTAATGCACAGACACAAATATATAATTTGCATACGTAGGTTTCTTTGATACATTAATGCTTGATAAATTATTGATAGGGAATTCTCAATAACGATTTGGTCGCTTGAAGGAAAAAGAGATAAACTTGTATCTACGTCAACTTGAAGAATATTAACATGTTTGCTCTAAAATCATCAAAAATGCCACAGGTATTCCCAAGGATCCCTATTTCCTGAAAAGTGAGACCAAGCATAGGATCTTTTTGTATGAATTTGATATTATTGTTATTACAGATTGGATATAATGGTGATGATTTGGATTAAAAGAAGGTCCTATGTGTTTTCATAATGTGGTCCAATAGTTTATTTACATGGGATTGAATAGGTTATATTACTTCTGAACGTTTACATTAAGCCTATGGGGACCCGATGAAAGTGCAATAGAGTGGAAAGTTTCTGAAAATCCAAACCGTCTACAATACTGATATATCACAGCACATGCAAGAAAGTTGTTTATCTAAGTAATAAGACCCTGTTTCCCTTTCAGATTTTTGCATGTGTATATATCAGTTTGAAGGGAACCTACTTATTTAATCTTTTAAAATATGTTATCAGAAAATTTTGTTGGTTACTAGTTAAAAAATGTGTTGGCTCTTTCAAATTATTTGGTTTCTAGAATACTAATAATGGGTTCAAAGATGGTTCAAAAAGTTTTTAGGTTTTGTTGTTATTCCCAAACTGGAATATGACTTACTGGTATTACTTTCTCATGTTGTGCCTCTTTGGCATTTGGTTTGATGATGAGTGCATTTGAGTGCATTTGATATTGTATTTTGATGATAGCAATGTTATTGTGTTTTGATGATTGCAATAAACAAAGTGCATTTCTGTGCATTCTTATTCTTGAGCATTCTGCATATGATAGCAACATGAATGATGATGTTTAGCATTGATGGCATTTGTTCTTTATATATATGCATTACATTCTGTCAGATATCATGTCTCTGCATGTATCTACAGTCTGAACAGTAGTGGGTCGACCCACCCTTGCTGATGCGTCGACCCATCAGAACACTGACTGTCTGGGTGTCAAAGTCTGTACATCAGCTTGATCGAGTAAGTCTGTACAGCATGCCTTAGTGTTCATATCATTAAGTCTGTACTTTGGCATCTCTTCTTCAAGTCTGTACACCGGGCATCTTCTAATTGAAGTCTGTACAGCCAATGCATTTAACTCAAGTCCATACACTGGAAGCTCTTCATTTGAATGAGTCTATACATTGTCCTAGGCTAAGTGTGTACAGCGTCTCATTCATGCTTTGATTAATGAAGTCTGTACATCAGTCTTCACATTCTAAGTCTGTACAGCCGTTGGGTTTGGACTCAGAGTCTGTACACTCGGTTTGCCTTTGAATTGGTCAAGTGTGTACACTCCTTCACTGTAGCTTTCACGTTTCCAAGTCTACACATCGTGAAAGTCTATACACTCATCACTTACCTTCGTTCAAGGTAAAGTCTATACACTGGGGTCCTTCCCTACGTTTCTTAGGCGAAGTATGTACATTCGTTTCTGAAGCCTGAAGTCTATACAGTCCAGCCTATTCCTACGTTCAAGGCTTCAGCTACACTCTAAGTCTGTACAGCCACTCCTTGAGCATCAAGTCTGTACACTGGCCTCAGCTTTCCAAGTCTATACATCGGACTGTGTTATGTAAAGTCTATACATCCGATTGTGCAGTGTCTTGCCATCGTCTCACGTTCTTCAAGTCTGTACATTGCTTACAGCTCACACGTTCAAAGCCTAAAGTATGTACATCGGCTTCACTCATTCAAGTCTATACATCCACAGTGGATCTTCAAGTCTGTACATCCACAGTGGAACTTCGAAGTCTGTACACCGCTTGAGCCTCAACAAGTCTGTACATCGCTTCAAGCGATTCAAGTCTGTACAACCTGCCTTCATATTCAGAGTCTGTACATCGGTCCTTCAGCGTCTCATGCATCGTCTCACTCTCGCAAAGTCCATACACTGGCTCAAGCTTGTCGAAGTCTAGACATCGCCGTTGGGCATCAAAGTCTGAACATTGGCCTCATGCTTCAAGTCTATACATTGGGTTGTCCGACCACAACTCTATACATTCGGTTGTTATATCTTGAGTCTATACAGTGCTCACAGCACACTCGTTCCAAGTCTGTACACTGGTTAGGCTTCGTGAAGTCTATACAGTGGCTGAAGCTTTGTAAAGTTTACACATTGGTAAGGCTCGTTTGCATTGTTCATCACATGTCTATACACTGCCATTCATGAGCTTATTCATTAATGCATCAACGCCATCAACAAGCAGCGTCGACGCAGCGGCGGAAGAGAGGCCAATACACACTTCTGATTTTCATCCGTGCGTCAACGCCACCAACTGGCAGCGTCGACGCAGCAGTTCAAGAAAGGGGCGACTTATCTCTGGCTGTCTTCAACGCGTCAACGCTATCCACAGCAGGGTCGACGCAGTGGGACAAATTCAAATGTGTACAAGCAAAGAGTAGACGCAGTGATGCCAGTGCGTCAACGCGGTCAGTCTCCAGAAACAGTAAGTGTGGTAAATTACTAGAATATTTCGATGCAGTACAAGGAGACCCCAATTATGAAAGGGCACGTGATCCTATAACAAAGGACGTGCCAGTAGTCAGACACGTGGAAGCTGGGGCCTGCTACTTCACCACGTGGACCAACCCATCGAAGCTCTCTAGGGCGTCTCTGCCCTATCCTCCGGAGCCCCTGTTACTGGTATATATTGGAGCCTTCGTCTTCAGATAGAGGCCGATCGAAGAAGAAGCTTGGAGAGTAGAAAGAGCAACAGCAGAGCAGAAAGCTCTTCGATCCAGCAGAAGAAAAGAAAAAGAGAAAGAGAGAAAAGGAGAACAGAGAGCGAGAGAAGAAGAGAAGTGCAGTAGAGAAGAAAGAGAAAGAGAGAGAGTGAAGAAAGAGAGTGAGATCGAGGGAGATCTGTTCCTACTGGACCGTGGATCAGATCCAGGCCAGTCAGCTCCGTTGAGAGCCACATTGTGCATTTCATTTTTCAGCTTTCTGTTTGCTGAAGTTATTTTCATTTCGTGTTTTTGTTTTTCCTTTTTTCATTTGGTTATCCTTGTTCTTCCGATCCTCTGGACTGAGGTCGGGTTCCTCCTGGTGGGTCAGGAGAAGGGAGATCTGATATCCGGTTTGCAAGCAGCAGGGGGGCTGCTTGTGGGTTCCCTCCGGGCTAGGAGGAAGAGAGGCTAGGCCTCTGGTGGATTGCTGGTAGCAGAGTGCTACTGGCTGGTTCACTGGTAGCGGGGCTGCTACTAGTGGGGTTCCCTCTTGGTATAGAGGAAGAGAGACGTGAGTCTCTGATTTCTAGTGACCGTGGGTTGCTAGAGGTTCCCTCCGTGTAGGAGGAAGAGGGGAGGCTGTTCCCCTGGGTAAGCTGTGTATCAGCGTCTGTTGGCAAGCTGTGTTGCCCAGCTGTTAGTGAAGCCACACTCGGGTTGAGTGTGGGGTGGATGTAGGTCTGCAGGACCGAACCACCTAAAAACCCCTCTTGCATTGTGGTTTGATTGCTTATGGCTTGCTTCCGCTAGATGTTTGCATAGGGGCGCTCCAAGTGTTTGATCACAGGTTCATTAGATGATTTGATCAGATTTTGTTCTAAGTGTTTAATCTGTTGAGTGAGCGAAATTCTAATTGAGCGAAAGTTTATATTGGGTGAAAGTTTTTATAGGCTATATTCATTCACCCCCCCTCTAAATACCTGCACCGAACCCAACATCTCAGGTATGATAAATGGGGGCTTGTCTATGACAAAGGAACCGAGGAGCTTGTCTATGACAGAGGAACTGAGGAGCTTGTATACATAATGTGTGCTAACTGCGTGGATCCGAAAGTGTTTTGAAAATGGATCTTCCTGTATTCAGATCTCTCTGTGCATTCAATGTAAAAAAATGGATATATATATATGTATATATATATATGCAAATTTGTATCTCTATGTCATTACATGTAAAAAAATATATACATAATGTGTATTTAATGTGTGGATCCGAAAATGGATCTGAAAAAGTTCCGAAAATGGATTCGAAAAGTATTAAGATCTCTCTGGGCATTCAATGTAAAAAAAATTCTACATAGGGATTTCGGTTAGATCCGAATCCGAAAATTGAAATTCGGATTTGGATTAGATCCGAATCCAATTTTTTTTTTATATTTTGGATTCGGATTTTAAGTTATCGGATTCGGATTCGGATCGTACAGGATTCGACCCGGATCCGATCCGTTGACAGGGCTACCCACCTCGTCATTTCCTCTCTCTTTCTCTCTCTAGCACACACACTCTTCCCAATTTTTTTCTTTTATTTTTATTACTCCCCTCTACCTCTATTTCTTTCTCTCTCTACATCCCTCTACTCTCTCTCCTTCTATCTCTCTAACGCCTCCAAAGACGGCACAAGATGGGTGTACGATTCCAGATTGAGTGGAGATCTAAGACTCAAGGAAGCGACGCCACCCCGACACTACGGCCACAATTTCTTTGCCTGTCGTCCTCCTTGATGTTACTTAGGATTTATTTTTATTTAAGATTGTAATTTTTATCTCCGGACTTAATGTTGTAAACTTTGTCTTTTTAATTAGTAAAAAACCATGTATTTCTTTTTTCTCTTCCCATCTCTCTCTCTCCTCTTTCTTCTTCTTACTCTCCCTCTCTTCTTTCTCTCTCTACAACCCTCCAAATTTCATTAGATAAATTTAATTGTTAGTTTAAGTTGCATATCATCATCTAAGTTCGTGTTTCTCTTAGAACACAAGATTTTCAATTCTTAAACTAAACATCTCTGTGGATTCGACTCGGACTTGCCATCATAGTATGTTCTTAATTTTATTGCAAGTTCGGTATAATTTTGAAATTAAGCACATGGTGCTTTTAACGACAAGCTCCGCGTGCCATCAAGAACACACACACATGCTGGTGAACCCAGCAGAACATGGGGACACTGCCCATACACACACACGAGGACAAAGTCCTTACGAGGACAAGGTCCTCACGCTGTAACACGCAGCACACGGGGACAAGCCCCAAAAGAAGAAACAAGAACCAATAAAAACAAACACACGCTGCAATCGCAGCTCACACGGGAAGGACGCCCCCCACACAGAGTGGTTTGTGGTAGAAAAATCGAAACAACAAACACAAAATAGGAAACTGCAAATGCAGCTACTGCAACATGAAGAACACAACAGATGGTGTTGTGAATCAAAGATTCAAGAGAGCGTGGCTGACTGGCTTGGCTGCGGCTCCTTCTTCACCTCTCTTGTTCTCACGTTTTCCTGGTAGATACCCAGAGCAAACACTTCTCCTTCTTCTTTTTTCTTTCTCTCTCACGTTCAGCTCTTCTCCAGGACACTTCCAACCCCAGCAGTAGCAATCTTCATGCAGAGGGCGTCCAATTTATAGACGCAAGGAGTAGAGAGTTTCCCTCCAAGGTCCTGCCATTTGATTGGCTCGAGTAAAATAAGTGTTCTTGAGCAGCAGACCCTGCAACATCTTCTTCCTCATTGGCTGGCTGCAGAAAGGACGTTCTTCTATCCTAAAAGTTTTTCTAGACCCAAATCTGATTGGCTGACCCCAGGGAAAGGACATCAGGGAAAGAGACATTTCCCAAAAGATGTATTGATAGATCTTTCTCCCAAAAATGTGTTCAGATTGTTTCATGATGATAGTGGACAGTTCTGAGTCCCAAGATCCCCTTTTCAGACCTTGAAACGCGAGATTTCGACGTTTTCGCCGTTCACGATCGAGGACTCTATGATTTGACGAAGAGTATTTTATTCAGGAAGACTTCTTGTGCATCGACGTAGTGACTCTATGGAGTCGACGCAACCAACATCTCGCTTGAACTGTTTGCAGGATAGCACGTTGTGTGTCGACGTAGCAAGCGAGGTGCGTCGATGCATCCTTTGCAAGATGCATTTATAATGGCTTCTGTGGGGCCCTGAGGTCGACGCCTTGAGAAGGGTGAGGTCGACGCGGTGAGAAGGCCTCCTGACTTGCAGGCAGGAGTAAACCCTGCTTTGATGCCTTGAGAGGCCTGCGTCGACGCACTTGTTGAAGTGCTCTTGAAGTCAGCTTCTATAGCCTGTTTGGAGTCGATGCCGCAATGAGATGGGATCGTCGCAGCTTGAGTATTTGCTTTGGCTGATCTTCCCTTGGCGAGAGAAGGAGTCGACGCAGCTTTGATTATGCTTTGGACTTTTTCCCTTTTGTAAATAGTGGAGTCGACGCAGCTGATGGTGGGGTTGACGCAGCCTTTAAGTTTTGTTAAACTTCTTCACACCTAGCCAAATAAAGGATGTTTCATGATTGTCTAGAATAATTGGCCAATGACTTATAGTAAGACATCATCAAAACTCAATTTACACAATATTCTCCCCCCTTTTGACAATGGCAACTATGAGTCATTGTGCTCACAGTTTGAGAGACTACAAATTGGCATGCAACATGTTTTGACATAAAATAGCATGAAGCACATCAAGAATTTGAATACATGAAGGATATGTCGTGAATATAGACCTTCACCCAATTTATTTATCTGATAGATATGTATATGCAAACTGAGGACTCTAG
Source organism: Amorphophallus konjac (assembly GCA_022559845.1). Taxonomy (NCBI): domain Eukaryota; kingdom Viridiplantae; phylum Streptophyta; class Magnoliopsida; order Alismatales; family Araceae; genus Amorphophallus; species Amorphophallus konjac. The sequence continues at coordinate 42,820,431 of CM040117.1, read as the reverse complement.
CAGATTATTATGACTAGGAGATTATGACTCATAAAAAAACTTCTCCCCCTTTGACATCATCAAAATACTAGGAGAGGAGTGCAAAGATGTGGGGAAGCATTGAAGCAAGTGGAACATATGTGAAAAGGATGAGGAGATTCAAACCCAAGACTTAGTTCAGCGCGGAGCAAACATCTTCCTTGAGGTAGCATTGCATGGTTGGAGCTTGAAGAATTTTAAGAGTGACAACTCCAGAGGGTGTAGAAGAGAAGAAGGCAATAGAAGTCCTTCTCACAAGGTTACTAGAGCTAAAACACAATGGCACGCCAAAGAACTCTAATACTCAACTCAAAACCTGTCTAATGCAAGCCCAGTCACATTTCAGGATTAAACTATTATGAGCATTGAGGTCAAACAATGTTGAAGCATTGAAAGTTCACTCAGTTAAGCACCTCTAGTTTTTCAGTGGAAGGCACAAAGTTGCTTTTTCAAATAAGCTGACAGTTAGGTTGAACTGACACTTTTTGACGTGAAGAAGTACATGTGTTAGATGCAACCTTCCCCAGTTACTCAGTGCAGTGAACCATCCTGTCTCATTTTGACCAGAGATAGCTTACCACCTCATGCCTCAACCCGCATCACTTCATTGGTGAAGGGGCATAGTTTCTCAACAGATTGAAGCCATTGCTCTGTGTAGATTTGTAACACATTTTTTTTGAATAATGTATGAAAATATAGCAGAGTTAAGTAGGACACTACCTTTTGACACGAACACCCTCACATCTTAGGTGAAGTGTGCCCAGTTACTCAGTATATCTTTCTCATTGCTCTGCATCAAGTGCTTGAAAGAGAGAAACTGAGATGGCTTGATGGTTTGAAAATAATGCTCTATGTGAAGATAATCAACCAAAATAATAACTGAACCTTCATAGTCAAGCTACATGAGTACAAGGATTCAGCATGCTTAATGCTTTAGTAGAAGTAAACTTGAAGAGGTCTTCTATTAGCTTGCCATGTCCAGACCTCAAAAAGGTATTAGCCTTAAAACCTTCAGTTTATTGAAACCATCATGATGCTAAGAGATGGGAAGACTGTTGTTTCGAAAATATCAGTCACTGAACAACAGGTATTAGATATGAATCTCCCCCTGAGGCTATGCACACAAGAGAGAACATTTGAACAACTGATGAAAGGATAACAGATGACACACGCTCCCCCTCAGCAATTGCAAGGATTTGAATGACAATGTATATGCATGAGAGAATATTTGAAGTGTCAGTTGTGAAATGAGAATTGAAATAAGGAGGGTTAGGCATTATAAATTGACTAGAGATGATGAGAGTACACAGTCTTAAGATATGCAGTGCATAGGAGGTGAAAAGCTATGAAGTGGTTAAGTTTTCACAGAGGCGTCGACCTGAGATTGACAGGGGGTCAACGCAGAGCTGTTTCACATGTTGCATCCCCTAGTTGATCTTTGGTGTATGATTTTAATGATATCAAAATGATTGTGCATGTGTTTGTATGTGTTTCATTGAGCAACATGTGTATATCTTGATTGATGAGTTGAAAGATGGCTTCAAGGTTCACTCTTGAAAGTCATATGAATCCGTGTTTAAGGAACTAATGCTATATTTATCTTGGCTTGTAGGAACAAAACCCATGGCTCATGCTTGGAACTTAAAGGAGTCCATCAATGAAGCTCTTTTTGCAAAAGGGAGTTAACTCATTCATTACCTTATGTCGACTCCCACTATGATTCATATATTTCGTCAAATAGACTTTTAAAGTCTTGGTTGAGTATTTTCATGCATTTTCTTTTTAAGATTTTTGGGTTTGAAATATCCTCAACCTTATAACTTGAAATTTGATGATTGTGATTTTAATGATACTTGCTCATTATTTGGACTCATGGTCATTTGATTTGGCAAAAGGATAATGTGCTTCATTCATGTTTCACATGAGTTCACATGAGACTTTTGAGGGTTGTCACATGCTCAAGTATGTGCATGCATATTATTGATGGGGTTATTGTGATTTCAATGTATGAATGATTCAAAAAGATCCCTTGTTTATATCATTGCTCCTCGTGAGATAATACTTCATGAATGTTAGTTTTTAATCAACAAGAATGCCATTTGAATGAATGTGGTTCCATGATATTGTGCATGCTTTGCATTTGGCATGATTGTTAACATTTGGGTTTTGAAGTATTTTGATGTTGAAGATTTGGTTGATTCAAGATTATGATTGAATGGTCAAGCTCCCATGTCTTTATATTTAGTTGGTTGATAGATTCATGTTTATCATATCAAAATCTTGTTATTTGGTAAAATATGCTTTTGTTGGTTGTGAATGGAAAGCCAAATACAAGTTTGAATAGCTTCAATGATGTATTTTAATGAGAACATGTTCATAATATTAATGCTTGATGTAAGGATTTTGATTCTCATCTAACCTCTTCCTTTATCATATTTTTCAGGCTGAAAATTCATGGTTAATCATCATGGGATTATGGTAATATTTAATTATTTATTTTCCCTTAGATTCATGGAGGTTTAACATATTTTTATAACCCATTCTGACATGGGTCGACCCATAGGGTCGACCCCCAATGGTTTGGGGCCGGACAGAAGCCTTTTTTTGCAGTATGCCTGCATGGGTCGACCCATGGGGTCGACCCTTGAGTGCTAGATTTATTTTTAGCCCCGGCCGCCCTCTGGTTGCCCAGGGGTCGACCCATGGGGTCGACCCATTCCAGCACGGGACATGGGTCGACCCATTCCAGCACGGGATTTTCGGGAGAGTTTAAAACCCATTGAAAACCCTTCTAAACATTACCATACTACCCTCCAAAGGTTCCTAAACATATTAGGGTGTTTCTAACATGTATGGGAAGGGTTTTATGTGTCTTTTGGGCTCTCTACCTTGCATATAAATATGAGTTATGAATTTGTGGAGCATGAACCCTAATGCTTGTTTGTTCTTTCTTGTAGGAGAAGAAAATGGGGAAAATGAGGGAGGAGCTCTTGCAAGGTGGGTTTGATCTACTTGGAGTGATTTTTGGAGCTCGTGGAAGAAGAAGAAAAGGAGCGGATCGACGAGAGGATCAAGAGGACGCTAGAATCGCCATCATCCGATCCAAGAGTCAAGCATCTACGTCCATTGGCTTTGCAAATCAAAGGGGAAACATCTTCTACATCTTATTCCTGCTTATTTGTGATGTTTGTCATGGGTTTTATTTTGATTTGAGCATATTGGGATATTTGTGTTTATTTTCTAAACACTAGAGATATTCGTGTGTGTGAACCGTCTGTGTACGATTGTGTTTATTGTGTTGCAGTTGTTGCAGCGCACGTGTGTGTGTGCTACTGGATTCACGATCTAGAGCGTTTGGGGTTCATCCCCGTGTTGCTGTGTCTACAGCGTGAGGAGGGTTCTCCTCGTGGGGATTTATCCCCGTGTGTGTGCAGGCGTCGTCCTACCTGTGTTTGGAGCGTCGTCTCCATTTGGGGATTTATCCCCGAGTGAAGCCTTACCAGTTTGATAAGGGGTGGACGTAGGGAGCCCGTCGTGGTTCCGAATCACCTTAAAAACCCTGTGCATTATGATTTACCTTTGTGGTTGTGTGCTTAATAGTTTAATATGTTTATCTTGATTGTGTGTGAACGATGAGATTGAGAGAATTTAGTTATCTTGTTTAATTTAAATCTTCAATCTTGTTAAAGTTGTTAATTCCGTTGTGTTAGCTTTAAATTTACCATCGATCGTGGGGGACAATTCAACCCCCCTTCTTGTCTACTCGCCTACCCGGGGACCAACAATTGGTATCAGAGTCACGGCTCTATTTCCTTGGGTCTAACGACCTTTAGAGTGATCCATCGGCAAGTTTCATTTAGCAACATGTCTAGCTTTACTCTTCCTTCTCATTATGATAGAAATAATTACATTTCTTGGAAAAATAGCATGTGTGCTTATCTTGGTTTTAATGAACATGAAATCTGAAAAGTCATATGCGATGGTCCACATAAACTTCCATCAAATGAAAGAAAATGGAATGACAAGCATGTGAAGAAAAATGAAATTAACCTTCGAGCTTTGAATTTTCTTAAGAACAACATAGAGTCTGATGTTCTATCTCAAATTTCTTCGTACAGGTCAGCGAGAGATTTGTGGGATCCACTGGCAAAATATGAAGCTAATGAAAAGACTTCACAAGTCGGCTCAAGCTTAATGGCCAGTGATGGAGAAAGCAAAGAAAGCTCAGAGTTAGGATCCAAATGTGAGGAAATTTCTTTTGAAGAGTTAATGGAGCTTTATGAGGAATTGTTAGGTAGATATAAAAAGGTCAAATCTGAAAATAAGAAATTGACGAAGAAAATTGAAGATGTTGTGAATTCCTCTTCTTCAGGTGAAAATGTGCATGCTAACTCTTCATGTGAAAACTGTAAAACTTTGGTATCAAAAGTTGAAAATCTAGAAGAGCAAAATGAATATCTAGAATCCAAAGTTGAATTGTTCTCCGATGAAGTTTCTTGTTTGAAGGAAGAGATTGAGAATGTTATAAGATCTAATGCCTCTCTTGCATGTGAAAATGATTGTCATAAATTACGTGAGCATAACAAAACTTTGTTATCTAAAATTTCCATACTTGAGAAAAATGAAGAATCTCTTAAGAACAAGCTAGCTTCATTGTCTGACGATGATAAGATGTTTGATAAACTGCTTGATAGTGAGATTGATAGCAAGAGCATCATAGATGAAAATGAAGAACTTAAAAGAACAAATGGTGCCATGCTAATTCAAATTTCCTTACTTGAAGGCAGCTTGAAAAGTCTTGATAAACTTGAAAATGAAAACATGTTGCTGAAATATGAAAATAAACAATTGGTTGAAAAGATTTCAAAATTTGTTGAAACTAAAAATATTCTTGAAAAGCTTGCTGAGAAACTCCACTACACAAATCTTGAAAATAAAAATCTCATGCAAGAAAATGAAAAGCTCACATCAAAGAATTATTTGCTTAGTGATAAAATCCTTGCATGTGAAAAAGAGATAAATGATTTGAAGAATGATTTGTCGAGATTTGTTAAGGGCAAAGAAACTTTGGACAAAATACTTGGTGTAAAGATGAATGTTCAGAAGGAGGGTCTTGGATACAATGCCATGAATAAAAAATCTTTTGAAAACAAATTGAAAACCTCTTTTGTTCATGCCTTCGACATTCCAAGCACCTCCAAAACACCTCCTCCAAATTCTCAAAAGAAAATTTTTGAAAATGGCTTTACGAAAAAGAAAAATGTCAACACTAAGCCCTCCATGCCAAATAGATTTCAAAAATTGAAGCCTAATGTTGAATGTTTCTACTGTGACATGCATGGACATGTGATGGATGATTGAGTTATAGAGGATGACAAATTTACATGCAAAGGGAAAAATATTTTCAAACCACAAAGAAATGTTTCTTGCTTTCATTATGGTAAGCGAGGCCACACAATGAAAAATTATTTTTCAAAGCAGAAAGTTGAACAAAATACTTTCAAGAGAAAAAGAAATGTTTCTTGTTTTTATTGTCACAAACTTGGCCATGTCATTGATAATTATTTTGTGAAGTAAAATGATGATTTTCATGCCATGAATGCTAAGTTTAATGTTCAAGAGAAATTCAGAAATAAACATGTGTCTCATGCTCAAAGGTTTGCATCCTCTAAGAAAAACTTGCTTCCAAAAACTCATACAAATAATGAAAAGTCATTCCGTAGACCCACAACTCCTTGTTACTTTCATTGTGGGAAATACGGTCATGTTATGAATGAATGTTGATTTTTAAAAACTGAGAATTTCTATGTTTCTAGAATGAATGCTAGGTTTGATTTTGTTAGACCTAGAAATTTTGGAAATAGAAGAAGGAATGTTTTTGAAAACTCTCTTGATCATGTTAAAAGAAAATCTTTTGCCAGAGTTGTCACTCCTCAATGCTTTTATTATGGAAACCATAGACATGTCATTGAGGATTGTAGGATCATGAAGAATGATGATATTGTGACAACGAAAAAGAAGAAAGTGTTTGGTGGCAATGTTACTAACATCAAGAGACCCAAAAGGCTTGGGTGCCCAAATCCGCTGAATGAATTGGCTTTGATGCTAGTGTGCCTTGAGGTAAATAAAGAATGAAAGGGGTTCTAATAAAAAGGAACAAGGCACACTCATTAGGTAAAACCCCAACTTTACTTCTTTCACTGTCAAATTAGTGTTTTTGATATTTTCCTCCTTGCTACTTTGGTATGTTCTGAATTCTTCACAAGCCATACATGCTCTTATTGAATGAATATTTGGTATATCAAATGGTGATGCGTGAAATGACAGGTTAAGCCTGTTAGGAAGTCATCACTATGCATGAGTTAGATCTTCGGATCAAAATCTCTGCCTTATACCAAAATTCAAAAATTCAATATGTTTGGCTTATGAGGAAACATGCTTTTGAATGAAATCATTTTGCCCTTGATTTGCATAACTTTCAAGATTCAATCTGAAAATTTTATTTGCTTCATCAAGGCAAAATTTCTGAACTGTGGAATTGCTTGATCATTAATGCAACAATTGGAATTGAATGTTTAGGTTCAAAAGAAAATGGTTCATCACGAAAAAATTTGAAATAAAATGCTCATGGTTCAATGCTAAATTCATTGAAAATCTATCTCATGGATTTACTTGTTTCATCCTTTCTTAAATGCTCAAGTCCTTGCAAAATCTGAAAACTTGCATAAAAATAATGCATTGGCATATTTGCGTATCATTCATAGATCATGTATACACTGTGAATATGAGTCTCATGCATATGCCTCTACATACTTTGCATACTTGCGTGCCTTAATGCCATGATTTTTTGGTATATCAAATGGCGTTTGTGGAATGGTGGATTATGTCCACTTGGAAACACTCCCTATGCGTGAGTAGAGTCTTCGGACTCATACCCCCGCCACGTATCGAAAATCAACTTGTGTGAGCATATTTCCATAACCTTGCTTGATTGCATGTACGTATTTTATAAATCTTTCTTAGAAAATTCTAAGACCTCACCTCCTTGCTAAATACCAATGCAGTGATTTTATTCATACGTGATACATATCATATATTAAGGGGGAGGATTTGATTCCGACCGTGCATACATTTAGGGGGAGTCATAGCCGTGTCTTGTCGAATTCATTTTATACATGTAAAATAAAAATTTACCCCCACACTCTTGCACACAATGAATTTAATGACTTTACTTGATAAGGATTTAAAAAATTCCTTCCAACACTTTAAAGGGAATTTGAATCTCTACATAGACATTAAAGAGTAATCGTGAGGAAAAAGCTGTCTACCCCACAAAATTCAATAAGTGGAATGTCAAACCAAGTAGCCGAAAATCCCCATTGAGACAAATGAGGAAACTCCCGCCGAACGATGAAGCAAAAATCCACATGTGTGACGAATCCAAGTAGTCGGGAATCCCCATTGAGACATATGAGGAAACTCACGTCGAAAGGTGAAGTCCATTAAAAGAAACAAAATAGGGGTTGTGCGAAACTACCGAAAGTCAAGAATCTAAAATGAAAGTGTAGAGAGGAGATTACCTTCTAGTGTTCTTTAGAAAATCTGAAAATCTATATGTTTTGAAACTCATTATTCATTGCATCACTTTTCATATGGGCATTTTTGTGATGTATGTATTCTATGAATTTTGTTTCGATTCATGGTTTATGTAGTACTTCTAATTATGTATGCACAAATCTCTTAGTTATGTCTCATGTCTTACATTCTTAAATTTAAATCACATGCTCTTTTGTTAACCCGTGCCTTATTTAGGGGGAGTTACTATATGTAATATTTGTGTGCATGACCGTTGTGCTTGTGTGCTTGCATGTTCATGAATTCCCCTTTGATCTAATTCTGAACATAAACCTTGTATTTGAAGGAACCCGTCATGTGCATATTTTCATGTATGGTATTTTCAGCATGCATATAGTTCATACATGATATCATCTTGAGCAATTCATACTTTTCAACAATTGGTATAGTTCATTTTAAAATGCATCATTTTGAACACATCATGTTGCAAGAATGCTGAAATGAGTTCTACCAACTTTTGGTATCATATCCTTAGGGCCAACTCTTCAAGAATTAAAATTACAAATCTTTGGGCCTTTAATTTGAATAACATATAGTATCATATTTTTGGGCCTTTGATTAGCATCACTTGGTATTTGCATTGGTATCATATCTTTTGGCCTAACACGTTCATATCATATCACATAACCCCATGTCTTTTTGTAGATGACAAAAAGGGGGAGAATGTTTGTGTGTGTTCAATATCTTATGAATGTTGTTGCTTTGGGGAGAATTGGAGAATTGATGTATGTGCTCAACGTTCATGCTCAATGCTTGGTCTTTCATAAAGATGTTTGCATATCTATTCTATCACGCACATCGTTTTGTCATCATCAAAAAGGGGGAGATTACTACATCCCCTAGTTGATGTTTGGTGTATGATTTTAATGATATCAAAATGATTGTGCATGTGTTTGTTTGTGTTTCATTGAGCAACATGTGTATATCTTGATTGATGAGTTGAAAGATGGCTTCAAGGTTCACTCTTGAAAGTCATATGAATATGTGTTTAAGGAACTAATGATATATTTATCTTGGCTTGTAGGAACAAAACCCATGGCTCATGCTTGGAACTTAAAGGAGTCCATCAATGAAGCTCTTCTTGCAAAAGGGAGTTAACTCATTCATTGCCTTATGTCGACTCCCACTATGTTTCATACATTTCATCAAATAGACTTTTAAAGTCTTGGTTGGATATTTTCATGCATTTTCCTTTTAAGATTTTTAGGCTTGAAATATCCTCAACCTTATAACTTTAAATTTGATGATTGTGATTTTAATGATGCTTACTCATTATTTGGACTCATGGTCATTTGATTTGGTAAAAGGTTAATGTGCTTCATTCATGTTTCACATGAGTTCACATGAGACTTTTGAGGGTTGTCACATGCTCAAGTATGTTCAGGCATATTATTGATGGGGTTATTATGATTTCAATGTATGGATGATTCAAAAATATCCCTTATTTATATCAATGCTCCTCGTGAGATAATGCTTCATGAATGTTAGTTTTTAATCAACAAGAATGTCATTTGAATGAATGTGATTCCATGATATTGTGCATGCTTTGCATTTGGCATGATTGTTAACATTTGGGTTTTGAAGTATTTTGATGTCGAAGATTTGGTTGATTCAAGATTGTGATTGAATGGTCAAGCTCCCATGTCTTTATATTTAGTTGGTTGATAGATTCATGTTCATCATATCAAAATCTTGTTATTTGGTAAAATATGCTTTTGTTGGTTGTGAATGGAAAGCCAAATACAAGTTTGAATGGCTTCAATGATATATTTTAATGAGAACATGTTCATAGTATTAATGCTTGATGCAAGGATTTTGATTCTCATCTAACCTATTCCTTTATCATATTTTTCAGATTGAAAATTCATGGTTAATCATCATGAGATTATGGTAATATTTAATCATTTATTTTCCCTTAAATTCATGGAGGTTTAACATATTTTTATAACCCATTCTGACATGGGTCGACCCATAGGGTCGGCCCCCAATGGTTTGGGGCCGGGCAGAAGCCTTTTTATGCAGTCTGCCTGCATGGGTCGACCCATGGGGTCGACCCTCTGTCATGGGTCCCCTGAGTGCTAGATTTATTTTTAGCCCCGACCGCCCTCTGGTTGCCCAGGGGTCGACCCATTTCGGCACGGGATTTTTGGGAGAGTTTAAAACCCATTGAAAACCTATCTAAACATTACCATACTACCCCCCAAAGGTTCCTAAACATATTAGGGTGTTTCTAACATGTATGGGAAGGGTTTTATGTGTCTTTTGGGCTCTATACCATGCATATAAATATGAGTTACGAATTTGTGGAGTATGAACCCTAATGCTTGTTTGTTCTTTCTTGTAGGAGAAGAAAAGGGGGAAAACGAGGGAGGAGCTCTTGCAAGGTGGTTTTGATCTACTTGGAGTGATTTTTGGAGCTCGTGGAAGAAGAAGAAAAGTAGCGGATCGACGAGAGGATCAAGAGGACGTAAGAATCGCCATCATCCGATCTGAGAGTCAAGCATCTACATCCATTGGCTTTGCAAATCAAAGGGGAAACATCTTCTACATCTTATTCCTGCTTATTTGAGATGTTTGTCATGGGTTTTATTTTGATTTGAGCATATTGGGATATTTGTGTTTATTTTCCGAACACTAGAGATATTTGTGTGTGTGAACCGTCTGCATACGGTCGTGTTTATTGTGCTGCGGTTGTTGCAGCACGTGTGTGTGTGTGTGCTGCTGGATTCACGATCTAGAGTGCTTGGGGTTCATCCCCGTGTTGCTGTGTCTACAGCGTGAGGAGGGTTCTCCTCGTAGGGATTTATCCCCGTGTGTGTGCAGGCGTCGTCCTGTGTGTGTTTGGAGCGTCGTCTCTGTTTGGAGATTTATCCCCGAGTGAAGCCTTACCGATTTGGTAAGGGGTGGACGTAGGGAGCCCGTCGTGGTCCGGAATCACCTTAAAAATCATGTGCATTGTGATTTGCCTTTGTGGTTGTGTGCTTAATAGTTTAATCTGTTTATCTTGATCGTGTGTGAACGATGAGATTGAGAGAATTTAGTTATTTTGTTTAAGTTAAATCTTCAATCTTGTTAAAGTTGTTAATTCTGTTGTGTTAGCTTTAAATTTACCATCGATCATGTGGGACAATTCAACCCCCCCTTCTTGTCTACTCGCCTACCCGGGGACCAACATCATAGAACAAGGAATTTTAGTGAAATTGAACTGTGGGGTCGACGCACACTAATCAGTGCGTCAACTCACTTGAGCCAGACAAAAAGGAGAACTTGTTTCAAGGAATTTCTACCAACTCCCCCTCAACCCATGGACTCTAAAATGCAATGTGTGAGTACTCTTGGTACCTGGCGGAGTTTCTTCTCACGCATAGTGAGTGTTCTCAGACAGACTGTGCCTGCCCTTTCACACACCACCATTTTATATACCAGTGGGTGTTTCATACAAAAGACACAATCTACAACTTATGAACAATGCAACCAACCAGACATGCATGATGGACTCCCCCTGACTGCAACAAGCAGTGACCTTTCTGACTCATTTGACCAGAAATATGCAAGAACAATTAAGTGGGGGGTCTACACAGACCCAATTCTTTTCTTAAGGTTGAAAACCTTTCATTGCTTAGAGGTTTTGTAAAAATATCTGCAATTTACTTTTCAGTTTCAACAAAGCGAAGTTCAAAGTTTTTCTTGCTTACCTCATCCCGAAGGAAGTGATGCCTTATTTCAATGTGTTTTGTTCTTGAATGCTGGATGGGATTCTTTGTTAGGTTGATGACACTTGTGTTATCACACATGATGGGTGTACATCCAAGATCTACTCTGTAGTCCTGAATTTGGTGCTTTATCCATAGCACATGGGTTCCACAACTCTCTGTAGCAATGCATTCGGCTTCTACAGTATTGGAGAGTGCAACCGAGTGCTGCTTCTTGGAAGCCCATGAAACCAGGCACCCACCCAAATATTGGCAGTAGCCACTAGTGCTTTTTTTATCAAGTTTACACCCAGCATAATCAACATCAGTATATGTCACGCCCCGAACAAGGCGGAAATATCAGGACGTACAGTTAGGGACACGCTAGCAAGAGAGGGAACTAAATCTAAAATGATACACAAGTACTACAAGATGGAAATACTAAATGATCATTAACAAACCACAACTGATACAATAACCTGAAGTTCAACTTAATACAACTGGAATAATCAACCACTAAAACTCAATAACATGACTGAGACTAAAAGCTCTCCAAAACACAACTAAAGAAAGATAACACACTACTAACACACTAGAACTGGTACACTCAAGACATCACTCCTGCCCTTCCCCGTCGGTAAGCACGTCACCTGAGAAGCCTGGAAAGGGGGAAACAACGGGGGGTGAGCTAACGCTCAGTAGGAAATAACAGACATGTATAAGTGATTAACAGTTTAATTACATTTTCAAAATGTCATGCTACAAATGATAATGCAATAAACAACGGTAATAACAAGATCTTGCAAGGTCAAGAAATATAATGAATAGAATAGTAAGACAAGAATTTACTACAGGAGATAACGATAAAAAGTTGGCCATATCAAGACAATTCAAGTCATGTCAAGCACGTATGTAATTTCATTTCCACGTCCAAGTAATAAGCAAGTAAAGTAACCACAAGTAGAGTATAGAACAGTGAAGAGTGGAAAGTGAAAAGTAGTAGAAAGTAATGTAGAGAGTAGTGAGAGAGTAGTGAGTAGTGGACAGTCCTAGATTTAACACATGTCAAGTACTGGTGCCAAATGCCACACCTAGTCATTCACCTCCCCGGGGGTACACGTAGTGTTCGGGCGCTCTTCCCAGGACCAGACCGAGCCCTTAATTGTTTGCCAGGCATTGATTTCTTTGGATCAAAGATCCCACGAATCTAGACTTCCACAGTTTATGGCCAGAATTCCAAGGTTTAAACTAAGTAGCAATAACAACTTCACGTAGGAAAGAGATTCATTTCCAGAATTTCAAGGTAAGTATAATCATCAAGGAGATCGAAACCAAGTCACAACAAGAGTTAATCGTGCTGCGCTACTGTAAAACAGCAGCAATCAAACAAGCTAATCAACATATTAATCCTAATCACCAAGTTAAGATATCATGATTAACCATTATCATTTGCATTAAGACAATTGCCAAGAAGCTGATTCAAGATGATAAGGCAAAGAACAACTCCCACAGGAGTGAAATAGAATGCATTAACAGAGATTTAGTTACACCATTAACCACTAATTATGTGGGTTTCTATTTAATCTTGTATGCATTGAAATGAAGATGATAAACGGTGTGTTTTTACACTAAGTTTGCATGTATGGACCAATGTAATTGAAACTAAAAAGGGTACATGAATAGGTCATTAGTTCCTCAAAAATGTAGTTTTCAATGTGATTAGGTTGAATGGATTGATTCCCCAATGATCCGGATTGATCCCCGGGTCAAAAACATCATTAATGGGGTCATACAGGGCATGGGTCGACCCATTGGGTCGACCCCTGGCATTCCAGGAGCCTTCCTGGGTGTGGGTCGACCCATTGGGTCGACCCCTCAAAAAAAAAGCTTCATGGGTCGACCCATTGGGTCGACCCCCTTCACTGGGTGCATGGGTCGACCCCATGGGTCGACCCCTGCACTTCCAGAAGCGACGGTTGATTCCGTAAACCATGAAAACTCAATGATTTGGGGTCTAAATGAGTTGGGATTTTAACCAAATGCTCTAGGGTTCTTAATATACATACTAAGGTCATAAAACAAGAGATTGAAACAAGAAATTTGCTGAAAACTCAATCGAATCACAACCTATTTATGATGAATACATGAAGAACCTAGTTCTTGACATGCGTCTACTAAAACGTAAATTTCTCTCAATATACACAACGGAATTTGGGGCTTTTTATATCAAAAGAAAGCTAACTTAATGATGAATCCAACCATATACTATAAGCCATATGTGGAACAAGTTATCTAATCCAAAAATAGCCCGAAAATCAAGCTTCTACTTGAAGAACATAATATACATCAAATTCTAGACATGCTCTTACTAAAAATCGAAATTCACGATGCATGCTTAATGGAATTTGGGGCTTTCTACGTTAAATGAAAGATAATAACATGCTTATTACTTCATGTAAGTTAATTAGAGTTTGGTTGTTAGATCCTACCTCAAATCGGAGAGAGAAAACTCAAACCCTAGGATGAAGAACACTTGGACAGCACCTCACAAAAAGCTCGATTTCTCTACGGACACCTAATGAAAATTGGGGCTTTTGCCACCAATGGAAAGAGCTCGATGAGAGGAATAATTTGCTATACTCATTATCAAGATTTGGTTGAGAATTCCTACCTCAATCGATGGATCAAAGAAGGATGAAGGGAAGCCAACGGCCTGCTGACCCACCTCCACAAATCGAACTAGATCTCTCCAGATCCGAAATTTCAGCGAACCCCACAGCAGCCAAATGAAAGAAGACTCGTAGGGATTCATTTTGATAGCTCATAGAGCTTCTGGAGCCTTCTGAATTGGGAGTATTCGCTGCTGCAAGCTACGTGTTTAGAAACGGCGCCGAAATCCTTGACTTGACCAAACTATGTCGGCAGCACGTTTTGGGACTAAGTTTACCTCAAATTGATTGAGGGTAAATGTTCCTTTATGTAATACCTTTCATTTGCCTCTGGAATCACCCCATTTGGTTGAGAAACAAGCTCGAATTTGATGTTCAAAGTTTGGGTGAATAGTGAATACGAATTTGGGTTAGGTGGGTTGTAAGTCAGGCTTAATCCACTGATTAGGCCTAGATAATGATTTAATTAGGCTTACTCCAAGAAGACAAAAGTGTTAGTCGAAGCATATATTATTTAATTACTATTTTTATGAATTTTTATATGGTAGATAAAATTCCACTTCTACTATTCCGTAATTAATTAAATATTAAGTTCGGAAGACTTAGTTCGCTAATTCGGCTTAATAAACGATTTTATTAGGCTTAATTGTAGAAGACAAAGTTGATAAACAAAATTAATTCTACAAGATGTGATTTTTGGGGATTTTTAGAAAATAGTAGAAAAATGACTTATTCTATTAATTAATTAATTAATCTAATTAATTTGGATAATTCTCATTAATTCGAATAACTTCAAATAAATTCCAAATAATTACAAATAACTTTCTAAATAAATTTCTAAAGAATTTGGGGTCTTACACCCTCCCCTACTTAAAGGAATTTGGTCCTCCAAATTCACTGCACTAAAACTGAGAGTAGAAAAAGATCGCTCACCTAGAATAGATCGGGATACCGCTTTCGCATAGTCTCTTCAGACTCCCATGTAGCTTCTTCGGTCCCACGCCGACTCCACTGAATCTTGACCATCGGTATCGAACGATTCGGAGTTGCTGATGCTTCCGGTCCAGAATCTTGACAGGTCTTTCCTCATAGGTCAAATCTTCCTTCAGTTCAAAATCCACCTGCTGAATGATATGAGTGGGATCGTACACATATTTCCGTAACATAGACACATGGAAAACGTTGTGTACGCCAGACAATTGCGGTGGTAAAGCCAGTCTGTATGCCACCTCTCCCACTCTATCTAGAATCTCGAATGGACCAATGTACCTCGGACTCAGCTTGCCATGAATGCCAAATCTTCGGATCCCTCTCGTCGGAGAGACCTTTAAGAACACATGCTCGCCAACCTGAAATTCCAATGCCCTTCTCCTGTTGTCGGCATAACTCTTCTGTCTTGACTGGGCTACCTGTAACCGGTCTCGGATAACACGGATGTTCTGTGATGATTCCGAAACAAGATCTGGTCCAAGCCACTGTTTCACACCTACCTCGTCCCAACACAACGGGGAACGACAACTTCTACCATATAGTGCTTCAAAAGGAGCCATCTGAATACTAGACTGATAGCTGTTATTGTAGGCGAATTCAATTAATGCCAAATGCTCACTCCAATTACCACCGAAATCAATCATGCAAGCTCGCAGCATATCTTCCACTATCTGATTGGTTCTTTCAGTCTGTCCATCTGTCTGTGGATGAAAAGCAGTACTGAAATTCAGACGAGTACCCAAAGACTCTTGCAGTCCCTTCCAGAAATGTGAAGTAAATCTGGGGTCTCGATCAGATACTATATTCACTGGGATACCATGCAATCTCACCACTTCCTTTATATACAAAGCAGCCAATACATCAATCGTCCACTTGGACTTAATTGGTAAGAAATGAGCCGACTTTGTCAAACGATCAACAATCACCCATATCGCATCAAATCCACCACGAGTCCTAGGTAGACCCATAATGAAATCCATGCCAATACTTTCCCACTTCCATTGGGGTATGTCGAGTGGTTTCAATTTCCCTGCTGGTCTGAAATGTTCGGCCTTAACTTGCTGACATACCAAACATCTGCTCACAAAATCTGCAACTTCTCTTTTCATATTCGGCCACCAAAAGGACCTTTTCAAATCTCGGTACATCTTAGTGCCTCCAGGATGAATGGTATATCTGGATCTATGAGCTTCCTCAAGAATTTTGTTCTTTATTGTAGCCTCATCCGGAACACAAGTTCTGCCTTTAAATAATAATCTACCATCATCGGCCAACATGAAGTCAGGTCTGCTGCTCAAGCTTCCCTTGATCTCTACCAACTCGGGTCATTATCTTGCAAGGACTTGATCTCTATCAATAATTCAGGCTTAAGTTGATCTGAGCAATCAAGATCCGATCATTGTCAATATTGAGATCCAGACTAGATAATTGTTCCAACAATCTCCATTCTTGTAACATGAGACTTGACAATCTAGCTACCGGCTTCCGGCTTAATGCATCTGCCACAACATTACCTTTGCCAGGATGATACTCAATCGAGAAGTCGAAGTCTTTCAAGTACTCCAACCATCTCCGCTGCCTCATGTTGAGTTCCTTTGAGAGAATAAATACTTCAAACTCTTATGATCTGAAAACACTGTAAAGGTTTCTCCATATAAGTAATGCCTCCATATCTTCAAAGCAAACACGACTGCAGCAAGTTCCAAATCATGAACAGGATAATTATCTTCGTGCTTCCTCAACTGCCTAGAGGAATAGGCAATCACCTTCCCATGCTGCATGAGTACACAGCCTAAGCCAATACCTGAAGCATCAGTATAAACAACAAATCCTCCTTCACCAGAAGGTAAAGCCAAAACAGGTGCAGTAGTCAAACACTCCTTCAGAGTCTGAAAGCTTCGCTGACAATCATCTGACCAATCAAACTTATTTTCCTTGCGGGTTAATCTTGTAAGAGGTACCGCAATCTTAGAGAAGTCTTGAATAAATCTTCGATAATAACCTGCCAGGCCTAGAAAACTTCTAACTTCTGTCACACTGGTAGGCTGTTCCCAATTCTTCACTGCCTCAACCTTCGAAGGATCAACAGAAATACCGTTCTTCGTAATGATATGTCCTAGAAAGGACACCTCTTGCAGCCAGAACTCACTTACTGAACTTAGCATATAGTTGATGATCTCTCAACAGTTGCAATGCCATTCTCAGATGCTCAGCATGCTCCTCCTCATTCTTAGAATAAATCAGGATGTCATCAATAAATACCACGACCCACTGATCAAGATAGGGCCGAAATGCATTGTTCATCAACTGCATGAAAGCTGCTGGAGCATTCGTTAGACCAAAAGGCATAACGACAAATTCAAAATGACCATACCTGCTGCGGAAAGCTGTTTTATAAATATCCTCTTCCTTAATCCGCAACTGGTGATATCCAGATCGAAGATCGATCTTAGAGAAATATTGAGCTCCCGCTATCTGGTCAAATAACTCGTCAATCCTCGGCAAGGGATATTTGTTCTTGACAGTCTGCTGGTTTATTTGCCGATAATCAATGCACAACCTCATCGAACCATCTTTCTTCCTGACGAACAACACAGGGGCTCCCCACGGAGAAGTACTAGGACGAATAAAACCCTTCTCAAGTAATTCCATCAGTTGCTGCTTCAGTTCCCTCAGTTCCGCAGGAGACATACGATAAGGAGCCTTAGAAATAGGAGCTGTGCCAGGAATAAGATCAATAGAAAAGATAACTTCCCGCTCAGGCGGAAGTCCTGGTAGTTCCTCTGGAAAGACATCAGGAAAATCTTGGACAACAGGAATGTCCTTGATCTCAATCTGTTGCTCAGGAGTTGCACAAACAAAGGCTAGAAAAGCCTCACACCCATGCCTCAAAAGCTTATCAGCTCGAAGAGCCGAGATGAGCGGTACGGAGTTATGGTGCTTGACTCCCGTAAAAGATAAACCAGAATGTCCAGTAAAAGTCACTGAGCTAGAACTACAGTGAACATTGGCCTCATACTTGGCCAACCAATCTGCTCCTAGGATTACATCATAATCCTTCATATCCATGCAGACCAAATCTGCTGGAAAGTTCTGTTCACCAATCATAACCTTACTAGAAGGATAGAAATACTGGATTGTTGATCTAGTGCCAATAGGGGTTGAAATCTCTAACGGAGTATTCATCAAAACAGGTTCCACAACTAATGACTTAGCAAATCTCCGTGAAATAAAAGAATGTGTTGCACCAGTATCAAAGAGAGCAAATGCGGGCTTATCGATTATAGTAAGGGTACCTTCGACGAGTCCGCCATCATCAGAAATCCCAGTTTCATCTTCATGTAAAGCTTGAAGCTTGCCTTGTGGTTTCTTGAAGACTAGAGGTTTTGCCGGTGTAGCTTGTTCCGATATGAGAGGACAATTGGGGATACGGTGCTCCTTGCTTCCACATCGCAAACAGGCGCCTAGCTTGCGCCAGCACTCCTCTATCTTGTGACCCGGACGATCACAATAGTTGCACACGCCCTTGAATGGAACAATAGGGCCAGGCTTCTTGTCTTCATGCCTCGGCATCTTGCCCTTCCACGATCCGGACCCGCTCCACGAACCAGGTCCACTAACAGGCCTCTTCTTGGCATACCCGGGTTTGACACTCCCGGAACCCGTAGGTAATTCTTTCTTGGTGCCTTTCCCACGGATTCTCTCCGTCATCTCAAGAGTATCCTCCAGAACTTGCGCTTTCCTTACCATCTCGGAATAAGTGGAAATCTCCATCGGTGCCAATTGGTTGATATAATGAAGCTTCAAACCATTGAGAAAGCGCTTCGCCTTCATCTTCTCGGTGGAAATGAGATGTGTAGCATATCGAGAAAGCCGTGCAAATTGAGCCTCATACTCTGCCACGGACAAACCTCGCTGTTTCAAGGCCGCGAACTCTGCCGCTTTCTTCTCTTGCACTCTATCAGAAAAATACTTGCTGTTGAAGAATTCTTCGAACTCTTCCCACATAACTTGCCGATCACCGAGAGTTGCCTTGATAGAATCCCACCAAGTACGTGCATCATGTTCAATTGAAATGTGGACAAAAGGACACGCTCCTGGTTGGTGCATTGCATAACTTCAAAGATTCTCCCATCTCATCTAGCCAGTGCTCGGCTTGGTCAGGGTCAGTCGAACCAGCGAATCTAGGCGGGTTCATTCCGCGGAAGTTCCGGTATAGATCACCGGTGCCATGCTGTGCCGCTCCTGCCTGAGCTACTTGCTGAAGGGCCTGAGTAAGGCCTTGAACCGTACGCTGCAGGTTCCTCCATTCAGCACGATCAGCTGCCATCTACACGAGAAATAGATTACTTAGGTTTAATAAGATAGATAATTACACGATTAAGAAACGAACTTAACCCAAGTTCTACCCATTCTCACAGGTCAGGTCCTAGACTTTTACAAGGTTAGGGATCTAGTGCACCTAGACACGACCAAAACTCGGTACCTGGCGGAGGTAATCGGTCCGAAGACCACTCGCGCAAGTGTGCGACCTTCCCGATAGGCGTAGCCTAACGTTCGGACAACACCTTTTGATATACCGATTATTGGGATGCAATGCAAGAAAACTTAAACTTAGGAAACCTAGGAATGTGAAACCTAGGCTCTGATACCAACTAAACTGTCACGCCCCGAACAAGGCGGAAATATCGGGACGTACAGTTAGGGACACGCTGGCAAGAGAGGGAACTAAATCTAAAATGATACACAAGTACTACAAGATGGAAATACTAAATGATCATTAACAAACCACAACTGATACAATAACCTCAAGTTCAACTTAATACAACTGGAATAATCAACCACTAAAACTCAATAACATGACTGAGACTAAAAGCTCTCCAAAACACAACTAAAGAAAGATAACACACTACTAACACACTAGAACTGATACACTCAAGACATCACTCCTGCCCTTCCCCGTCGGTAAGCGCGTCACCTGAGAAGCCTGGAAAGGGGGAAACAACGGGGGGTGAGCTAACGCTCAGTAGGAAATAACAGACATGTATAAGTGATTAACAGTTTAATTACATTTTCAAAATGTCATGCTACAAATGATAATGCAATAAACAACGGTAATAACAAGATCTTGCAAGGTCAAGAAATATAATGAATAGAATAGTAAGACAAGAATTTACTACAGGAGATAACGATAAAAAGTTGGCCATATCAAGACAATTCAAGTCATGTCAAGCACGTATGTAATTTCATTTCCACGTCCAAGTAATAAGCAAGTAAAGTAACCACAAGTAGAGTATAGAACAGTGAAGAGTGGAAAGTGAAAAGTAGTAGAAAGTAATGTAGAGAGTAGTGGAGAGAGTAGTGAGTAGTGGACAGTCCTAGATTTAACACATGTCAAGTACTGGTGCCAAATGCCACACCTAGTCATTCACCTCCCCGGGGGTACACGTAGTGTTCGGGCGCTCTTCCCAGGACCAGACCGAGCCCTTAATTGTTTGCCAGGCATTGATTTCTTTGGATCAAAGATCCCACGAATCTAGACTTCCACAGTTTATGGCCAGAATTCCAAGGTTTAAACTAAGTAGCAATAACAACTTCACGTAGGAAAGAGATTCATTTCCAGAATTTCAAGGTAAGTATAATCATCAAGGAGATCGAAACCAAGTCACAACAAGAGTTAATCGTACTGCGCTACTGTAAAACAGCAGCAATCAAACAAGCTAATCAACATATTAATCCTAATCACCAAGTTAAGATATCATGATTAACCATTATCATTTGCATTAAGACAATTGCCAAGAAGCTGATTCAAGATGATAAGGCAAAGAACAACTCCCACAGGAGTGAAATAGAATGCATTAACAGAGATTTAGTTACACCATTAACCACTAATTATGTGGGTTTCTATTTAATCTTGTATGCATTGAAATGAAGATGATAAACGGTGTGTTTTTACACTAAGTTTGCATGTATGGACCTATGTAATTGAACTAAAAAGGGTACATGAATAGATCATTAGTTCCTCAAAAATGTAGTTTTCAATGTGATTAGGTTGAATGGATTGATTCCCCAATGATCCGGATTGATCCCCGGGTCAAAAACATCATTAATGGGGTCATACAGGGCATGGGTCGACCCATTGGGTCGACCCCTGGCATTCCAGGAGCCTTCCTGGGTGTGGGTCGACCCATTGGGTCGACCCCTCAAAAAAAAAAGCTTCATGGGTCGACCCATTGGGTCGACCCCCTTCACTGGGTGCATGGGTCGACCCCATGGGTCGACCCCTGCACTTCCAGAAGCGACGGTTGATTCCGTAAACCATGAAAACTCAATGATTTGGGGTCTAAATGAGTTGGGATTTTAACCAAATGCTCTAGGGTTCTTAATATACATACTAAGGTCATAAAACAAGAGATTGAAACAAGAAATTTGCTGAAAACTCAATCGAATCACAACCTATTTATGATGAATACATGAAGAACCTAGTTCTTGACATGCGTCTACTAAAACGTAAATTTCTCTCAATATACACAACGGAATTTGGGGCTTTTTATATCAAAAGAAAGCTAACTTAATGATGAATCCAACCATATACTATAAGCCATATGTGGAACAAGTTATCTAATCCAAAAATAGCCCGAAAATCAAGCTTCTACTTGAAGAACATAATATACATCAAATTCTAGACATGCTCTTACTAAAAATCGAAATTCACGATGCATGCTTAATGGAATTTGGGGCTTTCTACGTTAAATGAAAGATAATAACATGCTTATTACTTCATGTAAGTTAATTAGAGTTTGGTTGTTAGATCCTACCTCAAATCGGAGAGAGAAAACTCAAACCCTAGGATGAAGAACACTTGGACAGCACCTCACAAAAAGCTCGATTTCTCCACGGACACCTAATGAAAATTGGGGCTTTTGCCACCAATGGAAAGAGCTCGATGAGAGGAACAATTTGCTATACTCATGATCAAGATTTGGTTGAGAATTCCTACCTCAATCGATGGATCAAAGAAGGATGAAGGGAAGCCAACGGCCTGCTGACCCACCTCCACAAATCGAACTAGATCTCTCCAGATCCGAAATTTCAGCGAACCCCACAGCAGCCAAATGAAAGAAGACTCGTAGGGCTTCATTTTGATAGCTCATAGAGCTTCTGGAGCCTTCTGAATTGGGAGTATTCGCTGCTGCAAGCTACGTGTTTAGAAACGGCGCCGAAATCCTTGACTTGACCAAACTATGTCGGCAGCACGTTTTGGGACTAAGTTTACCTCAAATTGATTGAGGGTAAATGTTCCTTTATGTAATACCTTTCATTTGCCTCTGGAATCACCCCATTTGGTTGAGAAACAAGCTCGAATTTGATGTTCAAAGTTTGGGTGAATAGTGAATACGAATTTGGGTTAGGTGGGTTGTAAGTCAGGCTTAATCCACTGATTAGGCCTAGATAATGATTTAATTAGGCTTACTCCAAGAAGACAAAAGTGTTAGTCGAAGCATCTATTATTTAATTACTATTTTTATGAATTTTTATATGGTAGATAAAATTCTACTTCTACTATTCCGTAATTAATTAAATATTAAGTTCGGAAGACTTAGTTCGCTAATTCGGCTTACTAAACGATTTTATTAGACTTAATTGTAGAAGAAAAAGTTGATAAAAAAAATTAATTCTACAAGATGTGATTTTTGGGGATTTTTAGAAAATAGTAGAAAAATGACTTATTCTATTAATTAATTAATTAATCTAATTAATTTGGATAATTCTCATTAATTCGAATAACTTCAAATAAATTCCAAATAATTACAAATAACTTTCTAAATAAATTTTTAAAGAATTTGGGGTCTTACAGTATATGAGATCAGATCAAAATAGCATGATGCAGGAAACCACAGCCCTAAGTCAAGTGTGCTAGCAATGTATCTTAAGATGCTTTTTACAACAATCAAATGTGATTCTTTAGGATTCGCTTGAAATCTTGCACCCATGCACACACTGAACTGAATATCAAACCTAGAAGCAGTGAGATATAAAAGAGGCTCGATCATACCTCGGTATGTTTTAGGATCTACAGATTTACTATTCTCATCAGCATCTAGAGATGCATTTATTCCCATGGGCGTGGATATGTGTTTGACATCCTTCATTCCAAATCTCTTCAGAATCTCCAATGTGTACTTGGACTGGTTTATGAAAAATCCTTCTTTAGTCTGTGTGACCAGTAGTCCAAGGAAGAATTGGAGTTCTCCCATGAGGCTCATTTCAAATTCTTTTGTCATAAGATCAACAAATTGCTTGCACATATTGGAATCAGTTGAACCAAATACTATATCATCTACATATACCTGTACTACAATGATGTGCCCATTCATCACTTTTGTAAAGAGAGTTTGGTCAATTTTACCTCTGCTGTAGCCTCTACCGGTCATATGTGCACTGAGTCTGTCATACCAGGCTCGTGGAGCCTGCTTTAGTCCATACAGTGTCTTGTTCAATTTGTAAACATGGTTAGCCAAATCAACATATTCAAAGCCAGGTGGTTGTTCTACAAACACCTCTTCTTTTATCAAGCCATTCAAAAAGGTGCTTTTGACATCCATTTGTTGAAGTTTTATCCCTAATGAGCATGCTAAAGCTAACAATATTCTAATGGCTTCTATCCTTGCTACAGGAGCTTATGACTCTTAAAAATCAATCCCAATCCCCTGATTATACCCTTTAGCTACCAGCCTAACTATGTTTCTAGTTATTGCTCCATCTTCATTCAACTTGTTCTTAAAAACCCATCTAGTTCCAATAACCGGTTGGTCTGTGGGTCTGGGAACCGGGTTCCACACATGATTTCTTTCAAATTGGTTGAGTTCCTCATGCATGACATTGATCCAGTGTTCATCCCGTAGGGCTTCTTCAATGTTCTTGAGTTCCACTTGAGACACTAATGCAAGAGGTCCTCATTATTTACTTCTTTAAGAAAGGATCTGATCCTAGGGGGATAATGGAGATTTCCTATGATGTTTTGAGTGGGATGGTCCTTTAAGGTACGGATGTTGATTGAAGACTCACCAGGCATGACTTAAGTTGAGATTTCGGTCGACCGACCTGTCTCTTGTTCTACCGGTTGTGGCTTGCTACTCTCCCTGGGTTCTTCTTTAGACTCCAAAAATCTTCCATCTTCTTCCTCCTTTTCCTTGTCAACATCAACTTTATCTAAATCATCAGACGTTTCATCAAACACCACATGTGGAGTTTCCTCCACCACTTGATTTTTTATGTTGAAAACTCTATATGCCCTTGATGTTTCAGAATACCCCAAGAATGTTCTAATATTACTCTTAGCCTCAAATTTATCAAGATCAGCCTTGTCATTGTTATGGATGTAACATTTAGAACCAAAAGCTTTAAAGTAGGCTAAGTTGGGTTTTTTACCTTTGAGCATTTCATAGGGAGTTTTCTTACTTTTTGGTCTTACCATGGCCCTGTTGATTATATAGTATGCTGTGTTTACTACTTCGGCCCAGAATTTTCTTGGGAGCTTACTCTCAATCAGCATTGTCCAGGCGATCTCCACAATTGTTCGATTTCTTCTCTCCAGAATGTCATTTTGCTCCGGGGTCCTGGGAGAGGAAAATCTATGTGTTAGTCCTTCATGGTTGCAGAATTCAGAAAAAGAGGAATTTTTGAACTCTCCTCCATGATCGGACAAGATGGTGGAGATTCTGAATTTACCTCCTTGTTTCACTTTTCTGAATAATTTATCAAATTCATGGAAATCATCATTTTTGTTAGTTAAGAAAAAGATCCAAGTGAATCGAGAAAAGTCATCGACTAACACATAGCCAAATCTTCTTCCGTTGATGCTGGCTGTTCTAGTTGGACCAAATAGGTCCATATGCAAAAACTCAAAAGGCATGGATGACAAGGGCTCACTTCTAGATTTAAAAATTTTTCGAGTTTGTTTACCTAGGGAGCATGCTTCACAAGCATGAGTAACCTTTTTATAGGGCAATTTAGGCAGACCCCTAACCATTCCATGCTTGGACAATTTGTACATTGTACTTTAACTGACATGTCCTAATCGTCTGTGCCACAGCCATGCATCATTAGGCTGACTGGCACACAAACACATATTTTCAGAGAGTGAGGTATTGTAACACCCTCAAATATAGCTAAGTTGTACTGTCACGCCCCGTACTCTATACCATCGAGGTGTTGTCCGCTTTGGCCTACCGACCTCACGGTTTTATCCCTTTTTAACAGTGATCGGCTCCAGAATGGGGGACTTCCCGGGTAGGTCACCCATCCCAGTACTACTCCCCATTAAGCACGCTCAACTTCGGAGTTCTTTACAAGAACTGAGCCGATACTTGAAAAGGCGCCTCGATTATATAGAGTATACTCTTGAGCCTGTAGGGGCCACCTCTAGAATCCTACCTGCCTGGGGGGTTGATTGTGTGATTGCGTGCTATATGTGCCCAGCGACGAGGACGTCGCCTATATAAGAGGGGTAGATTGTAACACCCTCAAATATAGCTAAATTGTACTCTATATAATCGAGGTGCCTTTTCAAGTATCGGCTCAGTTCTTGTAAAGAACTCTGAAGTTGAGCGTGCTTAATGGGGAGTAGTACTAGGATGGGTGACCTACCCGGGAAGTCCCCCATTTTGGAGCCGATCACCCTTAAAAAGGGATAAAACCATGAGGTCGGTAGGCCAAAGCGGACAATACCTCGACGGTATAGAGTACGGGGCGTGACAGGTATCAAGGTCTACCATGAAGACATTATTTACTCTATGACCTACAAACATCACAGAATCAGAATTTTGCTCAAATATCTTACATTCATTGGCATCAAACAGTACCTTGTGGCCTTTATACTCAGTACTCAGCCCCCAGTACTCAGCTCTTAGCCCCCATCCCCCAGTGCTTAGCCCTCAATACCTTGAGCCCAGACCCTCCAGTACACCAAGTACCTTGCAACCACCATCCGGTACTCAGTCTCTGGCCCAGTACCCAGACCCGGGTACCCAGTTCCTTATCACCGGTACCAGCACACGGTATAAGAATCAACCACGACTAACAGTACGTGGTCGCCAGTGCTTGCACCCAGCATTGTTCCACAAGAAAAAAAGGGCGAGACGACACAGAAAATGACAAGAGAAATCTAAAATTCTATCATTCGTACTCTGTAAGAGGAGCCCAAGACATGCCCTTGGGGTAACAGAGGATTCGTACAACCGGACACATCGCGTAACAAAAAGAAGACACAGTCGAATCACAGCTCGCTCCCCTCCAACGTCGACAGGCGAGACTGAGCGACCGCAAGCTCCACCTCAAGAGTGGACAAGAGCTGAGCACTGGCCTCAACCGTGCTTCCGGCCTCTCGCCACTGAGCCCTGACGCGCTCCGTGGCCGACTGTTGATCCTCCAAGGCCCTCCTCAAGGCCTCGGTCCTACTCTCGGCCTCCTCCAACTGAATAACTCAGCCTCAGAAGAGTTACCGGGCCACCTCGGTGTAGCCCCTCTACTCGGCTACGGCTATCGCAAGCTGATCCAGTCGCTCCCGCTCCTCTTGGATGGCGGCCAGCCTCCAAGCCCTCTGCTCCTGTGCCTGACGGAGCCATAGGTACTCCGCCCATATCCCAGCCAACCCGTACATCCAAGGCTCACATGAGAAGCAGAGGATATGGTAACCCCGGGTGCACTCTGTCAGACGTTGCCTCAAGTCCTCCGGAGAAACGAGAGGGTCACTCTGAAGGTACCCTCGTGCTCACTGGAGCATAGATGCACCCACACTTCCGTCCACTAACGGCTCCGTTGGTGCAGTAAAAGAAGGCGATTCCACCCCCAAGCTGAGAGAAGAGTCGCTCCCCTCCATCAGTACATCAGTCAAGGCTGCACAATACCAGAAAGAACAAATGGAAAGTGAGAAGTACATGTGAAACTTTCCATAAAAAAATAAGGCTGAAAACCTGAGAAAAAGAATTCTCAGTCCCTCCCAGAGCAAGCCCCTCTATGCCTACAACGTCACTCGCCGGGGTCGGGGAAGGCAGAGACTCCTCAACAACTAGGGAGCCCTCTCCCATAGCCATGTCCCCTCCAGAAGTTGCAGGGAGACCGGAGACCTCCTCCCAGCCATCGGTAGCAGGAACCGGCACACGCTCCTCCCCTGACCCCAGTGCTACACACAAGGCAGAAGCATCAGTATTCTGCCAGAAAGCATAAACAAGTGCTAAAAAGGGGAAGGAAAGGCCCCCACGCACCTCCAGAAGTAGCCTCCATCTCAGCCCCCTCGACGGAGGAGGCCCCAGAAGAGGAGCCCGAGCTCTCCTTTGTCTCCATGACGAAGCTACCGCTACCTGAGGGGCCTGAAAAAGTCTCCGATGAACTTCCAGAAGTGGTAGAACTAGAAGCCCCTGCGGATCAACAAAACAATAGGGTCAGCACACATTCTGACCTCATATAAAGAAAGCCATCCAGTCAAGGGTTTCGGACAAGAAGCTCACCAGTCGGGGCACTCCCCTCAGAGACCCCCTCTATATCGATGATCTCCTCAGTCTCTCCTGTCAAAGCTATAGCTGTAGGCTCTCCGCCTGCAGCTCCAGCCATGTCACGAGGAAGCTCGGCCTCCTCCAAAGGGGATGAAGTACCTATGACCAACACCAGAAGAAGCTTAGCACTGACAGGTGATGCAAAAGCTCACCACGAGTGGCTAAGTTCCCAATCACATACCTGAGGGTCCCATGGTGGAGAACCCAACCAGCCCCACTGTGCAAGCTAAGACAACGGCTGGCAAAGGAGGGAGGGGCAGCCTTGATGCAACTCCCGCAACAAGGGTAGCCAAGCCACCCACCACTCCCGGCTCGGCCCCAAAGGAGGGGAGCTCCACCGACGGTCCAATACTGACTAGCTTCTGGACCATCTCTAGGGTAGCGGCTGGGTCATCACCTGGCAAATAAGACAAACACAGTCAGCAACCTCAATCCACCAGACGCCAGACAAAAAGGAAGACAACTCTCCTAAGAATGGCTCAGCACTTACCGGAGCTGTCCCGGGTTGCCACAGGCCCTCGCTCCTCAACAGGAACGGGCACCTTACCTCTCACCTCTGGAGGGGCAATGGCCCCTGATGTCCCCGCCATCTCTGCATGAAAATACATCGCAATGTCAATTTCCAGAAGCAAGCATAGCCATGAATGAAGCATTACTAGTCTCAGGGGACCCTACTTGGTCGAGTGTCCTTGGGACCCTTCCATGACTCAAAGTCGGGGAACGTCCCGGCATTAGGGCCAGTTTTGTCCATCATGTGAAGCACTTCGTCAACGTCAATGTCACACCCGATCTCATCATCCAGCAAGGGATCGGCCTCCAAGGGCGGCGAGAAAGCCACCTCTGCCCCAGCCTCCAGCGGAGCTGTAAGAAAGCCAGTCAGGCAACACAAGGTTAGTCAACCATAATGACTAAGCCGACAAAAGACAAAGGGTGGGAATGGCACTTACTCAAAGCCAGTTTCGCCTCTATGTGCTCCTCTGCTCGGAGTCCTCGAGAGGACTCCCCGGCCTCCACTGCACCAGTATCCACCTGGGGGCACTTCTGCCTGGGTTGAAGACCCCCATCCCCACTCCCAGAGGATGCCTCCATGGACGGATGATCTTCCCCTACCAAGGAGTCTGCCGAAGAAACACCCCAATAGACAATATCTCAGTCATATGCATAAGAAAGTAAGACCGAGACAATAAAATAAAGAAAGTGTCTTACCTGAAGCCACGAAGGGAGTCAACGGCAGAGAAACCAGTTGCTCCAGCTTCAACCCCAGCACTCGGGCGGCCTTCACAACGGCCTCCCTGATGACTCTCAACGTGTAGGCACGTTCGATATGGGAGACGAACTCTGCCGGTCCGGCCAACCTGATCGTGTGAGCGATGTGGCGCCTCCAATCGTTGACGGCAGTGTTAGCAAAGCTCCCCTCCGGGAGCACTCTATCCAGAGAGGTACTCTTCCCGAAGCCATAGTCGGGTCAGAACTGAGTCCACCAACTCCTTGACGTCCTCGACCGCAACGTCCCGGCACCAGCAGCCGCAGACCCCGCCTGCACTAGCCTCAGGGGCTTGATAGCCCCACTGTAACCCCGCACTGACGATAAAGAGGCCCGACCGTCTCGGGGCCACTGCTGCGTAAGCCGCTCCACATCCCGGCGAATCAAGGAGAAGCGGGTCCTCAGGTACTCGTTGTCCAGTGGAATGAGAGGGTAGTCCTCCCATAGAAGTCGACTCTCCTCAGCCTTCCAAATCGTCGGAGCCTTCTGGCGATACAGATGGTTGTGATCGAACCACCATATGGCATAATGAACGTCGAATCTCTCGCGACGATCCAACGCTGGAGTCGGTAACTGCTCTGGCTCCGCTCGACAGTAAAAGTCCCACCAAGCCACTGCTACTAGATGGCTGTCTCAGCTCTTGTACAATCGACCCGCCAAAGAGAACTCCTGGTTTGGCGGGATCGCCTGGTCATACCTGAAGTTCCGAGCAAATTAGTGTGAGTAGTAAGGCTCCAGAACACTCATAGTAGACCGGTGTAGCGCCAGCACTACCGGTCGGGTGCGGATCACCCACTCTTTATACACCGCAGCGTCCGACTCCTGTTGATGTGGTAGGGCTCAGGTCACCCCGTCACTCGACGGCACCAGAACTAGGTGAAAGCCGCTTGTCACACAGTCAAACAGGAGCCCATCCTCCCCTCTGCCCTATAAGTAAGATAGGGTCCTCCTAGCCCCCTCCAACTGTGTAGCGGCGTCTCCGTCTGGCTGACCAACGAAGCTGAACAGCAAAGGGGCCACCGGGTTCACCACCGTCGTCCTCGTCACTAGGCCAGGGAACATCGAACCGGCCCACACACTAAGGTAGTGGGTCGGCAAGTGTGCAAGTGGAAAGGGTAATAGCAGCCAGACCTAGATTTTTTCCCACCGTCGACGAGTCTTCAGTCCCTGTAAAGCCCCCGGCCGGCTATGGCCGGCGAGGAGGGGGAGCCTCCTCCTGGAGCTCCTCCTACGTTTTCTTCGACCCTCCCGTCTGGCCCTCGTAGATCCTTTGCACAGGTGCTTATTGATTCCAACAGGAAGTCGAAGGTTGCTATTCCGGTCAAGGCTCCCAGTTTTACTGATCACGGAGAGCCGGCAGTCTTTTTCACGAAGGAGGATGTCCAAGCCACATTGATTCCGTTCTATTTCTCCATTGTGGCTAAATGCTCCTATGGGAGGCCTGCGATTCCGGAGATTAAGAGTTGCTTGATGCAGAGGCTTTCCATTGGGTCGGATTTTACGGTAAGCAGACTCAATCAGAGACATCTATTGTTACGGTTTGATAGTGAGATAGATTTCACGAAGTTATTGATGCAGAAAAATCTGTATATCAAAGGTTTTCTATTCAGATTCTTCCGATGGACTCAGGACTTTGATTTTGATTCCGACCCGCCCATGGTTCCGGTCTAGATTAGTTTCCCGGGTTTGCCTGTTAATTTGTACCATGAAGATTGTCTTCGTTCTATTGCCGGGAATTTTGGCAATGTCCTTCGTGTTCACGAGAGGACTTTGGCGATGTTAGATACTGCAGAGGTGTTGGTGTGTGTTGAAATGGATTTAGCTGTTTCGAGGAGGGAAAGAATGTGGATAGATTTGGCGGGCCAGGGCTTTTGGCAGGCTGTTAATTATCATCGTGTTCCCCATCTTTGCTCTTATTGCCATAAGCTTGGTCATGTAGAATCCAGCTGTAGAAAGAAGCTTGGTAGTAAGGGCCGCACTCCCTCTCAGCCTCCAGCTCCCTCCAAGGTACCTAAGGCTGTTTTTAGGCCCTGTAGAATGGGCGCACAAAATGTTCAACAGAAGTCCTCTCAGGGGAACAGTTTCGCTATTCTTCAAGCATTGGAAGATGACTTGGCTAAAGATGATTCAGAAATTGCAGTCAGGGAGCAGCCTAGCAGTAGTCAGCATTCGGCTGACTTGGAGTTGGGTGAGTCAGTACCAGGCTCTTCGCAGCCACTGGGAGGATTTGATCCTGGGCCTCCACAGCCTGTTGATGTGGAGCTTCCTTCAAGCCAAATTGGGATCCAATTGTTGACAGATGGACTGGGAGTACAAGAGCAGGTCCCTTCGGAGCTTCCTTCAAACCAAATTGGCGTCCAATTATCTGGTGGATTGGACGCACCAGAGCAGGTCTCGAAGGGACTTGTCCATCAGGCAATTGAGGGAATGGAAAGTAGTGCTATTTTTTCAATTGCTGTTTTGAAGGAACCTGTTGAAGCAGATGGTAGGTCATTGCATATTCAGTCTTTAAGGGCAAATGAGACTGATGACCTTTCGGTGGTCTATGAAGCTGGCAAAGTCATGGCTAAAAGGGCTCAAATGGACAATTCTCTTATGCAGACCAGGGGCTTAGGAAGGGGAGAATTAAGCAAAGAAGGGTGTGTGATGACAAGATCAAGAGCCAGATCTGCTGAGGACCCTAGACCTTCATCTCAATGATTAGTCCCATTTTAATTTGGAACATAAGAGGAGTGGGTAATTCAGGCTCCCGGGAATGCCTTAAGAGACTAGTGCATATAAATAAGCCTCTGCTGGTGGCTATCAGTGAACCAATGCTCACGGCCAATAAAGCTATGAAGCTAGGAAGATTCATCAACTTGCCTAACAATGTTGTTAATTCCTTAAATGACGCAAAAATATGGTTGTTTTGGCATGACAGTAGTAATTTGGAATTCATTTTCTCTTCTGCTCAGCAAGTCACTCTTGGTTTGAAGTCTGGAAATTCTTACTCAGCATATTTTTCTTTTGTTTATGCCTCCTGTGATCCTCAGCTCAGATTGGAACTTTTCAATGAGTTAAGTTCTTTTGCTACCTCTGTTTTGGTTCCTTGGGTTGTTGGTGGGGATTTCAACTGTGTTATGAGACCTTCAGAGAAAATGGGGGGGACTGCTCCAGCGTTAACTCCCATGGCTGAATTTAATGCCTTTGTTTGCTCGGCAGGTCTGTTGGATGCAGGTTTTTCAGGGACTAGCATGACTTGGACTAATAATAGAACTGGCCAAGCCAATATCAGATCAAGACTGGGTAGAATTTTTATTAACAGTCACTGCCAGTCAGTAATGCCCCACCTGATTGTTAAGCATCTTCCAAGGGGTCCCTCTGACCATGCCCCCTTGTTGCTTCTTAGTGACAACCTTTCCTCTGGGCCCTCCAGGTTTATCTTCCAGAAAATGTGGACCTCCCATAGTACTTTTCAGCAAGTTGTTGCTCAGGTGTGGGATCAGGAGCAAGATCATCCTAATGCAATGGTCAGATTGTCTAACAAGCTCAAGGCTGTGAAGACTGCCCTGAAGAAGTGGAACAAAGAGGTGTTTGGAGATGTCACAAATAATGTCAGACAAGCAGAAATGGAAGTGGAGGTTAAGCAGACTGATTTTGATCTGGATCCCTCTTCTGACAATAGAAGTGCCTTAAATGCAGCCAATGCAGCCCTGCGACAGGCTCTCTACAGGGAAGAAGTCTTTTGGAACCAAAATGCCCGTATTAACTGGATAGAGAGTGGTGACAGGAACACTGCTTTTTATCATACTATGGCTCAATGAAACAGAATAAGAAGTCATATCAGGAGACTTAAACTGGATGAATCAGCTTCTTGGTGTGAAGATCAGGATACTCTTCGAGTGCATGCTGAAAAATACTTCAAGGACCTTTTCTCCTCTGAGGAACACACTGTAGACCCAGCTCTATTGGAATGCATTCCACAGTCAATATCTGAAGACCAGAATAATCTTCTCTGTTCTATTCCAGCTGAAGAGGAAATCAGGGCAGCTGTGTGGTCTCTTAAGGGGTCCAGCTCTCCTGGCCCGGATGGTTTTTCAGGTGACTTTTACACAGCAGCTTGGGAAATCATTGGTAAAGATGTAATTGCAGCAACCCAAAGCTTCTTTATGGGTTTCCCTATTCCAAGAGGTATCTCTTCCTCTATTATTGCACTTGTTCCTAAAGTGCAGGAGCCTAAATCCTTCAGTGATTTCCATCCTATTAGTCTATGCAATTTCTCTTACAAAATTATATCCAATATCATCTCCAAGCGGCTGGCACCTATTCTTCCCAACATCATCTCTAAGGAACAAGGGGCTTTTGTTAAGGGCCGGTTCATATTGGACAACATTGCTTTGGCTAGGCAAATGATGATGGATATTGATAGGAAGGTAAGGGGTCATAATGTTATTTTCAAGTTAGATATGGCCAAGGCCTATGACAGAATGGAATGGGATCTTATACTTGCTGTCTTGAAGAAATTTGGCTTTAGCAACAGATTTACCTCCCTGATTGGTATGATTCTCTCAAATTGTTGGTTTTCTGTCAACTTCAATGGATCTATGGCAGGATTTTTCAAGTCTAGCAG
This sequence comes from Amorphophallus konjac, assembly GCA_022559845.1. NCBI lineage: Eukaryota > Viridiplantae > Streptophyta > Magnoliopsida > Alismatales > Araceae > Amorphophallus > Amorphophallus konjac. Next base: position 42,787,000 of record CM040117.1, on the reverse strand, counting down.
AGGGATACGGTAAGGTGATCCTCTTGCTCCCTACCTATTTATTCTAGCCTCGGAGGTCCTTAGCAGAGGTCTTACTGACTTCTTCCAGTCAGGAATTTTGAAAGGCTTTAATGGTCCTAGGAATGTGGTCCCAGTCTCTCATCTCCTCTATGCTGATGATATCCTCATCTTTTTAAATGGTAGCAAACAGAATATCAGTAGGTTCCAGCAGTTCATTACAAGATATGAAAAGAGTTCTGGTCAAAAAGTTAACTCTGGAAAAAGTGGTTTTACTGTCTCTGGGAAAGCCCCATCTGAATCAAGGCAGTCCATCCACTCCATGACAGGTTTTTAGTTTCATGCTGGTTTCAATTATCTTGGAATTCCCATAAAGAAAGGAAGATATATCTGCTCTGATTTTAAGTTCATTGTGGACAAAGTCCAAAAGAAATTGGAGGGTTGGCAGTCAAAATTCCTATCTCAGGCTTGGAGAGCCATCCTTATTAATTCAGTCCTTCGTAGTATGCCTGTCTATCTGGCCTCGGCCTGTTTCCTGCCCAAAGCTATTGTCAAAGCTATTGATAGCATCTGTGCCAATTTTTTCTGGCAGGGTTCTGAAGGCCAGAGGCGTCGGCACTGGGTGGCCTAGCAATACATTCTGAAGCCTCGGAATGAAGGAGGCCTGTCCATCAGGGACGTGCAGTAGGTCCAGATTGCACTGGCCATCAAGAACTTGTGGAATATAATTCATGGCTCCTCTCTGTGGTCCTCTTATGCCCGTAGTAGATTCATCAAAACTAATCTCTTTGACTGTTCAAAGGCTTTCCCTGCAGGAATGCCAGATAACATTTTTCAGAAGGCGAAGGATATTATCTTATATAACTCAAGGTGGCTCATTGGAGATGGGAATGGAGTTAACTTTTGGAAGGATAACTGGACAGGTCAAGGTCCACTTATCAGTACAGTGCAGCAGGCTGCCGACACTAGTAGAATTCTGAACTGGCCCAATATTACTGTCAAGGAGGTTATGATAGACCCCCATCATGAAGCAAGGAATTTGATTCATACCAGCCTTCCCAATATCCAGCTAAGAGACGAGGATGACTCCTGTGTATGGACAGCTACAGCAAGAGGGCTCTTTACTGTTAAATCAGTAAGCAAGTTGCTGAGGTCATCGGGTAGATCTAGAAGCCCTTGGGCCAAGCTTTGGCACCCCAGCCTAGCCCCAAGGGCTGCTAATTTCTTTTGGAAGCTGCTCCGCCGTGCAGTGCCTGTGGATAGCAGGGTGGCAGAATGTGGTATCTCTATGGTCTCTAAATGCAGTTGTTGTGCCCAACCTAAACATGAGGATCTCAATCACCTTTTTATCAAAGGGGATTTGGCTGCAGAACTTTGGGCATGGGTCAGGCCTCTTATAAGCTCCAAGATTCACCTCAATGAGTAGATCACCATCCGATGCTGGAATGTTTTGGCAGGAACCAGGTTAGTCTCAGCCACTAGCTATGTTGGAATGTATGCTGTGATACAACTGATGTGGGAAATTTGGAAAGCCAGATGCTCAGCCAGATATGATAATATCAACCCATCAGTGAGGTCTATCAAGGGGAAAATCAGTGAAGCCATCTCCTTCTCCATGGATAAAATCTCTTTCCCTGCAGCCTTATCTAAACTGCAGAGAAACCAGCTGGCTCAATTTCAATTTTTTCCTAAGTGTGTACAGAAAATGCCAGTTATTGTCCGATGCAAGCTATCTCTAACTAAGGTCACTTTGAATGTAGATGGGGCTTCAAAGGGCAACCCAGGATTGTGTGGTGGAGGAGGATGTTTTTGGGACCCAGCAGGTAATTTACTAGTTGGCTTTGCTTTTCACTATGGCCATGGACGAAGTCTATTGGCTGAGGCCAGGGCCTTGCATGATGGTTTATCCATAGCCTTGACTAGTGGCCTTCAAGTGGAGGTTGTTTTTAGTGACTGTGCAGTACTAGTTGATGCAGTCCGGAAAAAGGTGGCTCCAAGTTGGATTATCCTTCCTTGGTGGAAGGACATTCTTGATCTAATATTCAAATGTGGCTGCTCAGTGCAGCATATTTTTAGGGAGGGCAACCAAGTAGCAGATGCTCTGGCCTCCCATGCCTGTGCCAACCACAATAACACCATTTTTTCTCGGGTCAGTGAGCTTCCTAGGGTGGCCAGGGGAGCTTTGAGGGTGGATAAAGCGGGTATTCCTGCTATACGGCATTGAAATAATTTCCTATTGGGATAAGAGTTTTGATGCGGGACGGGACCAAGGACACGACAAGCTCGCGATCGTCCCTTAACGAGGGAAGCGTCGGATGTGCGCGGTTGAGAAACCGGCTGTGAGCTAGGGTGGTCGGCTCTCACTTGTGCCCGGATCGGGTCACGGGACAGCTTCGCTCTCTCTCGCAGCAGTGATATTATAAATTGAAAGCGAGCTAGGTATCCCTACACATGCTCTCTAGCAGCGGCATATAAAGCATATAAAGAATTAAGCTAATGCCAAGTGTAAGGGTGAAGGCGATACCTCCACGCTCTCGGCGTGGCGAAGATGGGACCCGGCCGGAACTCGTACCCCCGGGAACTTAATACATTATGGTTTCAGCAATGCAATTAAGCCCACTCCACGCAGGGAGGTAAAGGGCGACACAAGTGGGCCCGGGAGGACCAGTTTCGGGTTGACGGGCGGTTCCGGACGATGCTTCGGCTTCACGCGTACTCGTGTTAGTGGGGGGCCCACGTATTGACCGGAGGGGTCGTGTGGGGCCTGATGACTCCTCTGTTGTGGAGACACCTGGAAAGCGTTCCCCTGGGATGGCGAGCTGCTGGAACGACCGCCGGACGCCGGGCGGCCCTCGGACGACGCTCGCTGGGAACTCGGCCACGAACCTGAAAGTTCTGTTTGCAGGCGCGCGACTCGGAGAAAACTGCTGCTGCGATCAGCCCCGTCGTCGGAATGCGACGAGATTAGCGCCGTTGGAAAGCTGACTCAGAATACTTCGACGTAGGGGTCTTCAAAAAAAATAATCAGATCTGTACTTCTGATTATTGAATTTACAATCTTGCTGAAATCTGGCCAGAACTGCAGGGGCAGGATCTATCTTCGATGAAGATCGACGTTGACCGGGGAGAAGACCTCCGAATCTGGAAATGACTTCTTCAGCAAAGTTGAAGGTCTCTGAGAGAGGAATCCGGGACTATTTTTGGTTTTTTGATTGGATAAGAAATGGATTTTCTGGGATGTTTTTACTAGACCTGGGTCGGATCTGGGAAACTGTGGGCAGACTGTTCTTGGGAACTTGGACGGTTTTTGTAAAATACTTGGAGGGTGAACCAAAAATTAAGAAAATTCCTGGTGGTAGAGGGATGTGGACAGAACTCCCAGTAAATTTGGGCGTCCCAACAAAAATCAAAAGATGGTTCGAATGGGGTAGACTCAGAGCTGATGAACAGTGAACAGAACCAGGACAGATCTGGAACTTGGACTTGGACGAAAATCAAAAAATAGCTAAAGGATGAATTTTGACGTGATTTTTTTTGTGGGGATAAGGATTCTAGAGGGGAACCAACCCTGAAATTTTGAGCTTCAGAAGATGAAGGGAGTGATAGCAGCAATTCGGAGAAGAGGAACCTATCCTGAGTGGACAGAACCACCGAAACCGTTGGCAACGACGCGTCGGCGGCGAGACGATGGCGGCGGCGATCACCGGAGCTTCTTCAGATGAGAGAGGGGATCAAGGGGGAGGGGAATTACACTCTAGAAGGGGGCTGGAGGTGGAGGAACCAGAGAGAGGGAGGGGAGGGGCGCAAACTCCAAAGGGGGGGGCAAATGCCTATTTTCTCTTCATTAATTCATTCAATATGAAAAATACAACCTTATATAGGATGCCAACCAAACTCAACCTCAACCCTTGGATCTAGGGGTTTGGATTGAAGGGCTGGGATACAATGTGAATCACACATTTAATACATTAGTTTAATCTAATTTGACCATTCTTATTCAACCTTGGACTAAATCTATTCAAACACCACCTACCAAGCCTAATATGGCCAAAAGAGGGGGCGCCCCCTTCATGGGCCTCTCTTGGGCCTAGGCTGGTCCAAGGCCAGCCAACCCAATCCACTAACTCATGTCTAGACTTGGGCCTTCCAAGTCTTGGTGGTCCATGAGAGGGAGTGGCCCAATTGGGCCATAAATGACTAATATGGTCCATAAGGGTAGCATTTGGTCCAATATGAACTAGGCTTTCTAATGGACTCTACTAATGGCAATCTAACCTTGGACTTGACATAACAAATGGCCCATTGGCTTGATATAAGCCTTACAAGGAGCCCAAAAGAAAGAAATTACACAATTACAACTTCATACAAGCCATAACACACAAATACACTTCACCCGTGTATGGAAATCGCCTTTGATGCCCCATCAATTCTCCCCGGGTGGGAGGAACTCGACCCCGTCGAGTAGGGGTATGGCTGCTCCGATCCTCCGGCGGATCCGTCACCGTGCTAAGTAGCGCGGGTATGCTCCACTCCAAGTGATCGGCACCTGCTCATTCCATATATACTCGATATGCGCACTGCTATGGCTAAAGGTGGTCACTCCGAAGGGGCACTCTCAAAAGGAAGGAGACAGCTCGAAGACTCACTAGGAATCACCGCTGAGTCCCTATAGGTGACTGATCCGGATATAGAAGTAAAACCGATCCCATACTCATCAAGTGAGTCCACTCGCCTCTTACTCGTAAGAGACCGACAACGAGCTTGCACAAGACACATGCAGACTCACCATGCACAGACACACGAATGCAAACCACGCAAACAATCGACTCAAAATCACCACACAAACAAACCACATAAAGAAAACACACCGACTCATGCACGACTCTAGACTAAGGTGGTAGCATCAAGCCCACTAGGTGGCGGTATCCGGGGCGGCCGAAGGGTCGCCCAACTCTTCCCCTAAAGCATAGTACTCATCGGCCAGTGCCTCATCGGCCTCGTAACTGACACACTCAAGCTCGGGAGGTGCGGATCCTCCAACACCTAAGGCTAGGGTGGTGCGAGCGGGACACTCACTAGCAATGTGGCCGTACCCGTGACAGTGGAAACATTGTATTCGCGATCGACTACTCTCCCCGACAAGAGGGGACTTACCCTTATCATCCCGTCGGGTAGGGGGTGTAGGCAACAATGGGGGAGGTGTAGGTGCCTTGGACAAGAGTGGAGGGGGTGCCGGTACGAGAGGACGGGCTATAGGAGCTGGGGGACGGGCAAAGGGTGCCGGTGGTTGGGATGGAAATAGATCCCGGGGTGGAGGAGGGCGAGGCCGTGGAGCGAAGTGCTCCTGACGGGTGGGCTCCTGAGGTCGAGCCATGGGAGGCCGCTGATGTGGGCCTATAGAGTGACGGGGCTCGGTACTACGGAGAGGGGTGGGGCCCAACCGATGGCTAGACTCGAACTCTCCCTCAAATTGCTCCATCTCGAGAGCAACCTGGTATGCCTCTTCCAACGTCTTGGCATTACGGCGGAAAAGCTCATACTGATAGTGTGGCCGCAAACCACGTCGAAAGCGGGAAACGGGCATGGTACTCTCCTCCGTGACACCACATCGTAGAAAGTACTCATCAAACTCCGCGATGTATTCGGAGACGGACCGGTCTCCCTGGCTAAGACTTTGCCATCTATCGATGAGTCGCTGGCGGTATGTGGGAGGAAGGTACTTTTGCCGAAGTTTATTCTTCATCTCGGCCCATGTGTCGATCGGGGGTTCTAGCCGCTGAAGTAGCAGGCTCTCCACATTCTTCCAATAAGTTTGTGCCTGCCCCATAAGTTTCATGGTGGCAAATCGGACCCTTCGACGCTCCGACATATCATACCATTCAAAATAACGGTCCATGCCAAACTCCCAATCTAGGTAGACTTTCGGATCCAAAGACCCGTAAAAAGCGGGAGGATCCGCTCGCACGGTCTTAAGGACCCGATCATCATCCTCATCTCGTTGTGGCTGAAAACCACGACGGCGTTGACCATACCCCTCGTAGGCATTGTCGGACCCATAGTCCTCGAGACCAAGGTCACGGTGTGGTAGTTGGGGAACCCGAGGAGGGGCGGGTGGAGGAACCAGTGGTGGCTGGTTTTGGGCCGCGGGAGCGGCCTGGACTTGGGCCATGGGAGCGGGTTGGACTTGGGCCCCCGCGGGAGGAGGTGCGGGTGGACCTTGGGCTGCCCCAGGAGGGTCCCCGTGTGACATCCTATCTAACCGCCCAACGAGGTCTTGGACCGACCTATCGGAGGTCTCCATGCGTCCCTCCATGGCCCTAAGGCGACCATCCATATTCTCGGAGAAGGTCCGAAAGTTAGCATCGGATTGGTCCAACCTAGCCATAATGGCCATCATCGCCTCTTGTAGGGAGTGGAAGTCTCCCGAGGTATCCCGTGGGTTGGCCATAGGTGGTGGTGGTGGGGGTGAGTACTGAGTACCCCGACGAGTGGGCATGCAAACACACCGACTAGAAGTCGCCGACTAAAGCAAAACACACTAATGCAAATGATGCGCCTAGACTTAACCAAAACTCGATACGTGGCGGAGGTAATCGATCCGAAGATCACTCGCGCAAATGTGCGGCCTTCCCGATAGGCGTAGCCTAACGTTCGGACAACACCTTTTGATATACCGAGTAAAGGGATGTATGCGACCCAAAAACGACTCTTTTTGTTGTTTTGAAAATATGATGATCCTAGACTCGACTTAAACCGACTAATGACTAGACGTAAATGACACTCTTTTTTTTTTTTGACTTTAGACATCCTAGACTCAACTCTCTCTGATACCAAATTGATGCGGGACGGGACCAAGGACACGACAAGCTCGCGATCGTCCCTTAACGAGGGAAGCGTCGGATGTGCGCGGTTGAGAAACCGGCTGTGAGCTAGGGTGGTCGGCTCTCACTTGTGCCCGGATCGGGTCACGGGACGGCTTCGCTCTCTCTCGCAGCAGTGATATTATAAATTGAAAGCGAGCTAGGTATCCCTACACATGCTCTCTAGCAGCGGCATATAAAGCATATAAAGAATTAAGCTAATGCCAAGTGTAAGGGTGAAGGCGATACCTCCACGCTCTCGGCGTGGCGAAGATGGGACCCGGCCGGAACTCGTACCCCCGGGAACTTAATACATTATGGTTACAGCAATGCAATTAAGCCCACTCCACGCAGGGAGGTAAAGGGCGACACAAGTGGGCCCGGGAGGACCAGTTTCGGGTTGACGGGCGGTTCCGGACGATGCTTCGGCTTCACGCGTACTCGTGTTAGTGGGGGGCCCACGTATTGACCGGAGGGGTCGTGTGGGGCCTGATGACTCCTCTGTTGTGGAGACACCTGGAAAGCGTTCCCCTGGGATGGCGAGCTGCTGGAACGACCGCCGGACGCCGGGCGGCCCTCGGACGACGCTCGCTGGGAACTCGGCCACGAACCTGAAAGTTCTGTTTGCAGGCGCGCGACTCGGAGAAAACTGCTGCTGCGATCAGCCCCGTCGTCGGAATGCGACGAGATTAGCGCCGTTGGAAAGCTGACTCAGAATACTTCGACGTAGGGGTCTTCAAAAAAAATAATCAGATCTGTACTTCTGATTATTGAATTTACAATCTTGCTGAAATCTGGCCAGAACTGCAGGGGCAGGATCTATCTTCGATGAAGATCGACGTTGACCGGGGAGAAGACCTCCGAATCTGGAAATGACTTCTTCAGCAAAGTTGAAGGTCTCTGAGAGAGGAATCCGGGACTATTTTTGGTTTTTTGATTGGATAAGAAATGGATTTTCTGGGATGTTTTTACTAGACCTGGGTCGGATCTGGGAAACTGTGGGCAGACTGTTCTTGGGAACTTGGACGGTTTTTGTAAAATACTTGGAGGGTGAACCAAAAATTAAGAAAATTCCTGGTGGTAGAGGGATGTGGACAGAACTCCCAGTAAATTTGGGCGTCCCAACAAAAATCAAAAGATGGTTCGAATGGGGTAGACTCAGAGCTGATGAACAGTGAACAGAACCAGGACAGATCTGGAACTTGGACTTGGACGAAAATCAAAAAATAGCTAAAGGATGAATTTTGACGTGATTTTTTTTGTGGGGATAAGGATTCTAGAGGGGAACCAACCCTGAAATTTTGAGCTTCAGAAGATGAAGGGAGTGATAGCAGCAATTCGGAGAAGAGGAACCTGTCCTGAGTGGACAGAACCACCGAAACCGTTGGCAACGACGCGTCGGCGGCGAGACGATGGCGGCGGCGATCACCGGAGCTTCTTCAGATGAGAGAGGGGATCAAGGGGGAGGGGAATTACACTCTAGAAGGGGGCTGGAGGTGGAGGAACCAGAGAGAGGGAGGGGAGGGGCGCAAACTCCAAAGGGGGGGGCAAATGCCTATTTTCTCTTCATTAATTCATTCAATATGAAAAATACAACCTTATATAGGATGCCAACCAAACTCAACCTCAACCCTTGGATCTAGGGGTTTGGATTGAAGGGCTGGGATACAATGTGAATCACACATTTAATACATTAGTTTAATCTAATTTGACCATTCTTATTCAACCTTGGACTAAATCTATTCAAACACCACCTACCAAGCCTAATATGGCCAAAAGAGGGGGCGCCCCCTTCATGGGCCTCTCTTGGGCCTAGGCTGGTCCAAGGCCAGCCAACCCAATTCACTAACTCATGTCTAGACTTGGGCCTTCCAAGTCTTGGTGGTCCATGAGAGGGAGTGGCCCAATGGGGCCATAAATGACTAATATGGTCCATAAGGGTAGCATTTGGTCCAATATGAACTAGGCTTTCTAATGGACTCTACTAATGACAATCTAACCTTGGACTTGACATAACAAATGGCCCATTGGCTTGATATAAGCCTTACAAGGAGTCCAAAAGAAAGAAATTATACAATTACAACTTCATACAAGCTATAACACACAAATACACTTCACCCGTGTATGGAAATCGCCTTTGATGCCCCATCAAGTTTTCTTTTCATTTCATGGCTGTTCTACAGATAGACAGGGGTATGCCCCGTTGAAATTGTATTCGTTCAAAATATCAATAAAAATTTCTTGGCCACAGAGTTAGTCTGGGGAAGTGAGAACATTGTCCCCTGCTGGGGGATGGTGCACTTGACTGGCTCCTGACTCTGTTGGCTGGTGCTTATTGAAAAAAAAAATGTAGTGGGTCGGCAGAAGTAGACTCCGGTCATGTGGCGTCGGGTGTACTGACAGCCCCCCCAGCCCATAGTAGATGTTGGCCAGCGCTGCAGGAGCCAACGTCAGCCTCCGACCCTCTTCTAGCAAACACGCGGGTCACAGTAGCTCGGCCCGCAGAAGACTGTCCTCCCTGTGGGGGACCACGAACATCGACAACCAATATGCCAGATACGCAGCCAAGTGAGTCACATCTGGCAATCCATGGGGGTTCCACCCCTCTCGCGGTCATAGATATATCTGGAGTAGGTCTGTTGGCACTCAAAATGTGATGAACGGCGATCGAGCCGCAAAGACGAATGATACGGCCCACTGAAGCACAGAAGCCAATGAAGATCAACTTACTGAAGACTTCTCAAGCTGCCAGAGCCCCGAGTAACCTGGTATGAACACCGGGGACTTCGCCTCAGGAAAGTCGAGACAAATCCACAACCAACCGGCAGTGCGACCAAGCCTGCCTAATGATTCGGCATCGACCCCGTCGTGCCGCTACCCCGCACCCGTCGCCCGACCAAGGACGACGGTCTACCCGGTGGCTAGCCACCTGAACAAGGACTCCCCTGAGGAGGAAGAATGCCATCGACCCTTCGTAGTAGGGAACCGGAGGCTCGGGCAGCAGGAGGTCCCAATCACCCGACACGGGTTCGGCTTCTCTCTATATTGGGTCCGTTAGTGGCCGAATGATCGCCAATCAAGGCGGAATTGTTCTGGATGCCATGTCATCTCATAAAGAGGTCCAAGCACCAGCCAGACCGAGCCGGAAGCACAAATCATATTACCGAAGGCCGTGTCAGCGAAAAACCCGCGTGCTCAAAGCCAAACACATGCGGAGTTCGGATCAGAGACATACGCCGTACCGAGAGCTTCGTCAAAGCCCCGTCAAGGTTTTTCAAGGACCGTGGCGAGAGGAAGAGCCAACGGGGGCTTCCGGAACCATCCCCGGATCCGTCGGCTAGCCCGCGTTGAGCGAGCAAGCCAAATCGGCACACAAGGGGTCCCGGCGCCCCTTAATACGGTGCCACCAGGTCCGGCACGCCAGAAGCAATGGGGGGGGGTATCTCCCAGGCGCCACCCAATCCGGCGCGCCCTTCGTGGCGCCGGATTGGCTGGTGGCTATATAAACAGCCCTCGTTCAAGATGAAAAAAGAGAGGAGAAGAAGAGAATAAAAAAAAAGGCACGAGAGAGAGACCAAAAAAAAAGGGGCCACCAACCAGAGCGAAGGGGCGAAGGGTTTCTTGGGGGGAAAGCTCCTCTTCTGAGAGTCTCCGGCGGCCGCCGTCCTACTCGTTCTAAACTCCCGTCACCTGAGAAGAGAAGTTTTGTTCTTTGCTTAGGTGGGTTGCCGTCGTGTCCCTCATGGATCCCCCTTTCATTTTGTTCTTTTTTTTCTACTGCAATGTAAGTGAGAAAGGGGGGCATGGGCGATGATACGAGCCTTTCTTCCTCCCCCCCTTTGTCTCACCATCGTTCCTTAGTTCCCTTCTTCTCTGTAACCCCTCCTGTGGGGGTAATGTAAGCGATGCCCGAGCGACAACGCCGGCATCTAATGTCATGGTTTGTTGAGTGTTCTTCGTGAATGAAAATGTGTGCATATGTATTGATGGCATATGATTAATGTTGTTAGTTTTCTGTTCTCTCCCCGTCACTTCTTCTGCTTCTTTTGCGTTTTCCCCTTTCTTGGCCATGGAACCGGCGTCGCGCCATGGTGCCGGTGCCGGAATGAGTAGTATACCAACTACTTCCCGTCTGAGCATCTAACAGTCTGGTTGGGTGAGAAGACCCTCCGACCCATTTTCTCGGCGCCGAATACGCCCTCGTGATCCACGGGCTACAACAATCACTCCCTTCCCCGAGGTCTTCTCTTCCGATCGAATGTTAGAAGTTTTCATCGTCGGAGGTGCATCCATGTGTATGTCCCTTCAACCCGTTTTGGGCCATCTTCTGCATCCCCCCCTCTGTTCTCGACTATGAACAGAGGTAAGTGAGGCCGTCCCCATATTTCTTATCACTATTTTCTAACCGTCGCCCGGTGAGTACATGTAGCAACCCTAATAAATGAATAATTGAAATGAAATTAAAACATATATATTACAGAAGTAATATATATATAAAAGGAATAGGGTTAATTGGACGAAATAAAACAAATTAAAAATAACGCCTCTTATTAAGGCGTTAATTTATAAATAAACGCCTCTACCAATGGCGTGAATAAAGAAAGGACGCCCACACCTACGGTCGTCAGTTCTCACGCGACCAAATGAGTAAGTAAAAGAAACGCCTCTACCTTGGGCGTGTTTTAAAACAAGAAACGCCCTTTTTAAAGGCGCTTTTTAAGAAACGCCCTTATGCAAGGCGTTAATTCAAGAATACACGCCCTGACCAAAGGCGTTAATTCCATTCGAGTTCCGTTCGACACGGGAGCTTATCCAGGGAAGGATTATGTTAATCCAGTAAGTATTTAATAGGGCAAGGACTCTATATTGGAAGCATTGCTTCTACTAGAACACTAACCTTAACAGGACGTCCAAAATCCTATATATAATCTTGATCGAACAAACCCTAAACCTATTTGGACGATCGAACCGCACAGGTACGTGAAGAACATATCTTCTTCTTCTTCTTTTCCTTATGAACGAAATAGCAGTTCATATAAGTTTCTCTTTGCTTCGGTTACATGAAGAACTAATAGTTCTTCATCCTCTTTTCCTCTTACAGGTTGAGGACGCAGCAGCATAAGTGAAGAACAAGGTAACGTTCTTCTAATCTCCTCTGTTCTGATAGGTGAAGAAATTAATAAATGTTTCTTCTTCTGTTCTCGTAGGAATTACAGGACCGTAGAACTAGAGCTCCTCTTCTCACAGTTCAAATCATCAAATTATCATAAGGTAGGTTTTCTCAAGTTACTGTAGCCCAAATGAAATTAATGCAAGATATATATATATATATAAGCATGTCATGCATATGATTATTATAGTTTTCATGCGTTTTCTGAATTGTTTGAAAGAAACGCCCTGGAATAGGGCGCTATTTTAAAATAAACGACCATAACAGCGGTCGTCAATTTATTAAGAAACGTCCTGTACACAGGCGTTAATTTTACGAGATCATGACTTAAGCATGATAAGAACGGATTATATATGAAACCTTGATTATTAATGCATGATCCTGTCTCCAAATCTAATGTCCTGCAATTTCTTGAATTCACGGCCTGTACAAGGTCGTTTTCCACGTATTAACGCCTCATCAGAGGGCGTGACTTTAAAAGTAACGCCCCTTGCTTAGGCGCGTATTATCCAGAGTCCTGGTATGTTCTGAAACATAGAGTTAAGCCAGTAACGCCCCTTCTCAGGGCGTGTCTTATATAAGTCCTGCAACTTATTTATATTCTGTCAAATCCGTAATTCATGAGACGCCTGCAGCAGCAGTCGTCAAATATGAAGAAACGACCCTGTCCAGGGCGCTTTTTAGATAGAGTATTGAAATAATGAAATTCTGCGAAACGGAACATATATAAATGCCCTGATACTAGGCGTTAGTTACTTGAAAAACGTCCCGGACAAGGGCGTGTTTTTCATAAATTAATGAGATTATTGAAAATTCTGTAAAATAGAAATATGTTAACGCCCCTATGTTAGGCGTTAATTACTTGAGAAATGACTTGACCTAAGTCGTTATTTTACTATAAACTGATTTTCATCTGATTTGCTAACCGATGGTTTTATATATATCATAATATATATAAATAGGCACTATTCTCCACTCCGTGAGTATAGTCCCATGTTTTCATGTTGATTTATCGATCACACTCAACTCTCATTGACATACAAGCTCTCCATTGGACATTCCGTTCCTTTGGACTAGCGAGTTAGTCATAGAGACCTCCGTAAGACTCCTCGTAGCCTTGGATTCCCTCAAGGCCGACTGAGCTGGTTGTACCCTAAAAACCCATTACACGATCCTTGCCATGTCAATCTAAAGAAACATGGTATACCGGCCCTTATGATTATACAAAGAGTATATCATAAGCAATTCTTGATGGGATGATGATATCATGCCATATCGTGTCATTCTTGTAAACCCCAATTCCATGATAAGAATGAGGGTATCTTGCTTGATCTAATGTTCATGTGGACCTCAATTCTATATAAAGAATGTCCATATTGATTTGTCATGGTACCTAAGTTAAGGGAACCATATTCTACCTGGTTTTATCGAACTCGTGATTATGTCATTATTATCGCCAATCTATGTCCTTTGTCATATTTTGGACTCTATTCTATCAAAGTTGTCATACGTATCTACAAGCTTGATTATTGAAATTCTATATTGGCTATATAAACAAGAGTGGATGTCAAAACACATGATAAATGCCTGCGCATATAGGGCCCGATCTGGTCCTGGGAGGAGCACCCGAAAGTACTTGTGCCCATGGGAGTTAAAATGATAAGGTATCTGGCATTATACCGAGTACTTGACTTGCTTGATTGGACATTCCACACACATCTTGTACTTGACTCGTACTTGACATGAAATGAAATGCGTGGCCCGAAAAAGGGTAATTTACTTGCTTGATACATGATAGCCAAAGTTCTTGACATGACTTGTTAAATGTACTTGCTTGAATATCTCGAATAAACTTGTTATCTTGTTGGAAGTTCATGACTAAGTTCATCTTATTTTCTTGATATTACATTCTCTCTATCTTGTCGTTTCATGCGAGCATGCATAGCTTTATTGCATCCATGAAAATGTAATTACTTAAACCACTTGCTAGTACTTGAGATATAATTTCCTACTGAGCGTTCGCTCATTCCGTTTGTCCCTTTTTACTTTTCAGGTAAGTCCGACGACGATGGAAGTCAATCGGATGGGAATGGTCAAGAGTGAAAGTGATAGAGCTTCTACAAGTGTCGTCTAGTCTTTTCCATAGTTTCTTGAGTCAACTATGTATTCTTTTCCTTTTTATTTAACAGAGTATTGGATTTGTAATAGTCTATCCCTTATAAAATAAAGGATTGGGTTATCTTGCTATTTTGCGCATCTCTGTCTTTGTGTCGAATACACGACCACTCTGATTGACATGATTGATATAGACACGTCGCGCATCTCCGGGTATCTTCCGCGCTCAGGGCGTGACAGTCTTTGTGGTATCAGAGCCTAAGGTATTCAATTCCTAGGAAACCCAAGTCCAAAGATAGGTTTCAAAACCTTTAACCAAGTGAGAGTGGGTAGAACCAAGGGTTAAATGATCAATGAGTCCTTTATAAGATCATAGTGATATAATACTAACGTAGCTATTGTAATTGTAGGATAATGGCTGCCGAACGTGCTCAATGGCGCCTATGGATATTCAAGTTTATACTGAAATAGTGCGCCGAGCTCAGTTGCTTGAAGATGCCACGGAACTATCTGATAGGATCCGTGGGAAAGACAAAAAGGAGCAAGTCACAAGTTCGGGTTCTTTTAAACCCAACTTTAAGAAGAGGCCCAATAATGGAGGTTCTTCCTCTCAAGATCAGAAGTACAAGAAATCCAAGCCTTTCTCTATCACCACTACCCCTTCAAACGTAGTATGCAAGCATTGTGACAAGGCTGGTCACAAAACAGAAGAATGCTGGAGGAAATTAGGAGCATGTCTCCGTTGTGGGAGTCGTGAACATCGGATTCCCGATTGTCCATTAATGAATGACCAAGACGGTGAGGGTAAACGCCCAGTGACAAGGAACGCGCGTCTTCATGCAATCCAAGAGACCGAACCAGAAGAAGAAGGCGGATTGGTGGAAGGTACATTAAAAATTTGTTCCAAATATGCACATGTCTTATTTGATACGGGTGCATCGCATTCCATTATTTCCAAGAAGTTTGCTGACCCATTACCTCTAGAACCAGAATGGATGAAAATAGTGTTGTCTACTCCTCTCGGAAACGAGACGGATATCACGCATCATTACCAAAACTGTGAGGTGTTGGTTCGAGGAAAGAATTTTCCTATTGATCTTATCTGCTTAGATCTAAAAGAATATGATGTTATACTAGGAGCAGATTGGTTATCTAAGTACCAGGCAACGGTTGATTGCCGTAATAGCAAGATTGTTTTCAAAGAATTTCCGGAACTGACTTATACTAGTCCTAAGAGTCGAAGCAAATCCCCTCTTATTTCGGCTCTTCGAGCAAGCAAGCTCGTCAAGAAAGGATGTGTATCCTTCTTTGCTTTTGTCACTATTAAAGAAGCTAAAAAAACCGAGATAGAGGACATTCAGGTAGTGCGAGAATTCCCAGACGTATTTCCGGAAGAATTGCCGGGATTACCCCCGCAAAGAGATGTGGCCTTTACCATCGACTTAGTCCCTGGTGCTGGTCCGGTTTCAAAGGCACCATATAGAATGTCCCCTGCTGAACTCAAGGAGTTGAAGGAGCAGTTGATGGAACTAATCCGAAAAGGGTTTATTAGACCAAGTACTTCCCCGTGGGGAGCACCAGTCTTATTTGTAAAGAAGAAGGATGGATCCATGAGATTGTGTATCGACTATCGACAGTTGAATTATCTCACTATCAAGAACAAGTATCCACTGCCGAGAATCGATGAATTGTTTGATCAGATTTCAGGATCCAAATATTTCTCCAAGATTGATCTCCGGTCGGGATATCATCAATTAAGGATCAAGGATGATGACATTCACAAGACCGCATTCAGAAGCAGGTATGGCCATTACGAATTTGTTGTTATGCCTTTTGGACTAACAAATGCCCCTGCTGCCTTTATGCAGTTAATGAATAGCATATTCAGGCCTTACTTGGATCAATTCATAGTAGTCTTCATCGATGATATATTGATATATTCTAAGACTAAGGAAGAACATGAAGAGCATTTGAGGATTGCATTGCAAGTCTTGAGGACAAATCAATTATATGCTAAACTCAGCAAATGCGAGTTCTGGCTTGAAGAAGTGGCTTTTCTCGGACATGTCATATCCAAGGACGGTTTATCTGTGGATCCGTCAAAAGTTGAAGCTGTGAGAAACTGGGAGAGACCCACTAATGCAAGCGAGATCAGAAGTTTCTTAGGTCTTGCAGGCTATTATCGGCGATTTATCAAAGATTTCTCTAAGATCGCCGTACCACTTACAAGATTAACTCGTAAGGAGATCCGATATGAATGGAGTGAGGAATGTGAAAGCAGTTTCCAAACTCTCAAGGATCATCTCACCACAGCTCCAGTCTTAGCCCTACCAATTGAAGGAGAGAAATTCGAGGTCTACACTGATGCTTCTGGCATTGGCCTCGGATGCGTTCTAATGCAACATGGGAAGGTCATAGCATATTCTTCTCGTCAACTGAAGAAGCATGAGGAGAATTACCCCGTCCATGACTTGGAATTGGCCGCGGTAGTATTTGCCCTAAAGATATGGAGACACTATCTCTATGGGGTACAGTTTACTGTATACTCCGATCACAAAAGTCTCAAATATCTATTTTCACAAAAGGAGCTGAACATGAGACAAAGACGTTGGCTAGAATATCTCAAGGACTTCGACTTCAGTATACAATACCATCCCGGAAAGGGTAATTATGTGGCTGATGCCCTTAGTCGAAAGCCGAGAGCAAAGATAGCAAATTGTATGATACAAGAATGGAGGTTACTTGAACAATTCTCCGAGCTCAATATAAGCTTGGACACGGAATCCAAATTTGTCACACTATCTCATGTAAGCATACAGTCAGATTTGTTATCTGAGATACAAACACTTCAGGATGATGATCCTATGTTAGTAGAAATCAAAGGCAGATTAGAAGGACAATCTGATTTTCAACTAACTTCTGATGGAAGATTATCGTTCAAAGATAGAACTTGTATACCCGATTGTCCGGAATTAAAGAAGAAGATCTTAGATGAAGCTCACCGATCAAGATACACTATTCATCCTGGATCAACTAAAATGTACCAAGATGTAAAGAGGAACTTTTGGTGGCCCAATATGAAAAGAGAAATAGCGGACTATGTATCACGCTGTCTCACATGCCAACAGGTCAAGGCGGAACACCAAAAGCCTGCGGGAAAACTACATCCTCTAGATATTCCTAAGTGGAAATGGGAGGATATTGGTATGGACTTCATCATGGGTTTGTCTAAATCTAAAGGAGGACATGATGGAATCTGGGTTATCATTGACCGATTGACTAAATCGGCACATTTCTTGCCAATCAAAAGCCGATGGTCAATTGATGTGCTAGCTGCACTATACATCAAAGAAATAGTCAGGATACATGGAATTCCTGTCTCAATCGTGTCGGATAGAGATCCCCGTTTTACTTCTCATTTTTGGAAGGGATTACAACATTCGTTGGGGACGAGACTCAACGTTAGTACTGCTTTTCACCCGCAAACGGATGGTCAGACCGAGCGAACTAATCAAGTTGTTGAAGATATGCTGAGAGCATGCATTATTGACTTTGGAGGAAGCTGGCATGACCACTTACCTTTAGTTGAATTTGCATATAATAATAGCTACCAAGCTAGTATCCAAATGGCACCTTTCGAAGCCTTATACGGAAGGAGTTGCCGATCTCCCATATGTTGGAACGAAGTTGGAGAGAAACAACTATTAGGTCCAGACATGGTAAGGGATACAACCGAGAAGATACAAGTAATCAGAGAAAGATTACAAGTTGCTCAGACAAGGCAAAAGGCTTATGCTGATACCAGGAGAAGAGATCTTGAATTCCAGGTTGGAGATCATGTATTTCTCAAGATATCCCCTGGACGTGGCATACGGAGATTTGGTGTTAAGGGCAAGCTTACGCCAAGATTCATCGGACCATTTGAGGTACTCGAAAGAGTTGGCGAGGTTGCTTATCGCATCGCGTTGCCTCCTCAGTTGTCCGAGGTACACAATGTATTTCACATATCTATGTTGAAGAAGTATGTGCACGATCCGTCACATATTATTGAGCATGGAGATCTGGTGATCCAGAAAGATCTCACATATGAACAGAAGCCCTTGAAGATATTAGATCGAGAAATACGAGCTCTAAGGAATAAGGTTATTCCCATGATCAAGGTGCAATGGAATAAGAATCCTGAACGCGAAGCGACATGGGAGACCGAGGAATCTATGAAGAAACGATTTCCCGAGTTATTCTAAGAGGTATATGTCCTACACTCTCCGCATGTATAATTATATATATATTGAATTTGGGGACCAAATTCTTTTTAAGTGGGGGAGGGTGTAGCAACCCTAATAAATGAATAATTGAAATGAAATTAAAACATATATATTACAGAAGTAATATATATATAAAAGGAATAGGGTTAATTGGACGAAATAAAACAAATTAAAAATAACGCCTCTTATTAAGGCGTTAATTTATAAATAAACGCCTCTACCAATGGCGTGAATAAAGAAAGGACGCCCACACCTACGGTCGTCAGTTCTCACGCGACCAAATGAGTAAGTAAAAGAAACGCCTCTACCTTGGGCGTGTTTTAAAACAAGAAACGCCCTTTTTAAAGGCGCTTTTTAAGAAACGCCCTTATGCAAGGCGTTAATTCAAGAATACACGCCCTGACCAAAGGCGTTAATTCCATTCGAGTTCCGTTCGACACGGGAGCTTATCCAGGGAAGGATTATGTTAATCCAGTAAGTATTTAATAGGGCAAGGACTCTATATTGGAAGCATTGCTTCTACTAGAACACTAACCTTAACAGGACGTCCAAAATCCTATATATAATCTTGATCGAACAAACCCTAAACCTATTTGGACGATCGAACCGCACAGGTACGTGAAGAACATATCTTCTTCTTCTTCTTTTCCTTATGAACGAAATAGCAGTTCATATAAGTTTCTCTTTGCTTCGGTTACATGAAGAACTAATAGTTCTTCATCCTCTTTTCCTCTTACAGGTTGAGGACGCAGCAGCATAAGTGAAGAACAAGGTAATGTTCTTCTAATCTCCTCTGTTCTGATAGGTGAAGAAATTAATAAATGTTTCTTCTTCTGTTCTCGTAGGAATTACAGGACCGTAGAACTAGAGCTCCTCTTCTCACAGTTCAAATCATCAAATTATCATAAGGTAGGTTTTCTCAAGTTACTGTAGCCCAAATGAAATTAATGCAAGATATATATATATATATAAGCATGTCATGCATATGATTATTATAGTTTTCATGCGTTTTCTGAATTGTTTGAAAGAAACGCCCTGGAATAGGGCGCTATTTTAAAATAAACGACCATAACAGCGGTCGTCAATTTATTAAGAAACGTCCTGTACACAGGCGTTAATTTTACGAGATCATGACTTAAGCATGATAAGAACGGATTATATATGAAACCTTGATTATTAATGCATGATCCTGTCTCCAAATCTAATGTCCTGCAATTTCTTGAATTCACGGCCTGTACAAGGTCGTTTTCCACGTATTAACGCCTCATCAGAGGGCGTGACTTTAAAAGTAACGCCCCTTGCTTAGGCGCGTATTATCCAGAGTCCTGGTATGTTCTGAAACATAGAGTTAAGCCAGTAACGCCCCTTCTCAGGGCGTGTCTTATATAAGTCCTGCAACTTATTTATATTCTGTCAAATCCGTAATTCATGAGACACCTGCAGCAGCAGTCGTCAAATATGAAGAAACGACCCTGTCCAGGGCGCTTTTTAGATAGAGTATTGAAATAATGAAATTCTGCGAAACGGAACATATATAAACGCCCTGATACTAGGCGTTAGTTACTTGAAAAACGTCCCGGACAAGGGCGTGTTTTTCATAAATTAATGAGATTATTGAAAATTCTGTAAAATAGAAATATGTTAACGCCCCTATGTTAGGCGTTAATTACTTGAGAAATGACTTGACCTAAGTCGTTATTTTACTATAAACTGATTTTCATCTGATTTGCTAACCGATGGTTTTATATATATCATAATATATATAAATAGGCACTATTCTCCACTCC
Organism: Amorphophallus konjac; assembly: GCA_022559845.1. Taxonomy (NCBI): domain Eukaryota; kingdom Viridiplantae; phylum Streptophyta; class Magnoliopsida; order Alismatales; family Araceae; genus Amorphophallus; species Amorphophallus konjac. The sequence goes on along the minus strand of CM040117.1, from coordinate 42,766,806 downwards.
GTGAGTATAGTCCCATGTTTTCATGTTGATTTATCGATCACACTCAACTCTCATTGACATACAAGCTCTCCATTGGACATTCCGTTCCTTTGGACTAGCGAGTTAGTCATAGAGACCTCCGTAAGACTCCTCGTAGCCTTGGATTCCCTCAAGGCCGACTGAGCTGGTTGTACCCTAAAAACCCATTACACGATCCTTGCCATGTCAATCTAAAGAAACATGGTATACCGGCCCTTATGATTATACAAAGAGTATATCATAAGCAATTCTTGATGGGATGATGATATCATGCCATATCGTGTCATTCTTGTAAACCCCAATTCTATGATAAGAATGAGGGTATTTTGCTTGATCTAATGTTCATGTGGACCTCAATTCTATATAAAGAATGTCCATATTGATTTGTCATGGTACCTAAGTTAAGGGAACCATATTCTACCTGGTTTTATCGAACTCGTGATTATGTCATTATTATCGCCAATCTATGTCCTTTGTCATATTTTGGACTCTATTCTATCAAAGTTGTCATACGTATCTACAAGCTTGATTATTGAAATTCTATATTGGCTATATAAACAAGAGTGGATGTCAAAACACATGATAAATGCCTGCGCATATAGGGCCCGATCTGGTCCTGGGAGGAGCACCCGAAAGTACTTGTGCCCATGGGAGTTAAAATGATAAGGTATCTGGCATTATACCGAGTACTTGACTTGCTTGATTGGACATTCCACACACATCTTGTACTTGACTCGTACTTGACATGAAATGAAATGCGTGGCCCGAAAAAGGGTAATTTACTTGCTTGATACATGATAGCCAAAGTTCTTGACATGACTTGTTAAATGTACTTGCTTGAATATCTCGAATAAACTTGTTATCTTGTTGGAAGTTAATGACTAAGTTCATCTTATTTTCTTGATATTACATTCTCTCTATCTTGTCGTTTCATGCGAGCATGCATAGCTTTATTGCATCCATGAAAATGTAATTACTTAAACCACTTGCTAGTACTTGAGATATAATTTCCTACTGAGCGTTCGCTCATTCCGTTTGTCCCTTTTTACTTTTCAGGTAAGTCCGACGACGATGGAAGTCAATCGGATGGGAATGGTCAAGAGTGAAAGTGATAGAGCTTCTACAAGTGTCGTCTAGTCTTTTCCATAGTTTCTTGAGTCAACTATGTATTCTTTTCCTTTTTATTTAACAGAGTATTGGATTTGTAATAGTCTATCCCTTATAAAATAAAGGATTGGGTTATCTTGCTATTTTGCGCATCTCTGTCTTTGTGTCGAATACACGACCACTCTGATTGACATGATTGATATAGACACGTCGCGCATCTCCGGGTATCTTCCGCGCTCGGGGCGTGACAGTACATGACCAACCTGTTAATGTTCGCCCGCAGGCATACATGTATATCCCCGAGCACTAATATTGATCTGCTCACTGTGCAAGTTTTCCCCATCATGCCGCTGTGCCATTTTATTAGTAAAATTTGGTGACCCGGGGAGGGGAAACATTCCCCCGATTTCTCAGTCTAATCGCTCAGTCCGCAGAAGCCCATTCGTCAATAATGCATCTCCGAAAGACCAATGAGTGCATAGAGATCGGGTTAATCCCAAAATTTCAAATCCACGGCCCTTAATGGGCTTCGTGGTGGCCGTGAGATGGGTGCCCCTCGGGGTTTTCCCTCTCTATCGGTCGTCCCGACTTGGACATGGTACCGACTCGGGTCGCGTGCCCCTCGTAGGCTAGCCCTCGGGGTCTTCGCTCCCACTGTGAGTCGAGCCATCCGGCTACTTTCTACCCATGGACTTGGTGCCCCTAGTAGGCTAGCCCTCGGGGTTCTCCTATCCATTCGGGTCTGTCGACTGCCGCTGCACCACCCGGCTTTTCAGGGGTTGCTCCGCCACGTGAGCACTTCCCGCTTCTCCCCGACAATCCTCTGGGATGGGGAGATGCTGCCGAAATTTTGGCTCGAACGAGTGTTGACTCGGAATGATCACCGCGCTCGAGTACGAACCTCGCTTGAGCCTATGACTCGACTTCCGGACGACCCAGGGCCGATCCGATGAGTACCTGATGCAGCAAACTTCCAAAATCTGCTAAAAACATTTTAATAAGTCCAAAAATGGATCGATAAAACCTCATTTTTCGGGAAACAGGGCTAAATCGGTGCCACCATCACTCGGCGCGCCTTAAAACGGCGCGCCCTAAAATGGCGCGCCCCAATCCGGCGCGCCAATAAAAAAGGGGGCGCCATTTCAATTTCTCCCCTTTACCTACGTTTATCACGCCGTTTTAAGCCTTTACCCACGCTTGGCGCGCCGTTTTAAGTTTCATACCTACACGTACCACGCCGATTTCATCACGAGTAGCGTCGTCGTGCCGTCTTAATCCTCGTTTCGCCTCCGAGGTGGTTTCCTAGGTTAATAACAGAGTTCGATAAATTCCGCAATCAATAAATTGAACAAACTGGTGTATCTGAACCTAAATTAGCCGGCTTCGTAGCTTCATCATTATGTCCTAATCTAAGCATTCGCATCGCATCAATGCATGCTTGAGTGCGCGAGCCCTCGGTATGTCAAATGGCATTAGTGGAAAGCCAGGTAACGCCCGACAGGAAGCTCTTGTCATGCGTGAGGATGGTGTCCGGACCTAAGTCCTCCGCCACATATTGAGGGGTTTCGCCCTAATGAACTGTGCATGATAGATTATAATATCTTGCATGACCATCTGCATCCTTCTATTTCGGCCTCGACGGCCCATTATCTCGGTAATTAATCAAAGATTTTCCCTCCTCGTGGGGGATGTAATTAACGCCATAGCCTTTATGGTATGGCGGACTGCTGGTCCCGACCGAATCTCACTCTCACCCGACACGGGTCACAATGAGCGCACAATAAATTCGTCACGTATGTGACTGGCACACCTGCGTAGTCAATCAGTCAGTTAACTACTGGTTAGTTAACCGGTTAATTAACGCGTGAAATAAACCAAATAAACTTAAATAATAATAGACAGTAAAATACCGGTCAAACAAGTCTGGCACGCCCGGTGGGACCGGTGTCACCTTTCATCTCTTTGCTGAGATATTTGGGCTTCGAGGCCCTCCCAAAGGCTACTGATCATCGGTTTGTTGGTCTTTTTAGGCAAACAATGACGACAACCACTGGATTGACTGGCGTTAGTTTCGGCCCGTCGATCATTGCGGGTCATGCGCAAGGGTACCTGGCTGTCACGTCCCGAGCGCGAAAGGGACCCGGAGTGCGTGACAAGTTTATATCGATCATGTCAATCAGAGCGTTAGTGTATTCAACACAAAGATAGAGTGCGCAAAAGTAAAGATAACCCAATCCTTTATTCAATCACAACCTTAAAAGTACTTCTATTACAATCCACTTAATGAAAGTGCTAAGACTCAAATAAAGGGAAAAGTACAACGATTGACTCAAAGATATAGAAAGATAAGACTAGTAGACGCTTGGATAGACGGAGAGCTCTAATCTCTTCACTCTTGACCTTTCCCATCCGATTGAGTCTCGTCATTGGACTTACCTGAAAAATAGAGAAAAACACTGGATGAGCGAACGCTCAGTAGGAATTATATCTCAAGAGCTAGCTTGCTTTAAGTAAATTACATGTTACATGAATGCAATAAAGCTATGCATATTTACGTAAAACGACAAGAGAGAGAGTATAATAAGAGATAATTGAGTGAACTAGCATGTCTTTCAAGAACTTATATCAACAAATGTCAAGATATTCAAGCAAGTATATTCATCATGTCATGTCAGGAATTGGCCATCACGTTTCAAGCAAGTATATAAATACCCTTTCCGGGTCACGCAAGTCAGGTCATGTCAAGTCGAGGATGAGATTGTGGAATGTCTAATCAAGCTAGTCATGCACTTCGGTGCAATGCCACACCATGATCATTACAAGTCCCATGGGCACTAGTACTTTCGGGTGCTCCTCCCAGGACCAGATCGGGCCCTTATATGCGCAGGCACTGATCGAGTATTTTTCGACATCCACTATGGTTATAGCCAATATAACGTTTCAATGGAATAAGCTTGTAGGGACTTTAAGGTAGATCTTATGGAATAGAATTTTAAGGATTGAACATGATGTATAAAGACAACAATAACGGTACAACCACGATTAACGATAAAACTAGGTGGAATCGGCTCCCTAATTGGGTGCCATGATAATAAGAATAAGCGCTCATATAGCGATGGTCGCTCGTTCTTGGACATGATAAGCTAGATAGAATTGAGGTCCACAAGTATGGCACCTAATTCATAAGAACACCAATGGCAGGGTCTGCCATTCCATTAATTTAGAGTATTCTCATGACATCCTCTTAGTAAGTCATGAGGGCCGGTATACCATGTTTCTTTAGAGTGACATGGTAATCAAATAGTGACATAGGTTTTAAGGGTACAACCAGCTCGGCTGTCTCGAGGGAATCCAAGGCTAGCGGAGTCTTACGGAGGTCTCTATGATAAAGTCACTGGTCCAAAGGAACGGAATGTCCTATGGAGAGTTCGTCTATCACCAAGAAATAGGGGGTAATCGATAAAACAACGTGAAATATGGGACTATATTCACGGAATGGAATATAGTGCCTAATAACTAACCCACTGTAAAAGGGTTACAAAGGCCACAAAATCAGGAAAATCAGTCAATTGGCGTCTAGGTTTAAGTCTTCATCTTTTGGATTGGCACCCTTGTCAGGGTCGTCAGTTCAGTAAATGACGACTGTTCACGCAGTCGTTATATCCAAGTCTTGTTAATATTAAAAATCTATAAACATTCTAAAATTTCAGATATTATATAAATGACGTCTTACATTAAGGCTTCAATTTCGTGAACAGCGCCCTAGTCAGGGGCGTCATATATCAAATTTAAGGGCAGTATACACGTCATCAATTATCAAGTCCAGGAATTTATGTACGTTTCCATTTTCAAGGGGCGTCCATTCAAATAACGACTTAGTCAGGGTCGCTAATTCCTGTCATTTGATTTGTACCTAATAGGTACAATCACAGACACATGCTTTATAAAATATGTCCTATCAAGAAACAAATGACATGAACAGAGATGGAAAAATAGCAGGAATTTATGGACATGGTCAGGCATTAGTTTACATGTAGGAGTTCATAGTTATTAAATTTTGAACAAGTGTGATTTATTAATTAACTAGCTAGTTGACGACCGTTTTCACGTCGTCATATCAAAATAACGCCCTAGCTTGGGTCGTTAATTCCATTAGGCAGTAAACATAGAAAACTCAATCCAGAAATGAAATCTGTAGCTCCTTCAGACCTATATGCATGTTTTTAACCTAGGAATTTCAGGGTTTTGCCAAGTCTTGAGAAAACCTACCTTTTCGGAGTTGTAGACGATAGAAACGTGAAGAGGATGAAGAATCAAGAACGATACTCTGTTTCAAACAGAGTTACTGGAATATAACAAGAGCAGCAGCTCTTATTAAACGCAACAACAGCAACCCTTGTATGAAGTTGTAAAAGGGTGAAGAGCAACAACGCAGCAGCCGCGACCCCTTCTTGGCGCAGGAAGAAGAGGAAGAGGTCGATGAAGACCACCCGTGTTCCTCTCGTATCCACGACAGGTGCCGTCTACCCTTCGAACGTAGCAGTATGAAAAAGGGAAGAAGTTGAAGAACCTTCTTGTCTTCTTCATGCACGGAGTAACAGCAGTTTGTTGAAGAAAAGAGCCTAGCAGGTTTGCTCGATGGGAAGCGATATTTATAGGGAAGGAATACTACTGGGTTCTAGGAGTTTGATTAGAATTGAACTTCCTACGCAGACTCCTGATTAAACTTAGACATCAACGTGTTCAACCTTTCCCTAATCAACACTTACCCAGATAACATCCTTGTTCGAACCAAACACCAACGGGTTCTGTTTGGAAATGATGCCACAGGTTGGGGCGTTATTTAAAAATGACGCCTCTGTCACAGTCTTTAATTCTTCATATGACGCCTGTCAAAGGGCGTCAATTATTGAATTAGCGCCTGTTTGAACAGTCTTCAATTAAATAGCGACTTGATCAGAGGCGTTAATCACTTTTGGCTTATATGTTTTAAGTGTATAAGAGTTGGGCCTTTAAGTGTATATGAGTTGGGCCTTTATCTTTAGTTTAATCTTTTAATCTATTTAAGATTTTATTCTTTGATTTACTAGGGTTGCTACACCCTCCCCCACTTAGACGAATTTGGTCCCCAAATTCAATTGCACAAATTTACGGAGGGTGCAAGACATATACCTTTTAAGAATAAATCTGGGAATCGCTTCCTTATGGACTCCTCAGTCTCCCATGTGGCTTCGTGCTCTGAGCATTTACTCCATTGTACTTTTAGCATGGGAATTATTTTATTCTTTAGAGTACGAATCTCACGATTGAGGATCTTCATGGGCTTTTGTTCATATGTGAGATCCTTTTGAATCACCAGGTCACCATGATCGATGATATGTGTAGGATCGTGCACATACTTCTTCAACATGGATACGTGAAATACATTATGAACTTTGGACAATTGAGGAGGTAAAGCGACGCGGTAAGCAACCTTGCCAACTCTTTCTAGTATCTCAAAAGGTCCGATAAACCTTGGTGTAAGCTTGCCCTTAACACCAAATCTCCTTATTCCACGTCCAGGTGATATCTTGAGAAATACGTGACCTCCGACTTGGAATTCGAGATCTCTTTGTCAGCATAAGCCTTCTGTCTAGACTGAGCAACTTGAAGTCTTTCTCTAATCAACGGAATCTTTTCAGTGGTATCCCTTACCATGTCTGGACCTAATAGTTGTTTCTCGCCAACTTCATCCCAGCACAAGGGTGATCGGCAACTCCTTCCGTATAAGGCTTAGAAAGGTGCCATCTGTATACTTGCCTGGTAACTATTATTGTATGCAAACTCAACCAAAGGTAAGTGATCATGCCAGCTTCCACCAAAATCAATGATGCAAGCTCTGAGCATATCTTCAACTACCTGATTGGGTCTCTCGGTCTGACCATCCGTTTGAGGATGAAAAGTTGTACTAAAGTTAAGTCTCGTCCCCAGCGAATGTTGTAGACCCTTCCAAAAGTGAGAAGTAAAATGAGGGTCTCTGTCGGACATGATTGAGACATGTACTCCATGTAACCTGACTATCTCCTTAATGTATAATGCAGCAAGGACATCAACTGATCATCGACTCTTGATTGGCAAGAAGTGTGCCGATTTGGTCAATCGGTCGATGATAACCCATATTCCATCATGTCCTCCTTTTGATTTAGACAGACCCATACTGAAGTCCATACCAATATCCTCCCACTTCCATTTGGGAATATCTAGAGGATGTAGCTTACCGGCAGGCTTTTGGTGTTCTGCCTTGACTTGTTGGCACGTGAGACATCGAGATACAAAGTCTGCTACTTCTCTTTTCATATTGGGCCACCAGAAGGTCCTTTTCAAATCTTGATACATTTTGGTAGACCCTGGATGAATCATGTACCTTGATCTGTGAGCTTCATCTAAGATTTTCTTCTTTAGCTCTGGACAATCCGGTATACATGTTCTATTCCTGAACATCATTCTTCCATCCGAGGCTATCTTGAAATCAGGTTGTTCTTCCATTTTGCCCTTGATTTCCACTAGTACGGGGTCACTATCTTGAAGTCCTTGTATTTCGGATAGCAAGTCTAGCTGTATGCTCATATGAGATAATGTGACACACCTACTGTCCTTGTCTATGCTTATATTAAGTTTAGAGAATTGTTCTAGCAACTTCCACTCCTGAATCATACAATTGGCTAATAGTGCTCTCGGATTCCGACTGAGGGCATCAGCTACAGGATTACCCTTTCCAGGATGATATTATATTGTGAAGTCGAAGTCCTTGAGATATTCTAGCCAACGTCTTTGCCTCATATTCAATTCCTTTTGAGAGAAAAGATACTTGAGACTCTTGTGATCGGAGTATACAGTGAACTGCACTCCGTATAAGTAATGTCTCCATATCTTCAGCGTAAACACTACCGTAGACAATTCTAAGTCATGGACTGGGTAGTTCTCCTCGTGCTTCTTCAATTGGCGAGAAGAGTAGGCTATAACTTTCCCTTGTTGCATTAAAACACATCCGAGGCCAATGCCAGATGCATCGGTGTATACTTCAAATTTCACGCCTTCAATTGGTAAAGCTAAGACTGGGGCAGTAGTTAGGTGATCTTTGAGAGCTTGAAAGCTTCTTTCACATTCCTCGCTCCATTCATAACGGATCTCCTTGCGAGTTAGCCTTGTGAGTGGTACGGCTATCTTGGAGAAATCCTTAATGAATCACCGATAATAACTTGCAAGACCCAGAAAACTTCGGATCTCGCTAGCGTTGGTCGGTCTTTCCCAATTCCGTACAGCTTCCACCTTTGATGGATCTACGGATAAACCGTCCTTCGATATAACATGACCCAAGAAAGATACTTCTTCTAACCAGAATTCACATTTACTGAGCTTTGCATATAACTGATTCATCCTCAATATCTGTAATGAAATCCTCAAATACTCCTCATGCTCTTCCTTGGTCTTTGAATAGATCAGTATATCATCAATGAAAACCACTATGAATTGATCTAGATGAGGCCTGAATATACTATTCATTAACTGCATAAAGGCAGCAGGGGCATTTGTTTGTCCAAAAGGCATAACAATAAATTCATAGTGCCCATACCTGCTTCTGAACGCGGTCTTATAAATGTCCTCATCTTTGATCCTTAGTTGGTGATATCCCGACCTTAGATCGATCTTTGAGAAATACTTGGATCCAGATATTTGATCAAACAGTTCAACGATTCTCGACAGTGGATATTTATTCTTGATAGTAAGGTGATTCAACTGTCGATAGTCGATGCATAACCTCATGGATCCATCCTTCTTCTTTACAAATAGCACAGGTGCTCCCCACGGGGAAGTGCTTGGTCTGATAAAACCCTTCTTAAGAAGTTTCATCAATTGTTCTTTTAACTCCTTGAGTTCGGCAGGGGACATCCTATATGGTGCCTTAGAAACTGGACCAGCACCCGGGACCAAATCGATGGTGAAGGCCACTTCTCTTTGTGGAGGTAATCCAGGCAAATCTTCCGGAAACACGTCCAGGAATTCTTGCATAATAGGGATGTCTTCTATCTTAGTCTCCTTAATGGTGACAAAAGTAAGGAAAGATACACATCCTTTCCTTATTAGCTTGCTAGCTCGGAGAGCCGAAATAAGAGACGACTTGCTCCGACTCTTAGGGCGAGTATAGACCAGTTCCGGAAAGTCTTTGAAAGTAACCTTGCTATTACGGCAATCCACAGTTGCCTGATACTTGGATAACCAATCCGCTCCCAATATGACATCATATTCCTTTAGGTCTAAACATATGAGGTCGATAGGAAGATTTCTCCCCTTTACCAATACTTCACAGTTTTGATAATGGTGAGTAAGGTCAACTTCGCTTCCGAGAGGAGTTGAAAGAACTAATTTCATCCATGCCGATTCCATGGGTAATGGATTAGCAAACTTCTTAGAAATAAAAGAATGCGAGGCACCAGTATCAAATAAGACATATGCAGACTTGGAACAAACTTTCAATGTACCTTCCACTAGTCCACCTTCGTCTTGTTCTGTTTCCTTAATAGCTTGGAGACGTGCATTCTTTGTCACCGGGCACTTTCCGTCACCGGCTTGATCATTGAGTAGGGGACAGTCGGGAATCCAATGATCACGGCTCCCACAACGGAGACACGCTCCAAGTTTCCTCCAACATTCTTCGGCCTTATGTCCGGCCTTGTCACAGTGTTTACACACCACTTTAGAAGGTGTAGTGGTGATGGAGAAAGGTTTGGTCTTCTTGAACTTTTGCTCTTGGGAGGTAGTACCTCCATTACTCGGCCTCTTCTTGAAATTGGGTTTGAAGGAACCCAAACTAGTGACCTGTTCCTTCTTATCCTTCCCATGGATCCTATCAGATAGCTCCGTGGCATCTTCTAGTAACTGAGCTCGGCATACCATCTCCGAATAGACCTGTATGTCCATCAGCGCCAGTTGTATGATATATTGGGGTCTGAGCCCATTTAGGAATTTCTCAGCTTTCATCTTCTCGGTACTAATTAGATGTTTAGCATATCGAGACAACCTGGAAAATTGTGCCTCATACTCAGCCACTGACAAAGATCGTTGTTTAAGTGCGGCAAACTCGGCGGCCTTCTTCTCCTGGACTCGGTCTGAGAAATATTTATTGTTGAAATATTCAACAAATTCTTCCCAAGTAACTTGTCCTTGATCTAATGTGGCTTCTACCGACTCCCACCACCAGCGGGCATCCCTTTCCAATTGAAACGTTGCTAACAAGACCCTCTCTTGGTCCGTGCATTACATAACTCGAAAGATACGTTCGGTCTCCCGGATCCAGTGCTCGGCGTCATCCGGATCAGTGGATCCCATGAACTTAGGAGGGTTCATGTTCTTGAAACTTTGGTGGAGATTTCCTGCTCCACGATGTGCACCTCCTTGTGCCACCTGTTGAAGTGCCTGGGTCATGCCTTGCAGAGTGCGTTGCATGTTGCGCCACTGGGCACGTTCGGCAGCCATTGTCCTACAATTACAATAACTATATTAATATGTGATTATGTTCAAAGGTTTTGATTCCAAGTTAACTTAACCCTTGGTTCTACCCAATCTCACCGGTTAAAGGTTTTAAACCTATCCTTGGACTTGGGTTTCCTAGGAATTGAATATCCTAGGCTCTGATACCACAAAAACTGTCACGCCCCGAGCGCGGAAGGAACCTGGAGTGTGTGACAAGTTTATATCGATCATGTCAATCAGAGCGTTAGTGTATTCAACATAAAGACAGAGTACGCAAAAGTAAAGATAACACAATCCTTTATTCAATCACAACCTTAAAAGTACTTCTATTACAATCCACTTAATGAAAGTGCTAAGACTCAAATAAAGGGAAAAGTACAACGATTGACTCAAAGATATAGAAAGATAAGACTAGTAGACGCTTGGATAGACAGAGAGCTCTAATCTCTTCACTCTTGACCTTCCCCATCCGATTGAGTCTCATCATCGGATCTACCTGAAAAATAGGGGAAAACACTGGATGAGCGAACGCTCAGTAGGAATTATATCTCAAGAGCTAGCTTGCTTTAAGTAAATTACATGTTACATGAATGCAATAAAGCTATGCATGTTTACGTAAAATGACAAGAGAGAGAGTATAATAAGAGATAATTGAGTGAACTAGCATGTCTTTCAAGAACTTATATCAACAAATGTCAAGATATTCAAGCAAGTATATTCATCATGTCATGTCGGGAATTGGCCATCACGTTTCAAGCAAGTATATAAATACCCTTTCCGGGTCACGCAAGTCAGGCCATGTCAAGTCGAGGATGAGATTGTGGAATGTCTAATCAAGCTAGTCATGCACTTCGGTGCAATGCCACACCGTGATCATTACAACTCCCATGGGCACTAGTACTTTCGGGTGCTCCTCCCAGGACCAGATCGGACCCTTATATGCGCAGGCATTAATCGTGTATTTTTGACATCCACTATGGTTATAGCCAATATAGAGTTTCAATGGAATAAGCTTGTAGGGACTTTAAGGTAGATCTTGTGGAATAGAATTTCAAGGATTGAACATGATGTATAAAGACAATAATAACGGTACAACCACGATTAATGATAAAACTAGGTGGAATCGGCTCCCTAATTGGGTGGCATGATAATAAGAATAAGCGCTCATATAGCGATGGTCACTCGTTCTTGGACATGATAAGCTAGATTGAATTGAGGTCCACAAGTATGGCACCTAATTCATAAGAACACTAATGTCATGGTTTCCCATTCCATTAATTTAGAGTATTCTCATGACATCCTCTTAGTAAGTCATGAGGGCCGGTATACCATGTTTCTTTAGAGTGACATGGTAATCAAATAGTGACATAGATTTTAAGGGTACAACCAGCTCGGCTGCCTCGAGGGAATCCAAGGCTAGCGGAGTCTTACAGAGGTCTCTATGATAAAGTCACTGGTCTAAAGGAACGGAATGTCCTATGGAGAGTTCGTCTATCACCGAGAAATAGGGGGTAATCGATAAAACAACGTGAAACATGGGACTATATTCACGGAATGGAATATAGTGCCTAATAACTAACCCACTGTAAAAGGGTTACAAAGGCCATGAAATCAGGAAAATCAGTCAATTGGCGTCTGGGTTTAAGTCTTCATTTTATGAATTGGCGCCCTTGTCAAGGTCGTCAGTTCAGTAAATGACGACTGTTCACGCAGTCGTTATATCCAGGTCTTGTTAATATTAAAAATCTATAAAGATTCTAAAATTTCAGATATTATATAAATGACGTCTTACATTAAGGCTTCAATTTCGTGAACAGCGCCCTAGTCAGGGGCGTCATATATCAAATTTAAGGGCAGTATACACATCGTCAATTATCAAGTCCATGAATTTATGTACGGTTCCATTTTCATTATTTATCACGAATCTGACGCCTATGTGTAGGGGCGTCCATTCAAATAACGACTTAGTCAGGGTTGCTAATTCCTGTCATCTGATTTGTACCTAATAGGTACAATCACAGACACATGCTTTATAAAATATGTCCGATCAAGAAACAAATGACATGAACAGAGATGGAAAAATAGCAGGAATTTATGGACATTGTCATGCATTAGTTTACATGTAGGAGTTCATAGTTATTAAATTTTGAACAAGTGTGATTTATTAATTAACTAGCTAGTTGACGACCGTTTTCACGTCGTCATATCAAAATAATGCCCTAGCTTGGGTCGTTAATTCCATTAGGCAGTAAACAGAGAAAACTCAATCCAGAAACGAAATCTGTAGCTCCTTCAAACCTATATGCATGTTTTTAACCTAGGAATTTCAGGGTTTTGCCAAGTCTTGAGAAAACCTACCTTCTCGGAGTTGTAGACGATAGAAACGTGAAGAGGATGAAGAATCAAGAACGATACTCTGTTTCAAACAGAGTTACTGGAATATAACAAGAGCAACAACTCTTATTAAACGTAACAACAGCAACCCTTGTATGAAGTTGCAGAAGGGTGAAGAGCAACAACGCAGCAGCCGCGGCCCCTTCTTGGCGCAGGAAGAAGAGGAAGCGGTCGATGAAGAACACCCACATTCCTCCCGTATCCACGGCAGGTGCCGTCTGCCCTTCGAATGCAGCAGTATGAAAAAGGGAAGAAGTTGAAGAACCTTCTTGTGTTTTTCACGCACGGAGTAATAGCAGTTTGTTGAAGAAAAGAGCCTAGCAGGTTGGCTCGATGGGAAGGAGTATTTATAGGGAAGGAATACTACTGGGTTCTAGGAGTTTGATTAGAATTGAAACTTCCTACGCAGACTCCTGATTACACTTAGACATCCACGTGTTCAACCTTTCCCTAATCAACACTTACCCAGATAACATCTTTGTTCAAACCAAACACCAACGGGTTCTGTTTGGAAATGACGCCACAGGTTGGGGCGTTATTTAAAAATGACGCCTCTGTCACAGTCTTCAATTCTTCATATGACGCCTGTCAAAGGGGCGTCAATTATTGAATTAGCGCCTGTTTGAACAGTCTTCAATTAAATAGCGACTTGATCGGAGGCGTTAATCACTTTTGGCTTATATGTTTTAAGTGTATAAGAGTTGGGCCTTTAAGTGTATATGAGTTGGGCCTTTATCTTTAGTTTAATCTTTTAATCTATTTAAGATTTTATTCTTTGATTTACTAGGGTTGCTACACTGGCGGTGCCCACGGTGTTCGACAGCTTCTCTGTCGCTGTTGGCTTCCCCAACTTCTTGGGACTAGCCTTCGTGGACATGCTAGAGGTAGAGCCCTCGGAGCCTGTCGAGGGAGCTGCAAAGAAGGAGGAGCCTCTGAAGACTCGAAGCTGCAACGACTCACCCAAGAGTTCAACTCTGGTCGCCAGCTGCCTAGTGCACCATGCCGTCCGTGGGGTCTGCCCCGATACTGTCAACAAGAACTCTGGAGGACGTCAGCGCAAGCAGCTCCGGAGGGGTACTGTTGTGGTTACCGGAACCCTCTCGCAATCCGGTAAATCTATGATGGTTGGTGGCATGCGCGTCTTCCTCAACGGACGTGACGCGCGGATAGTCCCAGACCGGGTTGTCCCTTCCATCCCCGTCCGCAACTCATATCAAGCCCTCACTGGAAGGAGGGCAGAAAGAGAAGAAGTCGGCCATTATGGCCAAGAGAAGTTGGCACCCAGGCCAAGGAAATTTAAACAGGTGTGGGTCCCCAAGAGGGTCCAACCTGTTCATCAAGCTGCACCTGTCCGCCGCCGCCTTGCTCACGACGGAGCGGAAGGAAGGAGAGAAAGGGGCCTGGCCCCGAAAGAAGAAGAAGTGGTCACGGACCCTCCGCGCCGCGAAAGCTTCCGGGCTTGCACCTGCCAAGCCAACGTCCCTGCTATGGGGTGAAGATTCCAGCAACTTGCCGGTAGAGCTCGGCTAGCTTATACCCCTCCTGCGGGAGGTCGACAACTGTCCCCCGTGCTGCATCAAGAACGGGGTCGAGAAGAGATGACCAATTTGGTCAAGAACTATTTCCGAGGTCTAGGCAACCCCTCGCTTGGACAGCAACGGTTGATGCAAGCAGCCACCGCCAATGAAGACTACTGCCCATCAATGGCAGATGAAGAAGATGTAGGAGAAAGAATGATGATGTCGTCAGTCGACGACAATGGCCATGATTACGGCCTCGAGATCGAAGCCGATGAAGCCGCCCCTAGGCGGGAAGAAACGAGAAGGACTTCTGTGTTCGAAAGGCTGACCTTCCCGGATCGGGCTAAGAGGAGGGTCCATCGACAGAGAAGAAGGATGCAAGTCTTCACCTGCAATATGGCTGGCATATTCAGCCGATATGGGGGGCTTCCCAAAGACCCCCGCGAGTTGGCTGAATTGGCCGTAAGGCCGGGGCTGAATACTCGCAGAGCAGAAGCAACAAGGGAGCTCCTGGCGACAGCTAAAGGAAAACAACCCCTGGGCTATCACCAGTGGGATGATGAGGCTCCTGTCTTAACCGCCAATGTGGTGATGGCGGAAGAAGAAGATGACGTCCTCCTCGACATCCTGCCCGAGGGTACATTCGGGGAAGCAACAGAAGCTATCCCTAGCACGGCAACTATGGACCCATCGGTCCTAATGCTACTTCAAAGATATCGGCAAGAGATAGACTTGCTGAAGAAACAGCTAATGGAGAAGACTGAACAGTCATCAGCTTCCAAGCCGCCCGAAGTCTAGGGTCAATCATCCCGGGGAGCGGTTCATCATGTCGACCCTCCGCCACTCTACACCTTGCCTTAGTCGTCAGAGCCAAGCATGGCGACGACTCAGCAGCGGCCACCACAGTCACAGCCGCTGATGCCGCCGGTGCTCCCTCAAGTGCACCAGACACCCCCACTGCTACGTCCTCCACAGGCAACCGCTCTGGTCACCCCGTACCTATAGCTGGCACACTTCTATCCGGACCCAGTTGACCCCACGGTCATGAACCGAATGATGGTGGAAAGGATGATCGAGCTGAAGCTCGCAGAAAGGAGTGAAGGCGACTATGTCGCATTTGATGCCTATCGGGTTCCATACCCGTAACATCATGCTGCCAAGCGGCTTCCCCCAGGGATCAACAAGCCACCCAAGTTTGACAAGTTCAACGGGAAGGGATCCCGGAAAGAACACGTCGCATATTATATGACCGTCATGGGTGATCTGGCCACCGATGAGTCATACTTGTTGAAGTTTTTCGGGTCCTCACTGATAGGGCTCGCATTTGAATGGTACTCCAGCCTCCCGGCCGGGTCGATCAACGACTGGTCGGATATGCAGAGGAAGTTCAGGGAAAGATTCCATGTCACGGAGAGGGAGGTCACGGTGGCCGAAGTCTACTCAACAAAGCAAAGGATTGATGAGACAGCCCTTGACTATATTAAGAGGTGGAGGAACCTCGGGATGAGATGCAAGCGGCCCCCGCATCAGGAGGACGCTGTACAAATATGTAAACAGAACCTCAGGAGGGAGGTTCTGGAAAAGATGATCAGAATGGAAATATGGTCGTTTGACCGATTGAACAATGTCGTGGCCGAGGTGGAAGTCTTTCTGGCCAGACCTGTCCCTACATCAACTGCCAGCACAACCCAGAAGGGCAAGGCAGTGGAGCGACACCCGGCGCCTAAAGAAGCAAACGCTCTTAACATCAAGGCGTTCGAACAACAGAAAGATGAAGGCAAGAAGGCGGTCACCCCACAGCCTGCAAAAGCCCCAGATGGCAAAGAAGGTCCCTCGCTGTGGGACAAGATGAAGAAAGCCTACTCCTTTCCGAAGGACAAGACCCGGATTCTGTTCGACTGGGTAACGGAATATGGCATGGTCACCCTGCCAGAGCCAAAGAGGCCGGAGGACCTAAAGAGAAGAGACATCCCAAGATTCTGCCCCTACCACCAGATGCTGGGGCATCCAATCGAAGACTGCTATATTTTCAAGGACATCATCGAAGGGATGGTGAAGAAAAATGAAATCGAGTTGGGAGAGTACAAAGTGGACCCTCCTCAACCGCATGAAGCCCCTCTGAGGAGGGCAGGAGTCAACATGATCTCCCTATACCAGGCACTGCCCGAGGAGATCTCTGAAGCAAGTACGCGGAGCACCTATGAAACTCATTTCTTGGAGCCCGCGAAAGAACAGCCGGGATGGCAGCAGGTCTCTGTGAAGCATAGACAGAAGAGGGCACCCTGCCCGAAAGTGGGGGCACATATCCATGGTGTTACACCACGACCTGCTCCGCCGGTGGTAGCACCTGTGTGGACCACTCCACCTGCAGTCATCAGGATACATACACACAATCGGAGAAGACAAACTCCGCTATCGGTGGTCAAGGAAACTAGTCTTGGGATCCGCCAACTAACAGACCTTATTGAAGGGCTGGATGAGTATGTGCAGCCCGAATTGAAGCCCTTGCTGGTGGGGGACCATGTCCCATGGCAAGAACTGGAGCAGCTCTCACTCGAGCAAAAGGAAGAAGCTGATGCAGCATCCGACAAGGAGGGCAGTCTGTTCTGGGGGCAGGCGCCCGCTGAAGCAAAGAAAAAGAAGCAAAAGAAGAAGAAGAGAAGGGCCGCTAAGGCCGATAAAGTGCAGGTTGTCTCCTGCAATACTCTATCAGCACTCTTCAACCTGCTCGGAGAGGAGGAAGAAGAGGAAATTTGCTTCACACCCCTTTTTGGGGGAGGCAGGGTTGAGGCCGCAACTGCTACACATGCAACCCGGTCAGGCCGGAAATGGGGGCGCCAGCCACCACCGAACCACAACATCATGTTCAGGGGAGAGCAGCCCTACAAAACACCTCCGCCAAAGATCAAGGGAGTCCAGATCCCTCCTCCGCTAGGCCTATATAACAAGAGTGGGGGCAAGGCAGTCCCTTCATTTCTTGAATTCATGAAGATGTCTAAGGGGAAGCAACCTTGCCAGGAGGCTAACCCTGCACCCGGGGATGTTCACCCGCAGTCAGCACGATCTGCCGAAGCTCCGAGTGTAGATAGAGCTTGCCCAGCAGCAGCTGATGAAGAACACCAAGGATCCGGTGCTAGCCAGAAAGGCGCCGAGTCTGAGGCGGATGAAGCAGGTCCGTCAGGGGCCGCAACTCAGGACTCTCCCAAGCCCAGGTGGGTTAAAGAGATGAAGCTTTCCAATGTCCAAGCTGGGAGCCGCATAATGAAGCTACTCAAGAAGCTCCCGGCTAGATTTACAATCTGGGAGATCCTCTCTTTGAGTGAAGAGACTCGACAGGCGATCATCACTGCTCTACAGACGCTTGCCCGTTTTGAGACCTGCTTGGCTGAAGCAATGCCGGAGGCTAGCATGACCTTCACTCTAGAGGATATGCTGCTACCTACCATCAGCCACAACAGGCCACTATACGTGAAGGGGCACCTGAACGGAAGGGAGCTGAACAGAATTCTGGACGATCTCGGTGCAGCTGTCAATATTTTACCCTACAGAATCTAGGAGAGGCACCACTTCAATCTGCATCTCGAGAAGGTCGGGGATATGCGTATCGCCGTCTTCAATCAAAAATGTGAAGTGTCGATGGGGGTGGCGGAGTTCACACTTACCCTGGCGGATTTCACTACGACGGTGCAATTCCATTTCATCGACTCCTGCACCTCGTACAAAGCATTGCTCGGTCACCCATGGCTACATGAAAATATGGTGGTGCCCTCCACGCTCCACCAATGTATCAAGTACAGTCTCCAGGGGAAGGAGGAGAGAATATTTGCTGACCTCCACCCGTTTGAGGTATTTGAATGTCACTTGGCGGATGCCAACATATATGCGGGGCCTTCTCAGAAGACCTCTAAAGCTAAGACCCCTGCGGGGGTATCAAGAGGCACATCCGGCGATAATTGGTATCCACCACCGCCGTGCGGATTTGTCAAGCCTAAGGTGGTCTCCCATATCACAGCATCCGGGGACGTGGGCATAATAGCACCCCCGGCATTATACCCCGAAGCTAATGAAGTGCAGGTCAGTCGGTAGCACGACCACATTGGAGTCCCGGGCAGCCTCACCAAGCCAATTCCCGGCCTCGATGACCCCACTGTCGAGCCTTTTAAAACTTGGGAGGTGACATAGATAGATGGACCCAACAACTTGTTCTACACGGTTGAAGAGCACCCTACTCGGGAAGATACAGACTGCTGCCTCCCAGAAGATATAAGCAATCCGTCAGTCCCCGTCAAGGGTCTGGCATTCACAACCAGCCGGATGACCAGGATGTTCCGAAAGCAACACATCCCCTCCGATCAATCTCATAAAAATAAGGAAGCTTTCCAGAAAATGTGGTATCCCACAAGTCTGGATAAGGAACTAAGGTGCGTCTCTCAGCACCCGGGGTTGGGCTTCACCCTGGAAGAATACTACTACAGTGGGTGATACGAGGTGGACACCATCACCGCCTTCTACCCTGCTAAAGATAGCCCACTGGGAGCCACTTTTGATGAATATCCAGTGGAAGCTGAATATGCTAACCTGGCCTAGCCCGGAAATCAAGAAGCGGAGACCCTGATTCCTTGCCGATGCTGGGAACAAGTCTGTCCCGAAGAGACATCCCTTCAAGCCAAATTTGATACGGCTAGCAACAGCGAGGTCGAAGATGTTGAAGAGACAGGGATCTCTCCCTCCAGTAGAGTCCTACTGATAATGACCTCAGCACCTCTCCTGCCAATCGGGGAAGCCTCAGCCGACTCCGATCAAGTGGTGTATGCTGCCAACAATGGGAATGCCACTCCTATTGAAGATACGACTACCCAAGAAGGCGAGACCTCCTCACCCTCTGCTACAAGACTGGGTTGCTGTTCCAACCCAACAACAAGCGGTCACCAGTCTGTCACGACTGCAACCCCAACTACAAGAGCTGAAGCTGCTCTCACGCGCTTGGAAAATGTAATGGCGGTGGATGTACCGAGAGAACAAAATGCTCGGCCGCTATTGAATGAAGCAGAGGACTCTCCGGAGGCTCTGATGACGTCAAATGAAGAAATCGAGGTCCTCGACCCCGAAGACGTCATTCCAGATTTTGTCAACCTCCAACCAGCACCTCCGGATATAGAAGACGGAGGCCAAGCTACGGTCGATGAGCTGATAGAAGTCAATCTGGGAGATGAGATAGACCCTAGGCCTACCTTTCTCAGTGTCGAATTATCACCGAAATAACAGGAGCTGTACATCCAGCTGCTGCAAGAATACCGGGATTGCTTTGCCAGGACTTACAAAGAAATGCCAGGTCTGAGCCCTGCAGTCTCGTAACATGAGCTGGCAATCAGTCCTGAAGCCGAGCTGGTGAAGCAACCACCGCAGCGTATGAGGCCATAGCTCATCACTCAAATCTGTATAGAAGTCGACAAGCTCATTGACGTGGGATTCGTCGAAGAAAATCAGTACACTACATGGCTAGCGAATATCATCCCCGTGAAGAAGAAGAATGGACAGATCCGGATATGTGTTGACTTTCGAGATCTAAATAAAGCCTGCCCCAAGGATGACTTTCCGGTGCCAATAACGGAAGTCATGATTGATGCTACGACTGGCCATGAGGCCCTGTCATTCATGGACGGGTCGTCCGGCTACAACCAGATCTGGATCGCGGAGCATGACCGTGTCCACATTGCCTTCCGAACCCCTAAAGGCATCTATCACTACAGGAGGATGCCGTTCGGACTAAAGAATGCTGGCGTAACTTATCAGCGTGCAATGACCAGAATATTTGATGAATTGCTCTACCACAAGGTCAAGTGCTACATAGATGATTTGGTGGTTAAGACCAGAAGAAAAGAAGAGCATCTGCAGGACCTCCGGATCATTTTTCAGAGGCTGAGGCAGCATGAATTGAAGATGAACCCTATGAAATGCGCGTTCGGAGTATCGAGCGGAAAATTCTTTGGTTTCATTGTCAGATATCAGGGAATCGAGATAGACCCCGCAAAGATCAAAGCAATTCAGGAGCTACCTACACCAAGGAACCTCTCCGAGCTGAGATCACTGCAGGGCCGCCTGGCTTATATCTGGTGGTTCATTTCCAATTTGTCAGGGCGATGCCAGCCTTTTCACAAATTGATGATGAAGGATGTTCCCTTTTACTGGGATGAAGATTGCCAGACAGCCTTTGACAAGCTGAAAGACTATCTGAAGACTCCTCCAGTGCTGGGCGCACCGGTGAAAGGACGGTCGCTGATATTATATATAGCAGCCACACACAACTCTCTGGGGGCAATGTTGGCCCAGAATAATCAAGAAGGGAAAGAACAAGCCCTCTACTACCTCAGTCGGAGACTGGTCAGGACTGAGGAGAAATATACTTATATTGAGAAGACCTGTCTGGCACTGGTTTTCGTAGTCAAGAAGCTTCAACACTATATGTTGTCGCATGAAATCAGCCTGGTATCCAAGGAGGACCCGCTGAAATATATTATGTCCCAGCCAGCACTCAAAGGTCGCATAGGCAAATGGGCGGTCATCCTTATGGAGTTTGATATCTCCTATGTACCGCAAAAGGTTGTCAAAGGCCAAGCTATTGCAGACTTCTTCGCCGAGCACCCGGTGCCATAAGACTATCCGCAGGAACCGGAGCTTCCTGAAGATAAAACCCTAGAAGTCGCTCAAGTGCAGCCCTCTTTATGGCAGCTATATTTCGATGGCACCTCCAGAATTGACACCTCAGCCACTGGGTCAGCCAGAGTCAGAGCAGGGGCATACATAGTCCTGAAGTCTCCAGAAGAAGAAGTTGTGCACACATCTTGCTCGATAAACAAGCCGTGCATGAATAACGAAGCAGAGTATGAAGCCCTAATAATTGGGTTGCAGATTGCACAATCCATGGGGATTCAGATGCTGGAAGCATTCGGAGACTCCATGCTAGTTATAAAATAGCTGGAAGGAGAGTTCGATGTACGGAAGTAAGAGCTCCTCCCCTACCATCAGCTGGCAACCCGCCTGATGTCAAGATTCTACTTCATCAGCATCAAGCATGTCAACCGAGGCCAGAACGCTCAGGCGGACGCCCTCTCTAAATTAGCTAGTTCTTTGGCAATCCCGCCAGACACAAGCCTGAACATAACAGTGATCAACTGCCTGCAGGTCCCCAGTATGACAGAGGTCTTGGCTGACGAACAAGAGGATGAGGTTGTGGCCGTCGAAGAGGTTCACCAGCCCGATTGGTGAGAACATCTCCTACAATGGTTTCATCACCAGTAGCTCCCAAGAGAGAGAGAACAGAGAATGAAACTCCTGAGGCTCAAAGACTCTTACGAAATGAGGAACGGAACCCTGTTCCGAATAATGGCAGATGCACGAAGAAGGGTCCTACTTCGTTGCTTGTCTTTAGCAGAAGCCGAGCAGGTGATGCAAGAAGTCTATGCGGGTTCAGCTGGAGCGCACCAGGCCCGACCGAAGATGAAAATTGAGATAAATAAATTGGGTTACTATTGGCCCACTATATTTGATGACTGCTGCAAGTTTGCCAAGGTTTGTCAGAAATGTCAAGAGCACGCTAATGTGTCAAGAAGACCTCCAATGCCACTACATCCTACCTTACCAAGCTGGCCATTTGCTCAGTGGGGCACTGATGCGGGACAGACACGCGATGGGGACTCTAGGTCACGATCGTCCCTAAGCGAGGGAAGACGTGGGACCGTGCGCGGTTGAGAAACCGGCAGTGAGTCTCGGGTATCGACTTTTCCGCGTTAACTCGGATTGAGTCACGGGACGGGTCGCACTCACTCTCTCGCAGCAGTGATAAAAAATGATATAACGGGCTAATAACCTATCACATGCAGCGGCATTCAAAAATATACGGGTAAAGCAAATGCCTACGAGGAGGGTAGCAAGTTTACCTCCATGCTCCGGACGTGGGGAAGATGTTCCCGGCCAAGTACGGTAACTCCCGGTAACAACGGTAAAAGTTAATTACAACAGTGAATTTTATTGCCCACTCCACGCAGGGAGGTAATGGGCTACAAGTGGGGCCCGGGAGGACCGACCATGGGTTGAAGGGCAGCAATCTGGAGGTGCGTACGGCACGAACTCGGCCTGCTGGTCCGACTCGGCACTATTCCCACTCGGTTCTGCGCCAACTCGGTTGCTGACTCACTGGACAGCAAGCAACGGTTTCCAAAGGAACGCCGCCTTCCTGAGATCTTCCGGAGGCGCCGCTTGGCTGGGACGATGGCAGGGCGTCCCTGAATGACTCCCTGAAGGGGCGGCTCCTGAAGTTGATTTTTGATATTTATTTTTGAATATCTTCTGGACTGCAATTTCAGACCTGCACAGGGAACAGATCTACAGGCCTCGGTGACACGAATTACGACGCTCAGATCCGGAGACCGATCGAGGCGTGGCTGGTACCGTTGGAAAGAGCACTCATAGATCTACAACATATAATTGTGACAGCTCCATCCACCGAACGGATTGAAAATAAATATGACTGTAACACTATTTTTGTTTCTGACTCGGACTGATAGAGACATAGGGCAGCAAGGGATCTGCCTGAAACTGACCTTTGACCGAGGGTCAAATGAATTTTCTAGACTCCATGAAAATTATGGTGAAAGGGATATATGTGTGGAACACTGAGTAATTTTTTGAGATTTTCTGAAAATTTGTAAGGGGGTGGGGAAAATGAGACAAGGTGACTCTGTCCTGTTGATCTGCAAAAGGGCAGATTATTGAGAGGACAAACAAAAATATGGGAAAAATACCTAATGACTTCCAAATGACATGAAATTTGAACTGGAGGTTAAGGGAGATGGAAAGAATAAACCCTCAAAATTAGGGCTCGATCAGACAACAAAAACCTGAGATAAAAATCCGGAGATGAGCTCTTGTCCTGATGTAGATAGAATCTGGCGATGGTGGCGGTGGCGCGACGGCGGTGCGATGGTGGCGGCGGCGGCAGTAGAAATAGAATTCAGAGGGGCTAAGGAGAAGATAGAAGGGCATCTCACCCAAGATTTAGCAGAAATCCATCTGCAAGTGGGGGAGGGAGAGAGGAGGAGGGCACACCCTTCTTTGGTTCCAACCAAATTTCACAATTTTTTTCTCTTCATTAATTATTACAAAACACTATACATGGGCTTATATAGAAGGGGAGGAAGAGGGAGGGGGTTGGGATTTCGTGGGAGAGAGGGGAGGGGTAGCATTTTGTTCCCCATGTGGTCAATTGGCCTAAAAAATAAAATACAAAATGTCATTTTAATGGGGGGGGGGTACCCCCTTGACTTAATGGGTTGGAATCTTGGACATTTTGGTCCATTTGTCCCCTTGAATGGTCCAACCATCTAGAAGCCACCTAGGATAGTTGACCAGCCCACATGGACCCCTATGTCTTAGGTGGACCAATGGGAAAGGAGTGGGGACCCCTTTGCGGGACCTACTGACATTTTACAAATAAACCCAAAGATCCTTAGGGAATGACACATTGGCTTATAAAGCCTTACAATTGTAAACATACTTTCCCAAGGATATAAAAGAAAACTAAAAAGACACAATTACAAATGAAAAATGTCAGTGCTCTTGCTTTGATGTCCCCATCAATTCTCTTCGGGTGGGAAGAACTTGACTCTGTCGAGTAGTGCGGCTGCGCGAGTAGCTCTGGCGGATGCGTCACCGAACCTGGAAGCGCAGAGTACGCTCCACTCCAAGTAATCGACACCTGCTCATCCCGTATAGATTCGATATGCACACGCTGCTGGGGAATGAGGCTAGAGGTGGACACTCTGGGGTGGGGTCACTCTCAAAGGAAGGGAGGCGGCTCAAAGGCTCACTAGGAATCACCGCTTGTCCCTTATGTGACTAGATCCGATATGTGACGTAGAACCGATCTCAAAGTCCGATAAGTCTCATACTCGAAAGGGACTAACAACGCGAGCGTACAAACCAACTCGACTCAATGTATGCACAGACACACAATGCACTCGACAAACAAACTGGACGAAACAAAGACTCACAAAGACAAAGACCCTAAACAAACCTAATGTTAGTCCGACCCGTACATGTGTGACGGTGGACCAGGACACCCGAATGTGTGCCATGCATGCATTTGAAGTAACCGGAGGTTAACGTCGTGGTGGACTCCTAGACATCCTACGATGCACCAATCATGGGCATTGGACTTGGGGGTGGGAAGTCCAGGAGGGTCGGGTGGTTTAGGTGGACCGGGGAAACCAAAGTTTTCATTACCCCCAAATGATGGTTCGGACCTATTACTATGTGGAGGTTGCTTGGCCCGAGTGGAAAAGGCGTGATAGTGAACTCCGCGGGAGAAGTGGAGTGAAGATGATAGCTTGGGGGGTTCACTAGTGAAGGGGTCAAAAGGGTCAAAGAAGGTATGACCCCATGAGATGGACTCCCATATGACACGGTCCCAATTGTGAAATTCTCGAAGGTGTGGGTGGTCACCTTCATCCGTCATGGTGAATGGGATGGTGGTCATGTGAAAAAAATAAGATTCCTCCCTTGGGCAAGAGGGTATGAAGTCCGGTTCGGCCGGCATAGGGAGGAATAGAAGAATCTCCGTGGTGACACAACCCACGGTGCACACGGAGGTAAAGGACCCAATGGCCGGATGAGTGAAGCTAAGACTAGTGGGTTGGTCGAAGCCTCGGGCCAATGAGTCCGTCAACTTCCATTGCGAATCTAATCCCACAATAAGGTCATCCAAGGTGTCAACATGGTGACTAGACCGGAATGTGGTATGGAATGAGTTGACCGTCACTAATGGTAGGGTGGGGTCCATTGATGGATAAGGAGGCGGGACCAAGCCATCCTTGAGTCAACTAAGAAGCGGCTCGACTATGAAAAACGTACCCGTTAGAAACACGGGTGGCTCGGGATGAAGTGGCTCCAAATGAGATGGTTCCAAATAAAGTTTGGAAGTAGAGGGTGGTGGCATTGGAGCTCTCGTGGGTGGTGAAGGAGCACGCGTCCTTTCCATCCTATCCAACCAATCCGAAAGCATTTTCTTGATTTCATCTAAGGAGCGGGTTGGAGTAGGGGCCTCGGGGTGGACTCGCTCCTCGTCTCTTGGCTCGGGTGTGGACCTAGGCTCAGCTAGAAGCGGGGCTTCCACTTGGTGGGAGGTGACTGGGCGGACTGCTTGATTGGGGTTACTTTGGAGGGCTTGGATGGGGGTGAAGGGGTGGGGTTGGTTGGAGGTGTGGCCCACTTGATTGCGGGTGAGTTGGTGGGGCCAACTAGTGGTATAAACCCCGTGCTTGGAGGTAGGTGGACGGGGAAGGTAGACCCTCCTAAGCGCTCTCTTCATATCCAACCATGACTCGATGGGCCTTAGTCTCCTATTCTCCCGGAAGTATTTGATGTCCCTCCATGTTTCGACGGCTTCGTAAAAGAGTCGCCTTTTGGCAAAGTCGACTTGCATGGGACCGGACATAAGGTAACACTCAAAGTAGTCGTCCATAACGGCTTCCCACTCTAGGTAGTCACTCGGGTTTTCGGAGCCATAGAAGTCCCGGGCTACGGGCCTTTTGGGGTGGTCCGGGTGGTCCTTCCATTTTAGATAGTATCGCCACCATGCAGAAGATGCGGCCCCTGGGTCATCCATGGGACACGGGGACGCTAGTGAATAGACATGCCAACAGTTGGTGACAAGACACTAGACCGACTATGCAAGGTTGGAATGCATGCACACTAAAGACCCTAGACTTAAACCAAGACTCGGTACGTGGCGGAGTTAATCGATCCAAAGATCACTCGCGCAAGTGTGCGGCCTTCCCGATAGGCGTAGCCTAACGTTCGGACAACATCTTTTGATATACCGACTAATGGTATGCAAATGCGACACTTAGACCGACTTAAACTTAGACTCGACTTAAACGACTCTTTTTTTTGTTTTATTTTAAACACTCTAGACTCAACTTTGTCTCTAATACCAAATTGATGTGGGACGGACACGCGACTGGGACTCTAGGTCGCGATCGTCCCTAAGCGAGGGAAGACGTGGGACCGTGCGCGGTTGAGAAACCGGCAGTGAGTCTCGGGTATCGACTTTTCCGCGTTAACTCGGATTGAGTCACGGGACGGGTCGCACTCACTCTCTCACAGCGGTGATAAAAAATGATATAACGGGCTAATAACCTATCACATGCAGCGGCATTCAAAAATATACGGGTAAAGCAAATGCCTACGAGGAGGGTAGCGAGTTTACCTCCAGGCTCCGGGCGTGGGGAAGACATTTCCGACCAAGTACGGTAACTCCTGGTAACAACGGTAAAAGTTAATTACAACAGTGAATTTTATTGCCCACTCCACGCAGGAAGGTAAAGGGCTACAAGTTGGGCTCGAGAGGACCGACCCTGGGTTGACGGGCAACAATTTGGAGGTGCGTACGGCATGAACTCGGCCTGCTAGTCAGACTCGGCACTATTCCCACTCGGTGCTGCGCCAACTCGGTTGCTGACTCACTGGACAGCACGCAACGGTTTCGAAAGGAACGTCGCCTTCCTGAGATCTTTCGGAGGCACCGCTTGGCTGGGACGATGGCAGGGCGTCCCTGAATGACTCCCTGAAGGGGCGGCTCCTGAAGTTGATTTTTGATATTTATTTCTGAATATCTTCTGGACTGCAATTTCAAACCTGCACAGGGAACAAGTCTACAGGCCTCGGCGACATGAATTACGACGCTCAGATCCGGAGGCCGATCGAGGCGTGGCTAGTACCGTTCGAAAGAGCACTCATAGATCTACAACATATAATTGTAACAGCTCCATCCACCGAACGGATTGAACATAGATATGACTGTAACACTGTTTTTGTTTCTGACTCGGCCTGACAGACACACAGGGCAACAAGGGATCTGCCTGAAACTGACCTTTGACCGAGGGTCAAATGAATTTTCTAGACTCCACAAAAATTATGGTGGAAGGGGATATATGTGTGGAACACTGAATAATGTTTTGGGATTTTCTAAAATTTTGTAAGGGGTGGGAAAAATGCGACAAGGTGACTCTATCCTGTTGATCTGCAAAAGGGCAGATTACTGAGAGGACAAACAAAAATATGGGAAAAATACCTAATGACTTCCAAATGACACGAAATTTGAACTGGAGGTTAAGGGAGATGGACAGAACAAACTCTCAAAATTAGGGCTCGATCAGACAACAAGAATCAGAGATAAAAATCTGGAGATGAGCTTCTGTCCTGATGTAGATAGAATCCGACGATGGTGGCGGCGGCGCGACGACGGTGCGATGGCGGCGGCGGCGACAGCGACGGTAGAAATAGAATTCAGAGGGGCTAAGGAGAAGATAGAAGGGTATCACACCCAAGATTTAGTAGAAATCCATCTGCAAGAGGGGGAGGGAGAGAGGAGGTGGGCACACCCTTCTTTGGTTCCAACCAAATTTCACAATTTTTTTCTCTTCATTAATTTATACAAAACACTATACATGGGCTTATATAGAAGGGGAGGAAGTGGGAGGGGGCTGGGATTTCATGGGAGAGAGGGGAGGGGTAGCATTTTATTCCCCCATGTGGTCAATTGGCCTAAAAAATAAAATACAAAATGTCATTTTAATGGGGGGGCACCCCCTTGACTTAAGGGGTTGGAATCTTGGACATTTTGGTCCATTTGTCCCCTTGAATGGTCCAACCATCTAGAAGCCACCTAGGATAGTTGACCAGCCCCACATCGACCCCTATGGCTTAGGTGGACCAATGGGAAAGGAGTGGGGGCCCCTTTGCGGGACCTACTGACATTTTGCAAATAAACCCAAAGATCCTTAGGGAATGACACATTGGCTTATAAAGCTTTACAATTGTAAACATACTTTTCCCAAGATATAACAGCAAACTAAAAGGACACAATTGTAAATGAAAAATGTCAGTGCTCTTGCTTTGATGTCCCCATCAGGCACGAACGTGGTAGGGCCACTACCAGCATCTTCATCAGGGTGCAGATACATCTTAGCAGCCACGGATTACTTCTCCAGATGGGCAGAAGCAGTTGCGCTAAGAGATGTGACGGGAGAACTGGTTGCAAGATTCTTCGGTAAAACATAATATTCCAGTTCAGGATTCCTAGCGGGATCATCTCTGACGACGGCACCCATTTCAAAAACCAGAAGGTTTATCGACTAGCTGACAAATACAAGATTGACTGGAGGACATCGTCCCCCTACAACCCTCAAGCCAATGGACTTGCAGAAGCCTTCAACAAAATACTATGCACGTTGCTGGCAAAGACTGTCAAGTCTAATAAAAAAGATTGGGAAGAAAAGATGTACGAGGCACTCTGGGCCTATCGTACCATCTATAAAACCCCAACTGGCTGTTCGCCATTCTCCCTCATGTACGGGTCAGAGGCTGTGGTGCCGATTGAATTAGAAGTCCCCTCGCTGCGAGTCGCCATCCAGCATGGACTAGTCAGCGGTGAACAAACTAATGCAGAAAGAAGATTGGAAGAGCTCACTGAGCTCGAAGGAAAGCGCCTCCGTGCGCAACAAAATATTCAACTCTACCAAGCTCGCATGGCCCGTGCTTTCGATAAGCTGGTCAACGGTCAAGAATTCAAGAAAGAAGACCTGGTAATGGTCAAAAGAAGAGAAGTAATGGCCTCCAACCCCAAAGGGAAGTTGGTCGAAAACTGGGTCGGACCATATGTCGTCCACCGAGTATATGAAGGGGGTGCCTACATCCTGGTAGACCACAAAGGAGTCATCTAGTTCTCTCCCCTCAATGGAAAGCATATAAAGCTGTATCACACGGCGCAACCGACATTCCCTGAGTGATCGGAATACTTACCTTGGTCTGGTGGCATCCCGCCCTGGCCAAGTTACCCTACCTTGGTCCAGTGGCACTCTGCCCTGGCCGAGCTACCTTCACCTTGGTCTAGTGGCACTCCGCCCTGATCGAGCTACCCTCACCTTGGTCTAGTGGCACTCCGCCCTGGCCGAGCTACCCTTACCCTGGTCTAGTGGCGCTCTGCCCTAACAGAATTGACATCTCTGCCATTACGGGCCTTACGCCCGAATTGGCTCAAATCTATCCTTTGCGTTAGCATTACCTTCCTTGCTGACGAAAAAACCCCTTTTTCGGCGCAAGACTTTGTGTCCTAGCCGACCCTTATACAACATCTGCCATTATGGGCCTTACGCCCGAATCGGCTCAAATCTATCCTTTGCGTTAGCATTATCTTCCTTGCTGATGAATAAACCCCTTTCTCGGTGCAAGACTTCGTGTCCTAGCCGACCCTTATACAACAGCTGTCATTACGGGCCTTATGCCCGAATCGGCTCAAATCTATCCTTTGCGTTGGCATTGCCTTCTTGCTGACGAATAAACCCCTTTCCCGGCGCAAGACTTCACATCTTAGCCAACCTTTATACATCTTTGCCGTTACGGGCCTTACGCCTGAATCGGCTCAAATCTATCCTTTGCGTTAGCATTGCCCTCTTGCTGACGAATAAACCCTTTTCCCCGGCGCAAGACTTCGTGTCCTAGCCGACTCTCTCGACATCCTTCTGCTACATGAGTTCAAAAAAAAGAAAGAAAAGAACAAAAATGGGGTTAAAAATAGAGATACCCCGCCAGACTTGTTCCTGTATTCGGAACAAGGGCAAAAATGGCTATAACCCGACTGCGACGAAAACCCGAAAGGGTGTTGCAGGCAAAATCGGGTACCCCGCCACGTGAAAACCCGAAAGGGTGCGTGGGCAAAAGCAAGAGGGGGCTGGCTTCGGCGAAAACCCGAAAGGGCACTCATGTCAGTAAAGTGGTAATCTAAAAAGTTCCTCTTTATTCTCCTCCTAATGAAACTCCCAAGGGACAACCATCAAAAGTCCCACCGAAATTCCCTACGAAACCCGTGTTCGACCCTCGTCATCATCGACGAGACCGGTCGACCTCTACCTTTAACTCGGACCTTTCGTCCCCGTTAATGAACATACCCTTGCTTCGACATGTAGCCCATGTCAATGAACAAACTCGTGTTCGACCCTCGTCATCATCGGCGAGACCGGTCGACCTCTATCCTTTAACTCGGACCTTTCATCCCCGTTAATGAACATACCCTTGCTTCGACATGTAGCCCATGTCGATGAATAAACCCGTGTTCGACCCTCGTCATCATCGGCGAGACCGGTCGACCTCTATCCTTTAACTCGGACCTTTCGTCCCCATTAATGAACATACCCTTGCTTCGACATGTAGCCCATGTCGATGAACAAACCCATGTTCGACCCTCGTCATCATCGGTGAGACCGGTCGACGTCTATCATTTAACTCGGACCTTTCATCCCCGTCAATGAACATACCCTTGCTTCAACATGTAGCCCATGTCGACGAACGAACCCATGTTCGACCCTCGTCATCATCGGCGAGATCGGTCAAACTCTACCTTTAACTCGGACCTTTCGTCCTTGTTAATGAACATACCCCTTGCTTCGACATGTAACCCATGTCGGTGAACAAACCCGTGCTCGACCCTCGTCATCATTGGCGAGACCGGTTGACCCCTATCCCTTAACTTGGACCTTTCATCCTTGTTAAGAACTATATGGCCTTTGCTTTGGCATTTAACCAATGTCGACGAACTAAACCAGGGCCCGACTCTTATCATCATCGACAAGGCCAGCCGGCATCCTAAGCAGACAAGTTCTCCCATGTTCCGGATTCTCCGTGGAATAAAAAAAAAGAAAGAAAGAAAAATGGGGTTAAAAATAGAGATACCCCGCCGACCTTGTTTCTAAACTAGGACAAGGGCAAAAATGGCTGTAACTCGGCTGCGGCGAAAACCCGAAAGGGCGTTGCAGGCAAAATCGGGTACCCCGCCACGTGAAAACCCGAAAGGGCGCGTGGGCAAAAGTAAGAGGGGGTTGACTTCGATGAAAACCCGAAAGGGCGCTTGAGTCAGTAATGTAAAAAAATAATAATAAAAGGATAAAAAAATGAAATAAAATAATGATGTAGTAACGAGGTTACCCTCGTTCATCATTCCACTTCCATCTACCCTTTTCGACCCTTGTCACCATCGGCAAGATCGGTCGCTACCCCTTTCGGTCCTTGTCACCATCGGCAAGACCGGCTACCTTTTCGACCCTTGTCATCATCGGCAAGATCGGTCACTACCCCTTTTGGTCCTTGTCACCATCGGCAAGATCGACTACCTTTTCGACCCTTGTCACCATCGGCAAGATCGGTCGCTACCCCTTTCGGTCCTTGTCACCATCGGCAAGATCGGCTACCTTTTTGACCCTTGTCACCATTGGCAAGATCGGTCGCTACCCCTTTCGGTCCTTGTCACCATCGGCAAGACCTGCTACCTTTTCGACCCTTGTCACCATCGGCAAGATCGGTCGCTACCCCTTTCGGTCCTTGTGTCCATCGGCAAGATCGGCTATGTGATGTCCCGAGTCTTTCGGATCCTTCTTTTTGGTGGTTTCTCAGAGCGTCTGGCTCCGTTGTGTCCGAAATTTCATTTCGGACATCTTTCGTGTTCGGATCAGTGCGATCCGGAGTTGTTTCGGAGGCCCGGAGTGTGTCCGCGGCTTTTCCGCTTTTATTTTCCGATTTTCGGTGTGTGTTTCGGCAATTCCTTCAGAACCTCGTGGTGGGTGAACCGGGTCGTTCACCTAGGCGAGAGTGGTACCGTTGCGATCGGTACGTCCCGAGGATCGAGAATATGTATTTTTCTATTTTTTGATATTTTTGGCATTTTCCAGATTTTCTATTTATAGCCCTTTTCTTTTTCCCTTTTTTTTCTTTTCTTCTTCTTCTTTCTTCCTCCCGTGAGCGCAACGGTCACTTCCTCCCCCCTCTTGCCCGTTGGACTTCGCGGCGCCCCTTCCTCCTCCGGCGACGGGTGGCGGACGACGGCGACGGCGCGGTGACGACGGCAGCGGCAAGAGGATCGCGGCGGTGCCCTCTTCGTGGCGCGTGGGTGGAGTTCGTGTTCGAGCTAGATTTGGAGGTCGGCGACTTCCTGGCGGATTTAAAGCTTCTTTGAGGTAGGGGGACGGATCCTTGCCCTCTTTACAGCATTCCCCGTGGTTTCTAGGCCGTGGAGAGGCCGAGAGGGGCTAGATTCATGCCGGGAGGGTTATTTTCATGCTTGGGGTTTGAGCGTCGGATCCATTGATTTTTTGGGTTTTTGATCGATTTGGGGGCTCTAGATGCATGCTAGGAAGTCGGGGGGTGATTCCCCGTTGTTTTCCCTTCACCAGGGGGGGTGAATGGGCGTGGTTTTACGATTTCCGGACGTATTTCGCGAACCGGGCTCGGCCCGTTGTCGGGCTATAGTCCAGTGGCGCGTTCGTAGTGAATGTGCCGTGTCGTCCGGGCGCGTTCATCGGAAGGGATGACGGTCTGACGGTTCGAAACGTGCCAGGGTTGGGTGGCGTGATCTGATGATCATGCTAGCCCAGACTAGCGCGTTCAGGTGTGAACACGTTAGCCGTGGATAGCGCGATCTGGCAGATCATGCTACCCATTGCTAGCGCGTTCTCCGGAGTCACGCTAGGGGAGCCTAGCGCGACCTTCCCCCTCCCCCGAACCGTGTTCCTTTGGGTAGCTCAGCCTCCGGTTGGGTGAGTTTTGGATCCAGTTGTGGCATGTGGCCCGAGGGTTGCCGTGGGCACCCAGTGAAAGCCACAGGGGCGCCCGGGGGTCCCCGGAGAATCAGTTACCTTGGTAGGGGTGCCACGTGACTTGAGGGACGGTCGGACCTCGTGCGTGTCCCCGGCATCCGTACCTACCGTTTGGTTACCGAGAGTCTGTGTTAGTGTGTTAGTCGGTGGTTTCCGTGAGTCGAGTCTCACCTCCGGTGACACGTCCACTAGTCGTAGCCTTCTTACGGCACGCGGTGCTGACCCACCCGGGAGTGGTGGAACGACTGACCTGAGAGAGACGGTGAGTAGGTTGGTTACCGTAGGGCCCCCGCGTACAGCCGAGTCGGGCTTAGGGGGAATTACCAGCTAGAGGACAGGCCTAGGGCGTATGGTCTGAGTGTGCACACGGAGCTGAGGGTTTCGGACCCACGCTGACGAGCGCGACCTCAGCTAGTCCTTGTTTTGTGGTACTGGTTACTGTGTGTGTCTGAGTCTCGCGCCCGGGGCGTTGTAGCTAGACACTTGTGACGCGGTGTAAGACGTCAGGGGACGCATCCGGTCGTTCTTCTAGTGGGTGGTGCTCCTGTTTGCTGGTAGGTATAGACTCGAGTTTTATCAGACCGAGGTTTAGTGGTACGGTACTGTAGAGCAGGCGGCTTTTTCCGTTTAGCTGCTTCAGCGTGTAGTTCTACCGTACTTCTGCTAGGTAGTGTTGCCTTCCGTGGTTGCTCGCGCCTTTTAACCATTTTTCTCGTTGTGCGGTGGGGTCCGGGGGATCCCTGCTGGGCCAATGAAATGAGGCTCACCCCTACTTTTTAGGTGAGGCGGGGTCATCGGGAGGTGCGGCCGAGTTCCAGCGTGGTTCTTCTAGCCAGGGTTAGTCGCCAGTCTGCCGGAGCCTGGGGATGCCCCGTGTAGTTGTACACCGGCGGATGCCCCGTGTTGTTGTACTTTTCTTTCTGTTGACTGTACTTTATTTAGACATGGGACTCTGTGGACCTTGTAGCAGTCTATTTGTTTATATTATGCTGTGCATTTTATTTTAGATTATTGTGTTGTCTCTGTAGTTGCTTCAGCTTCTCTTGTACTCCCACACCATCCCTTTTTACCCTTCCGAGTCTTCGGGCTCGTGGGTTGGCGAGCCGAGATTCGAGACGCGCCGGTTCCTTTCTGGTACTCGGATCCCGGGTCGTCACAGGCTACCTTTTCGACCCTTGTCACCATCGGCAAGATCGATCGCTGCCCCTTTCGGTCCTTGTCACCATCGGTGAGACCTGCCAACTTTTCGACCCTTGTCACCATCGGCAAGATCGGTCACTACCCTTTCGGCCCTTGTCACCATCGGCAAGACCGGCCACCCTTTCGACCCTTGTCACCATCGGCAAGATCGTTCGCTACCCTTCGACCCTTGTCACCATCGGCAAGATCGGTCGCTACCCTTTTCGGCCCTTGTCACCATCGGCAAGACCGGTCGCTACCTTTTGACCCTCGCCACCATCGGCGAGCCCAGTCAACTATCCCTTAACTTGGGCCTTCCATCCTCGTTAATAGACAAACTACCATTGCTTCGACGTTTAAACCATGTCGATGAATAAACCGCAGTCTCAGCTTTCGTCACCATCGGCAAACTTAGTGGGGCGCATCTGCCTACTCTACCCATGTCCCACCCCGGTCAAAGCTCGATTCCAAGAATAGTTAACCCACGGTGGAGCGAACACCTCACCCCTTCGCTGAAGGCGTGAGCGCTCTCCTGTGCCAGTAACTTACATCCCTGGACTAAGCTAATCGACTGGAAGGAGAAAGAAAAGAAATGAGAGAAAGAAGTCACGATTGAAGCAACGAATAAAGACATTTCATTGACATGAGGTGTCAAAATACATCTGTACTCGGGGCATTCCCCTAGATACATGAGCTCTGAAGACAAAAAGGAGTGAAACTAAAAAAAAAGAAGAGAGAAGCAAGGGAAAGCTACTGTTGAGGACGTCGAAAAATGTCTTCCAATTCCAAGAGGCCCAGGGAAGGATACTGAGTCAGCTCTTGCAATCGAGACTCGGTAGCTGCCAGCTGCGATAATTTTTCATCCAGAGAGGTGAGTTGTCCTTCAGCTAGGTCAGCTTCTTCTACGGCCTGAACCTTCAGGCGCTCAGTCTCCTGTAATTCGGCTTCAGCCCTGGCAAGTTCTACACGTAGTTTCATTATACGCGCTGTGAGAAAGGACCGGCGGTCTGATGTAGCGCTAGCAACATCTCTTAATTGCCCCACGGTCCCTCTCAGCGAGGCAGCAACAAATCGGCAATCAGCCTTCTCCAATTTTACAGCTGCCAGCTGATCAGATACCTCCCGGCTAAGGTACTCCCGCCTGTTGGCATGTTTCAGCAACATAGTAACCCGCGGGGTCAAATCATCCATTGGGCATCCGAATACCAATAACGAGCGAGAGAGGTGTTCTATCAGACTCCTCAGCTGTGCATAAGTCAAGCCCGGGGAAGCCGACATGGCTCGCTGAAGGTTATCTAGAGATTGCCATACCATGTCACTAGAAAATTGTAAACCCAGTGGAGAAGTTTCGGGAAGCTGAAAATCCACTTTGCTGTCCGCCTCGGCCCAGATATCGTCGTTCGCCCCGGAGGACGTCGATGGCAAGGTTTGCAAGGCACCAGCGCTGGACTCGGCAACGGTAGCTGATATAGTTAGAAGAGTCTCTACTACAGCAACCTCCTTGCCTGCCCCCTGAGGTGAACCCGTGATGGCCATCTTGATAGCCGAGGATACTTGCTCCTCGTGTACGGTCCCACCAGATTCTGTGGAAGAGGATTCCTCGATGACGACCAAGGCCTTAGAAGCATTGGCCTCTTCTTCAACGATTTCTCCAGCTTCTATCTCCGGGAGGCTACTCTGCTCCAGCAGCAATTCTTTGCCGGCGACTGGGGCTTGAGGTTCCGCAACTTTCGGCCGGGCCACCAGTTTCTACAATTACGCCAGGCTTCTCTGAGGCCGCTGCTGCGGCATAAGTATGTGGAAGCCATAAGGCGATGGGCCGCATAACTGGTGGAAAGGTTGGTTGGATCATACCTAAGTCGGGGAGAGGTATGCGAACCGTCACAGTTGGCGGCACCACCTCCGCCTGCATCACATGTATGTATGTCAGCTAGCAGGCTTGGAAATAAAAAAGGGGGCTGCGGGCGGGTGTCGAAACACTTCCTACCTCGACCGACACTATATTTAGGCCTCCAAGAGTGGCCTCTGAAGGTTCCGGCCCTCCTCCTGCAATCGGGTATGATGGCCCGTGCTCGATTCCTAGTAGCCTAGGAGGACTGAATGTTAAAAAGTCACTTTCATAAGCTGAAGAAGCCCCAGCATCTTCGGTTTCTGTGTCAGCCGGTGGAAGCTCGTCGTCACTGGAGCCACCACCGTAATCAACCCGCTCAGGGGAGGAAGACTCTTCTGCCTACTCCCGAATCTCCAGCATCCGAACAGGTACCGTGCTACCAAGAGTTGCCCCATTAGCCGGAACCTCCCCAACGGTTTCTATCCCAGGGGCATCACCTGGCTGAATATCTTGGGATTCTCCCCTGGAAGTCACCTGCTCTCCAGCAGCGACTTCTCCCACGGTCTCAACTCCGGGGAGCATTGTCGGTCGAATGTCGACTGGAAGCAAAACAATAA
Organism: Amorphophallus konjac; assembly: GCA_022559845.1. Lineage (NCBI taxonomy): Eukaryota > Viridiplantae > Streptophyta > Magnoliopsida > Alismatales > Araceae > Amorphophallus > Amorphophallus konjac. Next base: position 42,729,929 of record CM040117.1, on the reverse strand, counting down.
ACAGTCAAGACCTGACTAAAGGCACGGTGGGCCACCGAGCTCTACTGGCAAGCTGCAACTTACCGTCCATCTCCTGATGGGGTGTTGGTGAAGGTAGATCCCTTTCAACAAAAGCTGGAGGGGCTTCCTCCTCTCTCTCTCTGGCCGCGGCACCCGTCATCGCCTCCAGCCCGACAACAGCAGAAACAGTGCCAGCAGCTGCAAAAAGATGATCAGCCAAAGCGGCAGCAATAAGCGAACAAGCCATACAGGAACAAGAAGTTACCTTCGTCTTCGGGCCCTTGTGTCCGAGCGGCCTCAAACTCAGCAAACGATGGGATCCGGGAAGGAGCGACAACTGGTCCCTCTTCAGGAGCCCTCTTTCGATGCGCTCGTGCCGCACGGGTGTCCGCCTGCTTGGCCTTTTTAGCCTTGCTAATGGCCTCCCTGACCTGGGACCGGGTGTGCTTTCGCGAGTCGCCAGGAGGTAGTGGCGTCGTGGTCGAAGCCGACGCCGGGATGTCAAAATATGAAGGCTTCTGCGCCTTGGAAATCAGCTCCCTGTAATGCCGAGTCACCTCCACGGAGAGATGAGCTACAAAGGAGCATAGGTGAGAAAGATGCATGCTGAGTATGAAAGAAACAGCTTGAAGCTGAAACGAAAGGCAAGCATACCTGGAGGCCCTGTGTATCGGGGAGTGAGCGGCCAATAGAATAGTGCAGGCACCTTGTCTCGGGAAGCCGTGTCACACCCCGAGCCTTCATTACAGCGGAAGACTAACTCGGGGAGCGCGGACAGCCGGCATGGTAAGCCTCTTGCAAGCAAGAATGATCAGAGCGCAAGACAATCACACACATAAATGCAATTGCATAATATTTACTCAAACTCTAACTTTATTTCATAATAATCAAGTATTCAAGTACAACCACTAATTCACTTATTCCAATCTATCAGACTCAAGAAATAGAAAAATTACATAGACTCAATCTAAACAATATAGACATTCCTAAGTCTTCACTCTCATCTTGACAATACTTTCATTCGCTCTCGGACCGGCTACTTGTATAACCCGAATCTGAATTCGAATCACTTCCATCTCCTGAAAAGATTAGAAATTGGTAAAGAGCACACTTGCCCAGTAGGTATCTTCGCATCAACATGAAGGCACTATTAAAGTAATCAACAATTTAGCTCTAAAGAATAAGGTAAAAATCATGCAAATGCGATCAATCACGCGATTAAACCAAAGTAACAAGACGATCAAGTAAGTTAGAATGAGAGCAAGTACGAACTAGCAAGAATGTAACAAGAACATGATATTGGCCTTTCATGAACAAGAATGTATCGAGAATGTACTAGCAAGCCACATAATCATCACTCTAGTATCTTTTGCTGATGAGCAAGTACTTCATGAATTTTTGTGGAATATCAAGCAAGAAAGTCATGTACAAGAATGTCATGTCATGCCGTATTGTGGATTTTCACTTATTTATAGAGAAAATACTCCCAGCGCAATGCGACGCCAGTAGCATCATACCCTATGGTTTACAATAGTATGTTTCCGACAATCAGCTGAGGGGCCTAGCATAGAGCCCTTGAACACAATCAGTGGTCGATCGCATATTCAAGTATAAATCAAGCTTTTTCCACGCATGTAACAATAGAGTATGGCCAAGAATGTAATAAGTTCAATAAGCTCATGATAACAATAATTCAATGAACGAATGCTTTAATAAGAATCATGAGAAATCAAGAATGACTTAAGCAAGGTTATGCTTGTGGAAATAAATCGGCAGCATAACGGTACATTCTTTATTTTCCATTCATTATTTTAGGTTTCTTGATCAATATGATAAGTTCTAGATCATCAATAGTCCATCTAGAAATCTTGGAATATCAACCCTTGGTCCACCTTGGGTTAAAATACTCAAGCAGTGTGATGATCGTGTACTGGGCCGTTACATGATGTGACGCTCCAGTATTGGGCCGTTACATTAGTCTGAATCCAGAACCAAGAAATCGGACTCAGTTGAATGTGACGGTCGTATATTGGGCCGTTACTTGTGCCTGACGGTCCAACATAGAGCCGTTACATTACTAATAACCAAAAACATCGATAGTGTAATCTAATCAATGGGCTTTAATGGTACAACTAACTCGGCGTCCTAGTGGGAATACCAGGCTCGCGGAGAATTACGGAGGCCTTGAAACGAGATTTCCTAGTCCATTGGAAGGAATATCCAATAGAGAGGTCCTCATGTCCAAGAATAATGTTCCTATAGTGCAATGTGAACTAATGGACAACATACCGAAATATGCGCCAAATACTTAAAGAAATGACTCTATTGATAAAGAGAACGTGTAACGATGTGAAACCATGAGAGAACTCCATCAATACAACATTTGGAAAATCATGATTTAAATACAAAACTATAGAATTTTGGCACATGAAATTAACATAACTTAAAATAACCTAAGACACATTAATCATACAATTTGATTATGAATCAGTAACTAAACTTGAAGTCATGATAACAGGTCCAACTTAGCTATCTAAGCTTATTTATAAGTAAACTTAACTGGTTATTATTCTGCCTTGGGCTGGCAGAACACAGGGGTCTGACGGTCTAGGATAGGCGCGTTATAGTGCTTGTGATGGTTTATCAAGGGGCCGTTACAGTGGTGTAACACTCTTGCTAGGGTGCGTTAGAGACAATAGAACAATAAAACACAACAGGGTGTGACGGTCTATCGTAAGGCCGTTACATTCATGTGACGGTCTTACGTTGGTGCGTCAGAGAATCTGCTGGCAGTAAACTAAGTAAAGGTTTATGAAAACATAACATGCCTGGAAATCAAAATACTATCACTGTCCTAGTCATGATAACGAAGTATAGGCCAACTATATGCATGGGTTTAGTGAATAGACAGGATGATATCTTTTAATTTCCATTTAGGGCTAAGAGATGCATGAATGTATAGAACTATTAGATCATGAAATTCTTAGTCTAGAATGTATGAAATCAAGCACAACCAGAGGACTTTTATTCCTAACAAGTTATTTTTGCCAATCATGAGATAACCTATCTCTTCTAAAACCTTTAAACTTCGAATTTGATGTTAGGTGCTACCCTTAGTCCCTTGTACTTCTTGTGATAAATCAGCAACTTCAATCTGCTCTATTTCCTCAGCCTCTTGACCTTAGGATGTGAAATTTTGAGGGTAAGAAGATGAAACTATTGGGAACAAAAAGTTCTAAAGGATTGAACTATAATTACCTCGTTTAGACGTCCTAATCTCTGGATCTTCAGGGAACTTGCGTTCAGATTCCTGGGTTACTAAGGTTGAATCATTAACTTTGGAAGCTTCTATCTCCTTGGTTGCTTGATCTCCTAGCACAAAATTTGGAGAGTTATTAGTCTAATGTATTATAAACAAAAAGTCGTAAGGAACTTACCCGAAATTATGACTCCTTACCTTGATTCTTCACGAGCCAAAAGTAAGGGTCGCTCAGTTCAGAACTAGGTCCTATTTATAGGGTTTTGAAGATTAAACTGATTCTAGAGTCCTTAATTTGCCAGAACCTAATCATTAAGAGTCCTTAGTAATGTTATAAGCTCTCCCAAGTCGATCTCTTGTAGATAAGATCCCAAAGTTCTAATCTTTTTGCTCGTTCTTCCTTTTACGGAACTAACAGAGTGTAACGCATCCAGCCTGGTGCGTTACAGGGCTGTGGCGGTCGCCCGATAGACCGTTACATTCAACGTGTATAGAGTTTCAATTTCATAAAACTCTTTTATTCATTTATCTACATAATTATCTTATATAAATAGTATTTATCCTTAAAATACGTGAATAAGCTAATTACCCTTCTAGAATATGGGCCAAACTTGATGGGCTTGGTCCATTAACCTTTTGGATTATCTTTAAATGGTTAGGTTAATTATTTAACCTAATTGGGCCTTATAATGACTTATTGATCCAATATTCTATTTATTAATTTATTTAGGCCTTTATAAATTTCAAAAAATAATTAAATATTCTTAAAATAATTTATAAAAATTCTAGGGTCTTACACCCTCCCACACTTAAGAGAATTTGGTCCCCAAATTTAATATATGGATTTCGGAGAGTGAACTTACAGTTAAATAATTCTGGAAATCTTTTCCGCATGGCTACTTCGGTTTCCTAAGTTGTTTCATATGGCCATGTTTTCTTCCATTGAATCTTGACCATAGGAATAACTTTATTTCTTAGTTGACGCACTTCCCGTTCCAGAATCTTTATTAGCTTTTATTCGAACGTCATATCCTTCTGAATCTCCATATTGTCATAAGTGATAATATGGTCAGGATCATATACATACTTCTTCAGCATAGAGACGTGAAATATGTCATGAACTCCTGCTAATTGTGGAGGTAAAGTCAGTCTATAAGTCACTTCACCGACCCTTTCGAGAATTTCAAACGGGCCAATGAATATTAGAGTTAATTTGCCTTTAATGCCAAATCTCCGAATACCACGACCTGGAGAAACCTTGAGATATACGTGGTCTCCTATTTGAAATTCCCAGTCACGTCTTTGATTGTCAGCATAAGACTTTTGCCTATCTTGTGCCATTTTCATTCTTTCTTGAATGAGCTTGATCTTCTCTGTAGAATCCTTGATAAGATCGGGGCCTAGAAATTGCTTTTCCCCTATTTCATTCCAACATATTGGTGATCGACAACTTTTTCCATATAAGGTTTCAAAAGGTGTCATTCGTATGCTAGCCTGATAGCTATTGTTATATGCAAACTCTACAAGAGGCAAGTGATCATACCAACTACCTCCAAAGTCGATAGCACAAGTCTTGAGCATATCTTCTACTACCTGATTCGTTCTTTCCGTTTGACCATCTGTTTGTGGATGAAAAGCTGTGCTGAAATTCAATCTAGTCCCTAGTGAATGTTGTAGACCCTTCCAGAATTGTGATGTGAATCGAGGATCTCTATCAGATATAATAGTGACTGGGACACCATGTAGTTTGACAATCTCCTTTATGTATAATGCTGCTAGAATATTCACAGACCATCGACTCTTTGTTGGTATGAAGTGTGCGGATTTAGTCAATCGGTCTATGATTACCCTTATTCCAATCTATCAGACTCAAGAAATAGGAAAATTACATAGACTCAATCTAAACAATATAGACCTTCCTAAGTCTTCGCTCTCATCTTGACAATACTTTCATTCACTCTCGGACCCGCTACTTGTATAACCCGAATCCGAATTCGAATCACTTCCATCTCCTAAAAAGATTCGAAATAGGTAATGAGCACACTTGCCCAGTAGGTATCTTCGCATCAACATGAATGCACTATTAAAGTAATTAACAATTTAGCTCTAAAGAATAAGGTAAAAATCATGCGAAAGCGATCAATCACGCGATTAAACCAAAGTAACAAGACGATCAAGTAAGTTAGAATGAGAGCAAGTACGAACTAGCAAGAATGTAACAAGAACATGATATTGGCCTTTCATGAACAAGAATGTATCGAGAATATACTAGCAAGCCACATAATCATCACTCTAGTATCTTTTGCTGATGAGCAAGTACTTCGTGAATTTTTGTGGAATATCAAGCAAGAAAGTCATGTACAAGAATGTCATGTCATGCCGTATTGTGGATTTTCACTTATTTATAGAGAAAATACTCCTAGCGCAATGCTATGTCAGTAGCATCATACCCCATGGTTTACAATAGTATGTTTCCGACAATCAGCCGAGGGGACTAGTATAGAGCCCTTAAACACAATCAGTGCTCGATCGCATCTTCAAGTATAAATTAAGCTTTTTCCACGCATGTAACAATAAAGTATGGCCAAGAATGTAATAAGTTCAACAAGCTCATGATAACAATAATTCAATGAATGAATGCTTTAATAAGAATCATGAGAAATCAAGAATGACTTAAGCAAGGTTATGCTTATGGAAATAAATCGGCAGCATAACGGTACATTCTTTATTTTCCATTCATTATTTTAGGTTTCTTGATCAATATGATAAGTTCTAGATCATCAATAGTCCATCTAGAAACCTTGGAATATCAACCCTTGGTCCACCTTGGGTTAAAATACTCAAGCAGTGTGACGGTCGTGTACTGGGCCGTTACATGATGTGACGCTCCAGTATTGGGCCGTTACATTAGTCTGAATCCAGAACCAAGAAATCGGACTCAGTTGAATGTGACGGTCGTATATTGGGCCGTTACTTGTGCCTGACGGTCCAACATAGAGCCGTTACATTACTGATAATCAAAAATATCGATAGTGTAATCTAATCAATGGGCTTTAATGGTACAACTAATTCGGCGTCCTAGTCGGAATCCCAGGCTCGCGGAGAATTACGGAGGCCTTGAAACGAGATTTCCTAGTCCATTGGAAGGAATATCCAATAGAGAGGTCCTCATGTCCAAGAATAATGTTCCTATAGTGCAATGTGAACTAATGGACAACATATCGAAATATGCACCATATACTTAAAGAAATGACTCTATTGATAAAGAGAACGTGTAACGATGTGAAACCATTAGAAAACTCCGTCAATACAACATTTGGAAAATCATGATTTAAATACAAAACTATAGAATTTTGGCACATGAAATTAACATAACTTAAAATAACCTAAGACACATTAATCATACAATTTGATTATGAATCAGTAACTAAACTTGAAGTCATGATAACAGGTCCAATTTAGCTATCTAAGCTTATTTATAAGTAAACTTAACTGGTTATTATTCTGCCTTGGGCTGGCAGAACACAGGGGTCTGACGGTCTAGGATAGGCGCGTTATAGTGCTTGTGACGGTTTATCGAGGGGCCGTTACAGTGGTGTAACGCTCCTGCTAGGGTGCGTCAGAGACAATAGAACAATAAAACACAACAGGGTGTGAAGGTCTAGCGTAAGGCCGTTACATTCATGTGACGGTCTTACGTTGGTGCGTCAGAGAATCTGCTGGCAGTAAACTAAATAAAGGTTTATGAAAACATAACATGCCTGGAAATCAAAATACTATCACTGTCCTAGTCATGATAACGAAGTATAGGCCAACTATATGCATGGGTTTAGTGAATAAACAGGATAATATCTTTTAATTTCCATTTATGGCTAAGCGATGCATGAATGTATAGAGCTATTAGATCATGAAATTCTTAGTCTAGAATGTATGAAATCAAGCACAACCAGAGGGCTTTTATTCCTAACAAGTTATTTTTACCAATCATGAGATAACCTATCTCTTCTAAAACCTTTAAACTTCGAATTTGATGTTAGGTGCTACCCTTAGTCCCTTATACTTCTTGTGATAAATCAGCAACTTCAATCTGCTCTATTTCCTCAGCCTCTTGACCTAAGGATGTGAAATTTTGAGGGTAAGAAGATGAAACTATTGGGAACAAAAAGTTCTAAAGGATTGAACTATAATTATCTCGTTTAGATGTCCTAATCTCTGGATCTTCAGGGAACTTGCGTTCAGATTCCTGGGTTGCTAAGGTTGAATCAGCAACTTTGGAAGCTTCTATCTCCTTGGTTGCTTGATCTCCTAGCACGAAATTTGGAGAGCTATTAGTCTAAGGTATTATATACAAAAAGTCATAAGGAACTTACCCGAAATTATGACTCCTTACCGTGATTCTTCATGAGCCAAAAGTAAGGGTCGCTCAGTTCAGAACTAGGTCCTATTTATAGGGTTTTAAGGATTAGATCGATTCTAGAGTCCTTAATTTGCCAGAACCTAATCCCTAAGAGTCTTTAGTAATGTTATAAACTCTCCCAAGTCGATCTCTTGTAGATAAGATCCCAAAGTTCTAATCTTTTTGCTCGTTCTTCCTTTCACGGAACTAACAGAGTGTAACGCATCCAGCCTGGTGCGTTACAGGGCTGTGGCGGTCGCCCGATAGACCGTTACATTCAACGTGTATAGATTTTCAATTTCATAAAACTCTTTTATTCATTTATCCACATAATTATCTTATATAAATAGTATTTATCCTTAAAATACGTGAATAAGCTAATTACCCTTCTCGAATATGGGCCAAACTTGATGGGCTTGGTCCATTAACCTTTTGGATTATCTTTAAATGGCTAGGTTAATTATTTAACCTAATTGGGCCTTATAATGACTTATTGATCTAATATTCTATTTATTAATTTATTTAGGCCTTTATAAATTCCAAAAAATAATTAAATATTCCTAAACTAATTTATAAAAATTCTGGGGTCTTACAAGCCGCCTTACGAACAAGCCAGCAGACATCACCTATTTTCTTACTCTTCTCAACCAGCTGTGCCAAATCATCATGGCCGTGAGAAGATAAGTTATAATATAGGCCCAAGTGGTCCAACCCCAGCCATCCGCATACTTAAAGGAGATTAAGAGCTGGTGGTCCAAGATGGCTTCTAATGAGCCGGTAATTGAGAGCCCTTGAGAATGAAGCAGAGTAAATATCCAGGGGGTGTTGGAGTACAGGCCTTCCCGCCTATCCTCCCTCCTGATGAAAGTCCTATATGGATGAAGACGGTCAACCTCCGGACGCCAGCTCGCCACTACCGGAAGAGACTCCTCCACCGGGATGGGAATCGTCTGAAGAGACCGGTCACTGCTGACCCGGCATAACCCCCAGAGTGTCTTGACATAGTCATCCTTCTGGATTTCTGACATCTTCGGGTCAGCCTTGGACGACCGACATTTCACAGCCTTCCTGGCTTCTAAATATGCCATTACCTCGGTATTGGACCATGATTTTAGCTTCTTCAAGTAAGCCGGATCGATGTCCAAGGTAGGTTCTGGCTGAGAATCTAGAAAACGACGCTCGGCAACAAGCCAGTAGTCTTTGCGAGAATTCTGATAGAAGCCCGTCCGTGCATTCCACCACTTGATAAAGTCCGGAGTCACTCTGGGCAAACGAGCGGGGGATGGCACCCTGAAGGACACATCCTCCCAGCGGTGGAAGTAATCCCACCATGTGCGAGCTTCATCCGTGGTCGTCTAGCCAGCCCGATGCCTGTTCGGAAGATGAAACCGGGCAGAAGAAGAAGGAATCTGCTGGTCGTACCTGAAATTCCAGCCAAAGCGGAAGGGGTAGTACGGCTCCAGCCATAGCAAGCCGCTCTTTCTAAAGACAAGGACACTGGGGCGGATGGCCAATGCCCAATCAACCAGCTCTGGCTCCAAGATTGGCCTTGTACTCTTGGTGCCGGCGAGCGGATGAACAAACTCCTCTGCCTCGAACAGGCGGCATTGCCGCATCTTATTGACAAGGGGGCTGGAGCTAGCTGCCAAGCTCCAGAAATGTAAAACTCTTTGGGAATCTACCAGGACTGTGGTCAACTTCCCCCGAATAGCAAAAAGCTGATCCGCCATTGAAGAGGGCTGAGCACTGGCAAACTCGATCATCCTCAGCACAGGACGGTCCGACTGCATCGACCGGGGAGCTGCTTCAGGAAACAGGGTGCAGACCTAGGCGTTGAAGAAATGAATCAGACCAACTGTCCGTGAATTTCTGGGGATACGTGATTTGTGCAGATCCCCCAACATCTTATAAATGAGGCATAAAGCCACTGGGCACAGGGACAGCTTCGTCCCCCAGGTCATCAAACAAGCAGGGTAAATGGCCTCCGGTCTGATCACTGTCTCATCCCCCTGAGGAAAAGCGAACGAGCAAAGCCAATATGTCAAATACGTAGCACAGTGTGTGACTGCGTCGACTCCTGTAGGGTTCGGGCCCCCTTGTCGCCCTCTCCCTGAAGCGACAGGATAGGTTGTCTGGCGATGGGCCCTCTTCTTTCGCTTCACTGCTATCTGAGGCGACTGTGGGGAAGTCTTCATATTGCTGCTCCCCACCAAAGAAGTATTGAAGCCACGTGCCCATCCGCACGTGCCTTTTCTCACCAGGCTTCCGTGCTTCCCGGGAATCAAGCGTCAAACACAGTAGGGTGCGGTATGCCTTCATCAGATAGCAATAGGCGAAGCCTGCGAAGTATTTTCCTTCGCCATCCGTCTGGTCCTTCAGCCAGTCCGGAAAACAAACCTCTTCATATGGCTCCCCGTCTATCGGCAAGCCGCTCAACTGGGATAAACTCTAGAGATCCAGCGAAGTTTCTCCCTCTACGGTATAGAAAGTATTGTATTCCGTGCAGAAGACTTCAATCATGCCGCAGCACAGACCTCGGGAGATTGGGTACCGATATCGGGAAGCATATACGCTCTGATAAACGCCGGCGTGCACCAGGACTGGAGCATACTGCCGCAACACATAATCCGTGAATTCAACAGCTCCCGGTCTGAAGGCATGGGCGTCGGTGCCTTTGAGCTCTCCAAACCACCCCACTGAGATCTGATGCTTAAAGCAGACTGCCAAGCAGTCTAAAAGAAAGGGCTCGTCTCGATACCCCCAGTGTAGCGGGGTAAGGAATAAACCGTATACGGGTTTCTCTCTATCAACGCGCCCGGCGGTCTCATTCCAGCGGGCTGGCGTGAACTGTGGCGCTCTTGTCAGTAGCTCGGCCTCTAGAGATAGCTCCTGCACGCCAAGAATGACACCCCATTTTTTGAGTTCATCGGGAAGATATATGGGCATGCCGTGAATGACTGACTCGGTCAGGCTATCTTTGTCAGCTAGTAAAGCTCCCTCAGCTCGACGGACAAGGATTATATCACGCTTCCCGTGAAGGTTGAAGCGTCCGAGGAATGCCATTAAGTGCTTGTCCTTGGGGAGGTCCAGTCTGACGTAATCCCCTCACTCATACTTAAAATGATTATTGTCAAGAATCATCAGGCGACCGGTGTCGACGGTATCAGTCTCTAAATCCGAAGACTCAGCTACCACGGCTATCCGCCTGGAGCCCCGATCAAGGGAATGGACATTCCCCCATGTCACAGCAACGCGGGACGCAGAGGAAGAAGAATCGGATGCCATGTTATCTGTAAGACAGCATCCAGAAGAGAGCTAGCAAAGTCAGAAGTCGGTCAATTGAAGCAAAAGTTCTGACAAAATTTCGGCAGAGTCTCCCCAGCCCGGGAGTTTGCCAAAAGAGAATCGGAAGCCGTCCACCAAGGGAGCGGCCCCTAAAAGCAACCATAGGCATTAAGCCCAGGCCAAATGGGACACCCGAGGGATCTAGCTCCGAGGACAAGTCCTACGAGGAGCCTCCCGGGGCCCGAAAAATGGGTTCAAAACCCAAATAGAATAACACTTCACTCACCCTCTAAACTCTAAGTCGCTCGCCGCGGTGGAAAAGGGGATGAGGAGAGAGAAAGAAAATCGCCAAATGAGCAGTGGTGAAGAAGTTTCCAAAGGGTGAAACCCTTTTATAAGGAGGCTCCACACCTGTTAAAACGGCGTGCCCAAGGGTGCGCCGTTTTAACCATTTTGCGCGCCGCTTTAAGCGGCGTCGTTTCGACCCCCAGAGCAAAAGGGCGCGTCACTTCAAGCGGCGCCGTTTTAACAATGAAGGCAAGGGCTCGCCATTTTAAACGGCGCCATTCAAGCATCCAACGACGCCGGATTTACGTCCAATGCTAGAATTAAGTGCCGTTCCGAGCTTCCGTCACCAGAGGAGATCAATCCAGACGAAGCTTATCCGTCGGTCCTGCTGCACTCTTGCCTCGCTTGCAACACCCACGTCTGGGGGGCATTTGTTGGCACTCAAAATGTGATGAATGGCGATCGAGCCACAAAGACGAATGATACGGCCCACTAAAACACAGAAGCCGATAAAGATCAACTTACTGAAGACTTCTCAAGCTGCCAGAGCCCCGAGTCACCAGGAATGAACACCGGGGACTTCACCTCAGGAAAGTTGAGACAAATCCACAACCAACCGGCAGTGCGACCAAGCCTGCCTAATGATTCGGCATCGACCCCGTCGTGCCGCTACCCCGCACCCGTCGCCCGACCAAGGATGACGGTCTACCCGGTGGCTAGCCACCTGAACAAGGACTCCCCTAAGGAGGAAGAATGCCATCGGCCCTTCGTAGTAGGGAACCGGAGGCTCGGGCAGCAGGAGGTCCCGATCACCCGACACGGGTTCGGCTTCTCGCTATATTGGGTCCGTTAGTGGCCGAATGATCGCCAATCAAGGCGAAATTGTTCTGGATGCCATGTCATCCCATAAAGAGGCTCCAAGCAACAGCCAGACTGAGTCGGAAGCACGAATCATAGTGCCGAAGGCCGTGTCAACGGAAAACCCGCGTGCTCAAGCCAAACACACGCGGAGTTCAGATCAGAGACATACGCCGTACCGAGAGCTTCGTCAAAGCCCCGTCAAGGTTTTTCAAGGACCGTGGCGAGAGGAAGAGCCAATGGGGGCTTCTCGAACCATCCCCAGATCCGTCGGCTAGCTCGCGTTGAGCGAACAAGCCAAATCGGCACACAAGGGGTCCCGGCGCCCCTTAATCCGGTGCCACCAGGTCCGGCACGCCAGAAGCAATAAGGGGGTATCTCCCCGGTGCCACCCAATCCAGCGCACCCTCCGTGGCGCCGGATTGGCTGGTGGCTATATAAACAGCCCTCGTTCGAGATGAAAAAAGAGAGGAGAAGAAGAGAATAAAAAAAAAAGGCACGAGAGAGAGAGACCAAAAAAAAGGGGCCACCAACCAGAGCGAAGGGGTGAAGGGTTTCTTGGGGGGAAAGCTCCTCTTCTGAGAGTCTCCGGCGGCCGCCGTCCTACTCATTCTAAACTCCCGTCGCCTGAGAAGAGAAGTTTTGTTGTTTGCTTAGGTGGGTTGCCGTCGTGTCCCTCGTGGATCCCCCTTTCATTTTGTTCTTTTTTTTCTGCTGCAATGTAAGTGAGAAAGGGGGGAAGAGGCGATGATACGAGCCTTTCTTCCTCCCCCCCTTTGTCTCACCATCGTTCCTTAGTTCCCCTTCTTTTCTGTAATCCCTCCTGTGGGGGTAATGTAAGCGATGCCCGAGCGACAACGCCGGCATCGAATGTCGTGGTTTGTTGAGTGTACTTCGTGAATGAAAATGTGTGCATATGTATTGATGGCATATGAGATCGGGTTAATCCCAACATTTCAAATCCACGACCCTTAATGGGCTTCGTGGTGGCCGTGAGACGGGTGCCCCTCGTAGGCTGGCCCTCGGGGTTTTCCCTCTCTATCGGTCATCCCGACTTGGACGTGGTACCGACTCGGGTCGCGTGCCCCTCATAGGCTAGCCCTCGGGGTCTTCGCTCCCACTGTGAGTCACTCCATCCGTCTACTTTCTACCCACGGACTCGGTGCCCCTAGTAGGCTAGCCCTCGGGGTTCTCCTATCCGTTCGGGTCTGCCGGCCGCCGCTGCACCACCCGGCTTTTCAGGGGTTGCTCCCCCACGTGAGCACTTCCCGCTTCTCCTCGACAATCCTCTGGGATGGGGAGATGCTGTCGAAATTTTGGCTCGAACGAGTGTTGACTCGGAATGATCACCGCGCTCGAGTACGAACCTCGCGCGAGCCTATGACTCAGCTTCCGGATGACCCAGGGCCGATCCGATGAGTACCTGATGCATTAAACTTCCAAAATCTGCTAAAAACGTTTTAATAAGTCCAAAAATGGATCGATAAAACCTCATTTTCCATGAAACAGGGCTAAATCGACGCCACCGTCACTCGGCGCGCCTTAAAATGGCGCGCCCTAAAATGGCGCGCCCCAATCCGGTGCGCCAATAAAAAGGGGGGCGCCGTTTCAATTTCTCCCCTTTACCTGCGTTTATCACGCCGTTTTAAGCCTTTACCCACGCTTGGCGCACCGTTTTAAGTTTCATACCTACATGTACCACGCCGATTTCATCCCGAGTCACGTCGTCGTGCCGTCTTAATCCTCGTTTCACCTCCGAGGTGGTTTCCTAGGTTAATAACAGAGTTGGATAAATTCCGCAATCAATAAATTGAACAAACTGGTCTGTCCGAACCTAAATTAGCCGGCTTCGTAGCTTCATCATTATGTCCTAATCTAAGCATTCACATCGCATCAATGCATGCTTGAGTGTGCGAGCCCCCGGTATATCAAATGGCATTAGTGGAAAGCCGGGCAACGCCCGACAGGAAGCTCTTGTCATGCATGAGGATGGTCTCCGGACCTAAGTCCTCCTCCACATATTGAGGGGTTTCGCCCTAATGAACTGTGCATGATAGATTATAATATCTTGCATGACCATCTGCATCCTTCTATTTCGACCTCGACGGCCCATTATCTCGGTAATTAATCAAAGGTTTTCCCTCGTCGTGGGGGATGTAATTAGCGGCATAGCCTTTATGGTATGGCGGACTGTTGGTCCCGACTGAATCTCACTCTCGCCCGACACGTGTCAGAATGAGCGCACAATAAACTCATCACGTATGTGACTGGCACGCCTACATAGTCAATCAGTCAGTTAACTATCGGTTAGTTAACCGATTGATCGACACGTGAAATAAACCAAATAAACTTAAATAATAATAGACAGCAAAATACCGGTCAAACAAGGTCTTGAACCACAGCTCCACGTCTGTATACTCTTCCCATGGGGTCTGATCTCGCGTGAACTCCTGATAGAAACAAAATGGCCCTTTATAGAAATGATGGACCCATGCCTTCAGGGTCACTTGCAGAGTATGTGCCTCCTTCTCTCTCCCTGCCAGAGCTAAGTCCCTCCATGTCTTCGGCAAGTATCGATAGCTATAAGACACTCGGTAGCGGCCCAGCCTGTCAGTATGGCTGCGATGAAGGTCATCCAGCACCACCTCCTCATATCCCTCGCCTCTGATCGGCAAGCCAGAAATCCGGAACAGAGACCAGAAGTCTAACGAGGTCTCCCCCTCAGCCGTCGCCACGGTGTTCCACCGGCGATTAAAGTGCTCTGCTAATGCCTGAATCAGCCCCTTGTAGCAGGGGTACCCGTATAGCGGTGTTGTCATGGCGTATCTGATCCCTGTTTGTTCCAGAAGCACCCTGTAGTGGTGCACGATCCCCATCATCCACTCAGTCGCTCCTTGATGGTATCTATGTTAAGAAATCACTGCCCAGCAGTCGTACCAGCTCATGACCGTCTGTCGAAGGATCCCCTCCAGCAGACTATGGTCATCATATCCTTCACCAGCAAACTGTAGCCCTGACGGCTCCAACACCAGCCCCCTAGCGCCCCTCGGTCTCGGCCCGATGGTGGTCGTGCAGGTCCCAAGAAGCGGGACCTAGTGCTCCAACATGGACCCCAAACTGGTCCGCCCTGCTGAAGAAGCCCAGGCAATTCGCATTGGGAAACTGTCGCTGCCTCCAGAAGTCCGTAGAAAAACTTGGGAAGCTGTAGTAGGCGACCCCCTACAGGCTATCCCTGCCTAGCAAAATAGCCCGCTCCAGTCGGCGGCCCTCTCCAGCAACAACATGATCTCCGCCTTCCGCACCAACGGGGACGAAGCTCCTCATGAACTCAAACAGATGTCGATTGATAAGTGTCACATTTCATATTATAATTTACATTACATTCATCACTTTTGAGCATTTAATGGGTATAGTTGTGCATTAATATGGCCAAATCTCATTCTCACCATTAATTTGAGTTTGCATGATTTTATCATCAATTTTGAGTCAAAATAGCAGTGTGAGAACTATTTAGGAAAATACATAATTATTATAATTTATTTTGAAATGAAGAATATTGATTGTTTTAAATTTTTTGAATTTTTAAAAAATAGCGACCGGTGAACCAGACGCCATTTAATGAGCGACTGACCAAACGGGTGCCCATTTATTTGACTTAAAATGAAAGTAAAGGACTGAAAAAAAAGAAAGAAGAATGAGCGACTGACCAAACGGTCGCACATTCATTTGATGAAAATAGAAAAAAGAGAAAGTTGGAAAATAAAGTGGAATGTGCCACCATCTACTCAGGCGCAGATTCATGGAAAAAGAATGAGCGGCCGACCAAGCAGGCGCTCATTCAATTGTACGGAAAATCGAAAGAAAATCAAGAAAAATAGAAAAAGAATGAGCGTCTGTTTTCACAGTTGCCAATTCCTTGATTTATGGAAAAGGGAAATATCAAAAAGAGGAAATAAAGAATGGGCGACCACCTGTTCAGTCCAATGTTATCAGAACCGGACCGGTGCCTGAACCGGACAATGAGTTGGTTCGGTTCGAACCGGTTTGACCGTTGGTTCGAACCGATTTGAACCGTGATGTCATTATAATATTGATATATGGTCCGACCCGATTCTATAACCTAATACAATAAGAAATAACTCAAATAAGATATAATGATCAAAATGAATAAACATACATGTATATAGAGAATAACTTGTAACTACTTGTTAGAAATAGAGCCTTTATGATGATTCAAATATCTTCATTTATATGTTAGAAATAGAGCCTTTATGTTTAGTCCCATATTGGAAGTTAGAAAGACTTACTTGGCTTTATATGTTGGAGAGCTCACCCTTGGGTCTGGACCCAAGGGGCATAAGATGTGGGCTTGAGTTGTGTGTCGAATTAAATGGTTTGATCGAATATAAGTAAATAATATATTTATTTATTTATTTATTTGTGCCGCGCCGCGCCGGGTTGGGTTGGCGGGGGCGAGTATCAAACACGACATACCCCGATCATAGTTATCTTCCAATTTTTAGACTGATTTCTTCTTGTTTGAGAAAAGGAGGACTCTAATCATGGCAAGATACCTATTTTGATCAATCTTTGATGCTGAAAAGTCAGATTCAAGCTAATCTGGAAGGTCACGATTGTGGGAGGTTTATCAATAGTATAAATAGATGCCAGAGCAAACCGACGGGGATGTTAGCCTTTTTCTTAGCCTATTTTTCATGCTCTTATGTTCATCTTTTTAAATTGTTTTCTTCTACAAAGTTCTTCATTTTTAAGTTCTCTGTAATTTCTTATTTTTCCTCTTCCTCTAATTCTCTCATGTTTTCAAGTTATTCTTAATTTGTCAAGGTTCTATCTTGGGTTTTTCACTGTTCATCTACACAGACCCACCTCTGTTCTTCTT